>OZ017777.1:4183318-4528877 GCA_963969385.1 Philonicus albiceps | reverse complement strand
CCATTTTCTAAAATACGGCCTCTAGGAGCGGTTTTTTGGGCTCAATAAATTGGAAATAAAATAATTAGAGGATATTTAGCAAAAAACCGTATAGAAATTAAGCAATTTTCGCGAAATTACTAATTTTATCAATTTGACGTTTTTTTTGTATGGGGCGTGAGAACTTGAAATTGCCATTTTCTAAAATACGGCCTCTAGGAGCGGTTTTTTGGGCTCAATAAATTGGAAATAAAATAATTAGAGGATATTTAGCAAAAAACGGAATAGAAATTAAGCAATTTTCGCGAAATTAATTATTTTCGCAATTTTACGTATATTTTGTATGGGGCGTGGGAACTTGAAATTGCCATTTTCTAAAATACGGCCTCTAGGAGCGGTTTTTTGGGCTCAATTAATTGGAAATCAAATAATTAGAGGATATTTAGCAAAAAACCGAATAGAAATTAAGCAATTTTCGCGAAATTAATTATTTTCGCAATTTTACGTATATTTTGTATGGGGCGTGGGAACTTGAAATTGCCATTTTCTAAAATACGGCCTCTAGGAGCGGTTTTTTTGGGCTCAATAAATTGGAAATAAAATAATTAGAGGATATTTAGCAAAAAACCGTATAGAAATTAAGCAATTTTCGCGAAATTACTAATTTTATCAATTTGACGTTTTTTTTGTATGGGGCGTGAGAACTTGAAATTGCCATTTTCTAAAATACGGCCTCTAGGAGCGGTTTTTTGGGCTCAATAAATTGGAAATAAAATAATTAGAGGATATTTAGCAAAAAACCGTATAGAAATTAAGCAATTTTCGCGAAATTACTAATTTTATCAATTTGACGTTTTTTTTGTATGGGGCGTGAGAACTTGAAATTGCCATTTTCTAAAATACGGCCTCTAGGAGCGGTTTTTTGGGCTCAATAAATTGGAAATAAAATAATTAGAGGATATTTAGCAAAAAACGGAATAGAAATTAAGCAATTTTCGCGAAATTACTAATTTTATCAATTTGACGTTTTTTTTGTATGGGGCGTGAGAACTTGAAATTGCCATTTTCTAAAATACGGCCTCTAGGAGCGGTTTTTTGGGCTCAATAAATTGGAAATAAAATAATTAGAGGATATTTAGCAAAAAACGGAATAGAAATTAAGCAATTTTCGCGAAATTAATTATTTTCGCAATTTTACGTATATTTTGTATGGGGCGTGGGAACTTGAAATTGCCATTTTCTAAAATACGGCCTCTAGGAGCGGTTTTTTTGGGCTCAATTAATTGGAAATCAAATAATTAGAGGATATTTAGCAAAAAACCGTATAGAAATTAAGCAATTTTCGCGAAATTACTAATTTTATCAATTTGACGTTTTTTTTGTATGGGGCGTGAGAACTTGAAATTGCCATTTTCTAAAATACGGCCTCTAGGAGCGGTTTTTTGGGCTCAATAAATTGGAAATAAAATAATTAGAGGATATTTAGCAAAAAACGGAATAGAAATTAAGCAATTTTCGCGAAATTAATTATTTTCGCAATTTTACGTATATTTTGTATGGGGCGTGGGAACTTGAAATTGCCATTTTCTAAAATACGGCCTCTAGGAGCGGTTTTTTGGGCTCAATTAATTGGAAATCAAATAATTAGAGGATATTTAGCAAAAAACCGTATAGAAATTAAGCAATTTTCGCGAAATTACTAATTTTATCAATTTGACGTTTTTTTTTGTATGGGGCGTGAGAACTTGAAATTGCCATTTTCTAAAATACGGCCTCTAGGAGCGGTTTTTTGGGCTCAATAAATTGGAAATAAAATAATTAGAGGATATTTAGCAAAAAACGGAATAGAAATTAAGCAATTTTCGCGAAATTAATTATTTTCGCAATTTTACGTATATTTTGTATGGGGCGTGGGAACTTGAAATTGCCATTTTCTAAAATACGGCCTCTAGGAGCGGTTTTTTGGGCTCAATTAATTGGAAATAAAATAATTAGAGGATATTTAGCAAAAAACCGTATAGAAATTAAGCAATTTTCGCGAAATTACTAATTTTATCAATTTGACGTTTTTTTTGTATGGGGCGTGAGAACTTGAAATTGCCATTTTCTAAAATACGGCCTCTAGGAGCGGTTTTTTGGGCTCAATAAATTGGAAATAAAATAATTAGAGGATATTTAGCAAAAAACGGAATAGAAATTAAGCAATTTTCGCGAAATTAATTATTTTCGCAATTTTACGTATATTTTGTATGGGGCGTGGGAACTTGAAATTGCCATTTTCTAAAATACGGCCTCTAGGAGCGGTTTTTTGGGCTCAATTAATTGGAAATCAAATAATTAGAGGATATTTAGCAAAAAACCGTATAGAAATTAAGCAATTTTCGCGAAATTACTAATTTTATCAATTTGACGTTTTTTTTGTATGGGGCGTGAGAACTTGAAATTGCCATTTTCTAAAATACGGCCTCTAGGAGCGGTTTTTTGGGCTCAATAAATTGGAAATAAAATAATTAGAGGATATTTAGCAAAAAACGGAATAGAAATTAAGCAATTTTCGCGAAATTAATTATTTTCGCAATTTTACGTATATTTTGTATGGGGCGTGGGAACTTGAAATTGCCATTTTCTAAAATACGGCCTCTAGGAGCGGTTTTTTGGGCTCAATTAATTGGAAATCAAATAATTAGAGGATATTTAGCAAAAAACCGTATAGAAATTAAGCAATTTTCGCGAAATTACTAATTTTATCAATTTGACGTTTTTTTTGTATGGGGCGTGAGAACTTGAAATTGCCATTTTCTAAAATACGGCCTCTAGGAGCGGTTTTTTGGGCTCAATAAATTGGAAATAAAATAATTAGAGGATATTTAGCAAAAAACGGAATAGAAATTAAGCAATTTTCGCGAAATTAATTATTTTCGCAATTTTACGTATATTTTGTATGGGGCGTGGGAACTTGAAATTGCCATTTTCTAAAATACGGCCTCTAGGAGCGGTTTTTTGGGCTCAATTAATTGGAAATCAAATAATTAGAGGATATTTAGCAAAAAACCGTATAGAAATTAAGCAATTTTCGCGAAATTACTAATTTTATCAATTTGACGTTTTTTTTGTATGGGGCGTGAGAACTTGAAATTGCCATTTTCTAAAATACGGCCTCTAGGAGCGGTTTTTTGGGCTCAATAAATTGGAAATAAAATAATTAGAGGATATTTAGCAAAAAACCGTATAGAAATTAAGCAATTTTCGCGAAATTAGTAATTTTATCAATTTGACGTTTTTTTTGTATGGGGCGTGAGAACTTGAAATTGCCATTTTCTAAAATACGGCCTCTAGGAGCGGTTTTTTGGGCTCAATAAATTGGAAATAAAATAATTAGAGGATATTTAGCAAAAAACCGTATAGAAATTAAGCAATTTTCGCGAAATTACTAATTTTATCAATTTGACGTTTTTTTTGTATGGGGCGTGAGAACTTGAAATTGCCATTTTCTAAAATACGGCCTCTAGGAGCGGTTTTTTGGGCTCAATAAATTGGAAATAAAATAATTAGAGGATATTTAGCAAAAAACGGAATAGAAATTAAGCAATTTTCGCGAAATTAATTATTTTCGCAATTTTACGTATATTTTGTATGGGGCGTGGGAACTTGAAATTGCCATTTTCTAAAATACGGCCTCTAGGAGCGGTTTTTTGGGCTCAATTAATTGGAAATCAAATAATTAGAGGATATTTAGCAAAAAACCGAATAGAAATTAAGCAATTTTCGCGAAATTAATTATTTTCGCAATTTTACGTATATTTTGTATGGGGCGTGGGAACTTGAAATTGCCATTTTCTAAAATACGGCCTCTAGGAGCGGTTTTTTGGGCTCAATAAATTGGAAATAAAATAATTAGAGGATATTTAGCAAAAAACCGTATAGAAATTAAGCAATTTTCGCGAAATTACTAATTTTATCAATTTGACGTTTTTTTTTGTATGGGGCGTGAGAACTTGAAATTGCCATTTTCTAAAATACGGCCTCTAGGAGCGGTTTTTTGGGCTCAATAAATTGGAAATAAAATAATTAGAGGATATTTAGCAAAAAACCGTATAGAAATTAAGCAATTTTCGCGAAATTAGTAATTTTATCAATTTGACGTTTTTTTTGTATGGGGCGTGAGAACTTGAAATTGCCATTTTCTAAAATACGGCCTCTAGGAGCGGTTTTTTGGGCTCAATAAATTGGAAATAAAATAATTAGAGGATATTTAGCAAAAAACCGAATAGAAATTAAGCAATTTTCGCGAAATTAATTATTTTCGCAATTTTACGTATATTTTGTATGGGGCGTGGGAACTTGAAATTGCCATTTTCTAAAATACGGCCTCTAGGAGCGGTTTTTTGGGCTCAATAAATTGGAAATAAAATAATTAGAGGATATTTAGCAAAAAACCGTATAGAAATTAAGCAATTTTCGCGAAATTACTAATTTTATCAATTTGACGTTTTTTTTGTATGGGGCGTGAGAACTTGATATTGCCATTTTCTAAAATACGGCCTCTAGGAGCGGTTTTTTGGGCTCAATTAATTGGAAATAAAATAATTAGAGGATATTTAGCAAAAAACCGAATAGAAATTAAGCAATTTTCGCGAAATTAATTATTTTCGCAATTTTACGTATATTTTGTATGGGGCGTGGGAACTTGAAATTGCCATTTTCTAAAATACGGCCTCTAGGAGCGGTTTTTTGGGCTCAATTAATTGGAAATAAAATAATTAGAGGATATTTAGCAAAAAACCGAATAGAAATTAAGCAATTTTCGCGAAATTAGTAATTTTCGCAATTTTACGTATATTTTGTATGGGGCGTGGGAACTTGAAATTGCCATTTTCTAAAATACGGCCTCTAGGAGCGGTTTTTTGGGCTCAATAAATTGGAAATAAAATAATTAGAGGATATTTAGCAAAAAACCGAATAGAAATTAAGCAATTTTCGCGAAATTAGTAATTTTCGCAATTTTACGTATATTTTGTATGGGGCGTGGGAACTTGAAATTGCCATTTTCTAAAATACGGCCTCTAGGAGCGGTTTTTTGGGCTCAATTAATTGGAAATAAAATAATTAGAGGATATTTAGCAAAAAACCGTATAGAACTTAAGCAATTTTCGCGAAATTAGTAATTTTATCAATTTGACGTTTTTTTTGTATGGGGCGTGAGAACTTGAAATTGCCATTTTCTAAAATACGGCCTCTAGGAGCGGTTTTTTGGGCTCAATTAATTGGAAATAAAATAATTAGAGGATATTTAGCAAAAAACCGTATAGAACTTAAGCAATTTTCGCGAAATTAGTAATTTTATCAATTTGACGTTTTTTTTGTATGGGGCGTGAGAACTTGAAATTGCCATTTTCTAAAATACGGCCTCTAGGAGCGGTTTTTTGGGCTCAATTAATTGGAAATAAAATAATTAGAGGATATTTAGCAAAAAACCGTATAGAACTTAAGCAATTTTCGCGAAATTAGTAATTTTATCAATTTGACGTTTTTTTTGTATGGGGCGTGAGAACTTGAAATTGCCATTTTCTAAAATACGGCCTCTAGGAGCGGTTTTTTGGGCTCAATTAATTGGAAATAAAATAATTAGAGGATATTTAGCAAAAAACCGTATAGAAATTAAGCAATTTTCGCGAAATTAGTAGTTTTCGCAATTTTACGTATATTTTGTATGGGGCGTGGGAACTTGAAATTGCCATTTTCTAAAATACGGCTTCCAGGAGCGGTTTTTTGGGCTCAATTAATTGGAAATAAAATAATTAGAGGATATTTAGCAAAAACCGTATAGAAATTAAGCAATTTTCGCGAAATTAGTAATTTTATCAATTTGACGTTTTTTTTGTATGGGGCGTGAGAACTTGAAATTGCCATTTTCTAAAATACGGCCTCTAGGAGCGGTTTTTTGGGCTCAATTAATTGGAAATAAAATAATTAGAGGATATTTAGCAAAAAACCGTATAGAAATTAAGCAATTTTCGCGAAATTAGTAGTTTTCGCAATTTTACGTATATTTTGTATGGGGCGTGGGAACTTGAAATTGCCATTTTCTAAAATACGGCTTCCAGGAGCGGTTTTTTGGGCTCAATTAATTGGAAATAAAATAATTAGAGGATATTTAGCAAAAAACCGTATAGAAATTAAGCAATTTTCGCGAAATTAATAATTTTAGCAATTTTAGGTATATTTTGTGTGGGGCGTGAGAACTTGAAATTGCCATTTTCTAAAATACGGCCTCCAGGAGCGGTTTTTTGGGCTCAATAAATTGGAAATAAAATAATTAGAGGGTATTTAGCAAAAAACCGAGTAAAAATTAAGCAATTTTCTCGAAATTAATAATTTTAGCAATTTTAGGTATATTTTGTATGGGGCGTGGGAACTTGAAATTGCCACTTTCTAAAATACGGCCTCCAGGAGTGGTTTTTTGGACTCAATATATTGAAAGTAAAATAATTAGAGGATATTTAGCAAAAAGCCGAGTACTTACATAGCACGGTGGTGAGAGGCGGGACTGTTTTAATTTTGAAAAATTTCAACTTCAAAATTGAATGTCGCCTCTGATCGAACCTCCTCCTCAACGCATCCATTCCAATTGTTGTTGAATCAACTTTCAGGTGCAATTTGCATGTTTGCATCCTTGCTATTAACAAGACTTTCCATTACGATGCTCGTCTCGTTAACGACATCACCGTCTTGTGTATCCATTGCCTCAATTGTTGGCTGTTGATATTCTGCCATCAGTTTCCATTGTATTTACTCTGTCGGCCTAGCCAGTGGGTTTTTTTTTTAATTTTACTTCTCTCTAGAAGGAAAATTCTATTATTTTTTTGTTGTTGTAATAATTAATTCAATTTTTATTCATTTCTTACAAAAAAAACTTTCTGCTTTTCATTTACTCAATTTTGACGTTTCACTTTCAAAAAATTGTTTTTTTTTGAACACTCCTCCTAAAAGTAAGGTTATGAAAAATTAAAAAATTGTTCACTCTAAAAACAAAAATCAAAAAGTCCCACATTTTCATCTCTCACACATTTAAAAGGAAAATAAAAAGAAAAAACATTTTATTTGCCACTCCTAGGGGCCGTATTTTATGTAATAAATTTTTCAAATAATCATAAATTTAAAAAATCGCTTATGATTTTAATTTTTTTTATCAATTTCTCTGCTGCCGTGTCTTTACAGGTGACGTATGTAGAAATCACCTACACATCTACGAACTCTGCACTACCACCAGCGAGCGGAAACCTGTCGATCGAGGCGAAAAATCGACCAGGAGCACCAGGGGCCCAGAAATCGCAGCAGGCAAACTGCCGAGTGATCAGCTGATCAGCTGATCATGTAATCAAAAAAAAAAAACCAATAAATGTTTGTAAACACACAAGTCGGATCAGCTGATCGCAGAAGCGAGACGAGCTAAAGAAAAACCGGTGGAGTAAACGATATAGAAATATTTGTGTTGGCTGGAATTGCCTGGAAATTGGCTGGAATTTTAAATATTACAGTTAGAGAGTAAGAAAATTGAGAGAAGTGGCTGAAACGGCGATAAAAATTCCCTCCTATCTAAGAAATGAAAGCGAAAGTGTCAGAACTAGGTGATGGCACAAGTGCCTAAGTGGTAGTGTGCTAAAATCACGATTCGCTGAGAGGATGTGTTCTAAAAGAGAATTTGTGAAATAGACTGAAAAAAATGTCCCAAAATTTTCAATCAGAGTAAGGGAGTAGGGTAGCACTGGTGGTTCGTATCGATTTTTTGGTAGCCATTTTGTAAACTTTGTTTTTAATGTCAGTTGATCATGAGCCGGCGGTCCGCGGAATTGTTTTCTCGTTTAATTCGACTAGTCTCTCTAAAAACATTTATTAAAAAAAGCGTGATGCAACCAATCCTCGTAGTGCAGCGATTAATTAAAAGCAAATCGATCGGTAGCAGTCTTTTAAGGTGTAAAACAGCGAAAATAACCAATGTGAAAGCCACGCCCCCCTTGGTATTGATTTTTTGGGCAGACATCTTTTAAAAGTTGTTTTTAAAGTCAGTCGATCGCGAGCCGGCGGAATGAGCGCAGTATTTTTCGGTTTAATTCGCGCAATTTCAGAGGTAATTAGTGCAGCAGCAACCACCAGAAAGTAGCAGAGAGCAGCAGAAATCAGCCAATTAATTGTGAGGAGCGATCGAACGAAGCAGATCGATAAAACTACAGAAAAATTGAATTTTTGTGCAATAAGAATGAAAATAAAAATGAATTAAACCTGTGTAAATTGAAATTAATGAATAAAAATCAAAATAAATTGATGGATTTTCATTTAAAAATACTTCGAAAATTTCAACTTTTCCATTTTTGTAGAAAAAATCCACTGAAATAGCCCCAAAAAGTCTTCTAGAAAAATAAATTTTATGTTTCTCAGCCTTTTTTTCAATATTTACAAATAATCAGAATGAGAATGTGTTGGTTTTACAGATGGCCACTTTCAAATGTGTACTAAATGGCCGGGGGTGGTGGGGGTGGGGGCTTATAGGGAAATTTTATCCGTGACACAAACCTCTGGGATATTTTTATCCCATGCAATAACCAAATATACCCTACTACCATTTCTGGGCTCCTGTTACACGAATTTCAGAAATCGGTCAGAAATTTGCGTGAGGCGCCGAGCGTGCAAGTTAAGGGGCGAAATAACAGGAGCCCATAAATCGCAGCAGGGCCAGGTTTTTGCTGGCTGTGTTCATGGGCGCCTGTTACCTCAATTTTTTTCTGCCTTTTGATTGACTGATTTGGGGGGCCTGGCCGCCCGCGTCGGCAGCTGGTTCGGGTCGGTTCGTGGACATGCCCGAACCAGAGCCGTCATTAAAAAATTAGAGAAATAGCGACTGTTGTAAATTTATGGCGGAAATTTTAAAGAAATAAAAACACTTTGAATGAATTTTTTATATCATTTTTATTCAGTCAGAACTTTTACACGAATTTTTTATTTGTTTTTTCCTAAGTTTAATAATTCTGGAATCGCCTGCCCTCTGCTGCTTTCGAACAAGTTCCTCCTCCTCCTCCTGAAATTGCCAGAATTAACCAAGCAGACGATCCTCCGGTTTTCCTTTAGCCCGTCTCACTCCTGCGATCAGCTGATAGGCCAGGGGTATTCTGTTTGCCTGTTGCGATTTCTAGGAAACTGGCACTCCTGGACGACTTCCGCTAACTGGTGGCAGTGCAAAATTTACTGGCGTGTAGGCGAATTCTACCAATGACACCTGCAATGAGAAGGAAACAGAGAAATTAATAAAAAATTTCAAATCATATCCGATTTTTTGAAAATTGTATCTCCTAAAATACGGCCTTCTCGGGCGATTCCTTGCGCTGAATAAATGGGAAATAAAATAATTAGAGGATATTTAGCAAAAAGAATGAATAAAATCAAGTAAATTTTGCCAAATGAGCAAATTTCCATTTCTCGCCTTATGGCGTATGTGCAAAAAAAAACCGATTTCCTAAAATACGGCCCCTAGGAGCAGTATTTTGGGCTCAGTAAATTGGAAATAAAATAATTAGAGGATATTTAGCAAAAAACGGAATAGAAATTAAGCAATTTTCGCGAAATTAGTAATTTTCGCAATTTTACATATATTTTGTATGGGGCGTGGGAACTTGAAATTGCCGTTTTTTAAAATGCGGCCTCCAGGAGCGGCTTTACTGGCTCAGTAAAATTTGTGTGATTCCGTAAAATGCGGCTTTCCGGGTGGTTTTTCGGGGTCAGTATATTTGAAACAAAAAATATAAGAGAATAGTCCGAAAAGTGATATTTACAAAATTCGTTTATTTTAATAAGCAATTGAAACACAAATTTTAAAAATCTAAGAGAAATGTGATCATTTTGTATATTTTAGTAACACATTTTAATTTATAATTAAAAAGAATTTTATACAAAATATTTAAATTTGTTTACATCACTTATAAAAATTTATTTTAGAATTTTACAATATAAAAAGTTTATCATTTATTCTGTTCCTTAGCCCTAAATTTGTCCTCGTTGCTGATTAAAGTGTGCTCCTCCGGATTTGGTTGGATGTTGGCTAATTCCATCATTGTGGGTCCATCGCCGACTCGACTGTGCTCGGTCCAGGGGCCTCATTTTCGTCCGGCATACAGGAAATAATTTGATCAGTTAATTTCGAAATTGAAATCAAAAATAAAAGCAAGTTTAGAATTGATTTAAAATCAAAAACATAATTTTAGTGTTGTTTCGTAGTCGATACACACGAGCAAATTGGTCTAAGAAACTCCAGGGACACCGCGCTCTCTCTTTACAAATCTTTCTAAAAATTTTTTTTTAAATGATAAAGAAACTGATTTTTGGGTAAATCTTGGACCGCACGGGATGTACTTTGTGTATTAAATTTAATTTAATTATACCGCTTTATTTCTAGTACCATCTGAGGATGAAATTCCCAAAATCTTTCTCAAACCGTTCACTTTTCCGTCCGGCAGTGGTCTTTTTTGTATAAAATGCAAAGTCCTGCAATTAGTACAAATAAAATGAATGTTTTGGTTTTAATTAAATCTTTGTTAGTCCCTGTAAAGCTTAAAAAGGAAAAATCAAAAGATGTTACCACCTTACGTAAAGTGACGAATTTTCACAATTTCTTTACCTTGCACAACTACCTGAAATTATTTAGTGTCCAATTTTACTGTTTTCACTAAATAAGTGGGGTATAAAAAATTAAAATAATTAACAATTTTTAATGCAATTTAATAAAATTTTTAGAATTTAAATTCACGATGGACATGTCCAGGACGGTAAACTCAGACCGAAGTTCGTTCAGCTGATCTATAAAAAAATATAGAGTTAAATTTTTAATAACGAACATTTTCTTGAATTCTAAAACTTGGCTAATCCTGCTGTTTTACGTAAAGTCAAAAGATGATTTAATTTCTTTACGTTTTACAGTGGCAAAAAAAGAGTAATAATTTAAATTAAAGTAAAATGCGATTATTAAAAAATTGTTTAAATGATCGGCAAAAATCAACACTTCTCAGAAATTTTCCTCCCACTTAATCACCTTAAATTATTTAGTGGCTATTTTTATGGTTTTCACTAAACGACAACAGGCAACGTTAGTGGGTATGAAAAATTTCAAATTAAATTTAAATTTCACTACTCCATTTCGTACAAAAAACAAAGATAAAGAGGAAGACATGATCAACTAAGAAAACGTAAATTTTCCACCCTCAATAGAATTTCCCGAAATATCGGCTGTGGTTTAAGAAATCGAGGAAATTACGAGAAATTTACTTTTTATTTTTAACTAGAATGCCTTTTAGCCTAAAATTGTTAAATGTCCACTGAATTTTTGTAATTTGTAAAAGAGCAGAAGAAAACCATAAAATTGTGAGAATTTTGCACTATCACCACATTTTGATAGTCGGGGTTTAAAATTCTTAAAATTTGTTGGAAAAGGTTCATTTTAAGTGAAATTCAGAATTCTTTTCAAAATTCGTTCCCTGTTTTAATTATTTTCCGATTTTCTACAAACGAACATAGGCCCCCATGCAGGAAGCACGGATAATTTTTGAATGAATTTCCACCAAGAAACCAAGAAACTTGTCGAGTGTGTTGTTGCATTTCGTGTAAAGGCCACAAATTGAAAATTTTCTTTGCATTGCAGCAACACGACCAAAATCTAACAAAAATCTTCGGAAAACCACTTGTTTGGCGCCACAATTAGGCGCCCAAAAACCATTCAGTGGCTATTTTGTGATGAATTTCACTAAACGAGGCGTGGACGGTACCCAGGGTAGAGCACGGGGTACCAAAATTAAAACAATTTCAGGCATTTAGGACAACTGTTTTAAGGAACCACCCTCACTCGAAATTGAGCTTGAGAACCCCACTCCGAGCACTGAAGAAAACCTCAGCACAATTTAACGGCCAAATCGTTTGGGTTTTTTCCCGCTTCAACTAGGCTAGGCGGGGGACTTTTAAATTTTTTAATTGAATCGCCTTTCCTGCAAAACTGCACTCTGTTCGAGGATATTTTTCACCTGCAGCTCGACCAAACCAACCGCGACGAAGACTCAAAATGCTCTGAAGTTCCGGGCACTGGGAATTTATCCAGAATCACCAGTTGCTAGGCCAACGTGCACCTCATCATCGGACGTCATATCAGGGCGAATAACACAAATCGAAATTAAATCCACAAATGCACTTTGAAATGATACGAGACTCAGACGAACACATGCAAGAAAACAAAAACCCAGCGCATCCTCTGTCCGCATCATGAGATTTTTTTTAGGGGTTCCTTGAATGCAACCACGGGTCAATTCCAGCAACAAAATCTCCACATTCAAGGAATGCGCACAAAATTTCAAGGACTTTTTTATTTGAAGGAAAAAAACCACAGCCACAAGTTGCACTGAGAAAATGCATCGGGCTTTTTATTTTTAATTGGAAAATATTTTAATTATTTTATTTGTAGTTAATTAAGCCAAAAATTCCGCCCCAGAGAGCCAGAGGCGCGCCAACGGCTCTGTGGAAAATTCAAAATGTTAAAAATCTCTGAATTTTCCCTCGCTCCTTTTCTTGTTTTTGATTGATTTTTATTATTATTTTATTTCTAATTAATTATAGCCAAAAATCTTGTCCCATAGAACCCTTTTTTTTCGAAAATAAAATTTCCACTAAAACCCGCTAACGGCTGGGACAAATTCAAATTTTAAAAATGTCCGAAAAATTTTTGTTGGTTTTTCATTAGGCGTTAACATGCGATTTTCACCTAAATTGGAAAAATTAAAAAGGATGAAAATGTCCTTCGTAGCTTGGCACCTCATTTATAATCCCCAGGTTGAGTTAATTTCGTTGCATAAAAATTCTAAGAAATCGCCCGGGCAATTTGGAGCATGTGCCTTGCTGCTTCGGTGAATCCTGATTGCATCCGTGACTGAAAAACACACAAACACATTTTGAGTTTAATTTTAGAACCAGCTATTAAAATGCGTAAAATTGCATGTCCTGGACGAATCACATGGGAAACGCATAATCCCCTCCCCCATATCCTGGGGATGCAGAAAATCACAGAGACACCCATAAAATTTGCACTGCTGCGCACTATGCAAACAAACAAGCAAAATAAAATTTCCACCCTTCGAACTTGTTGCATATCGACGGACAAATTTTATTGGACTTGGTCTCTGGATTTTGTTTTTGTTTTTTTTAAAGACGACCTCAGGATGTTTTCTGTCCAATTTTTCAATATTCCCCTGAATGAAATGTTTCTTTTTATTGGGTGACGAAAAACAGTCGAAGGATTTGTGGTTTTAGGTGATTTCTACTGAGGGAGGATGCGTCAACCTGTTTTTCGTATGTATGAAGTTTTTTCTTAGAATTTCATAGTGCATTTGTGGATTTAATTCGGTTTTTGTTGTTTTATTATTGTCCTGATGTGACGCCCGATGACGAGATGCACATTGGCCTAGCAACTGGTGATTCTGGACCGGATCCCGGATCCCGGAACCCGAAAATCCCAGAACACTTTGAGTCCTCGTCGCGTTTGGTGGAGCTCCAAGTGAAAAAAATATCCTCGAACAGAGTGCAGTTTTGCAGGAAAGGTGATTCAATTAAAAAATTTAAAAGTCCCCCGCCTAGCCTAGTTGAAGCGGGAAAAAAACCCAAACGATTTGGCGGTTAAATTGAGGCTGAGATTTTTCGTCAGTGCTCGGAGTGGGGTGGTCAAGCTCAATTTCGAGTGAGGGTGGTTCCTTAAAACAGTTGTCCTAAATGCCTGAAATTGTTTTAATTTTGGTACCCCGTGCTCTACCCTGGGTACCGTCCACGCCTCGTTTAGTGAAATTCGTCGTCACAAAATAGCCACTGAATGGTTTTTGGGCGCCTAATTGTGGGTGTATGTCGGACCCAAAAACCATCAAACAAGTGGTTTTCCGAAGATTTTTGTTAGATTTTGGTTGTGTTGCTGCAATGCAAAGAAAATTTTCAATTTGTGGCCTTTACACGAAATGCAACAACACACTCGACAAGTTTCTTGGTTTCTTGGTGGAAATTCATTCAAAAATTGTCCGTGCTTCCTGCATGGGGGCCTATGTTCGTTTGTAGAAAATCGGAAAATAATTAAAACAGGGAACGAAATTTGAAAAGAATTCTGAATTTCACTTAAAATGAACCTTTTCCAACAAATTTTAAGAATTTTAAACCCCGACTATCAAAAAGTGGTGATAGTGCAAAATTCGTTATTTTCTAGTTTTTCCGTTCAAACAAAGTTCGTGTGATGTTCATTTTTGAATAGTACTTTAAAAATATTTTAAAATTTACAATAAATTCCAAATCGAGGGAATAATAAAATACGAAAAATCTTTTTTTTTATAATTTAAGGACCTTAAGGAAGAGTACCTCCCCCATCCAAAAACACTAATCCAAAAATTATTTAAAAAGGTAATGTGTCTTTATTTTAAAATTTTTTTTTAGCGTTAACACAGAAGACAAGCACGCATTATTTTTTATTATTTTTTATTTAAATCGTTTTTATATGAAATTTTTACCTGATATTTTCTAGGATAATCGAATTTTATAAAATTATGGGTGGACGAAGATCAAACAAGGGGAAAAATAACAAAAATGCCGCATATCCGAAATGGTGATTAGAAAATTTTTAATTTTTTATTAAATAAAATACCGAGAATATTTTTCTTTTAAATTCTTAAGGGCACGTCTCATTCATTTGGATGAAGTTGGAGAAAATGGTGAGACAATAAAATTAGAATTGTTGGAATTATCAACATCAAATTTAGGACAAAATCGTAACGGATGTGGTAAAACGAACAGAGGCCGTAAACAGACTAAAACTGGTCAGGACTCTTCTAAGACGGCATTAGATACTGACAAAAATAAAGCGGTAATAATTCAAATAATATTTTTAATTTTATTAAATTCTACAAAGTACACCCCTCCCGGTTTAAGAGTGTTATGAAAAACCAGTTCTCTATCAATTTTCAAAATTAGTAACATTTTAAAAAAAAAAACAAACGTTTCAAGTTGTAAAGGGAGAGAGTGGGGATTCGAACTCAGTTTCTTGAATTTTTTTAGTCCAGCATGCTTCTGCCTGGTGAACAAAAAATTTTCAATTTAACGTAACTTCTAAAATCGATTTAATTTGAATTTTTGTGTTTCCACTGCGAACAGAATGAAAAGAATGCTCCTGAACCGAATCCAGAAGGTGGCAATAGATCGACAATTATGGAATTATCCAGCAACGAACCAAATCCGGAGGAATTCATTTTCATCAGCAACGAGGACGCTGAGGATGATGCTATCATGGAAGTGGACTTAACTAGTCCAACTATTGTTTACCCGGTCCAGGTAACTCCCTTAAAGGGTATCTGGATTAGGGCTAACAAGTATAAAAATTAAAAAATTTTATTGAAATACCATTAAAATGGGAATTTCTTCTTAACATCTAAATGTAAAGCGGACCCTCATCAAATCCATAAAAAAAATTCATCAAAATTGAATTCTCTAGAAAATAAACAACTCTGGCTGGAGAGTAGCTGAATTTGATGAATTTAAGAATTTAAAAATTGATATTGTGTCTTTTAAATGTCCATTTACGATATATAGCCCCCTGAAACACTCTAATTCGAAAAATTTGAGCCCATCACTGAAATTGGATCAAGCACAAAAATAACGAAAAATTTCAATGAAGCCGTTTTAAGAAATTTTTTTGAATATACCCCCCTAAAATGTTATGAAAATGTTGTCAAGCTTTAAATGTTTACTTCTGAATGTATTTCAAAAATGAAATATCACAAATAAAATAACTCTAAATGTGTATAAAAAAAAAACAAAAACGACTCTAGATTTTGGAACCCCTCCCCAAACATATCCCAATTTATACCCCTTTTTCTTTTGTGTTTTTAAAAAAGACCAGTCCATTTTAAAGTTTTTCGAAAAAACAAAAATGGGTTTTGGTATAATCAACTGGGAATAAAATAATTCAAATATTTCCAATCAAAAACTAGAAGAGAAACGAAGAAAATTCGGAGATTTTTAAAATTTGAATTTGTCCAGGGGGCCCCGTTGGCGGTTTCAGTGGAAAATGAAATTTATTTCCGCAAAAAAGGGTACCCCGGGACGGAATTTTTTAGCTTAATTAATTAGAAATAAAATAATTAAAAAATTCCAATCAAAAACTAGAAGAGAAATGAGCGAATTTCCCAGATTTAACAAATTTGAATTTGCCCTGCGTTGGCACCTTAGAGAAAAATTTAAAAAAAATTATTTCCGCAAAAAAAGGGTACCCCAGAGCGGAGTTTTTGGCTTAAATTAATTAAAAATAAAATAATTAAAAAACTCCAATCAAAAACTAGAAGAGGACCGAAGGGAAATTCGAAGATATTTAAAATTTTTTACTTACCCAGCTGTGGTCGCATCAGTGGAAAATTCAGAAAGTCCATTTCCGCCAAAAAGGTTTCACCGGGAGTACTTTAGGGGTTTTGCCGGACCAATTAAAAGTTAATTTTACACAATTACATATTAATTTTTATTTTATTCCTGTTGGTACTTGTTACATTTAACTTAGATACGATCTTTGCTCATTTTGTTGAAATATTTTTAAAATGTTTCCTTTTTTTTCTTTTGCATTTACTTTTGCCTGGCTTCGTACGGCGTGTTTGGAATTTTTTTTTTTTTTTTTTTTTTTTGTATTATTAGTAATATTTTCTGGATTTTCACTTCGCTTAGCTAAATGACACTGGTTTTCTTTTTATATTTTGTGGGAAGGCAAAATTCAAATCAAATTCCTGGAGATTTGAAACGTAACAAAAAAAAAGTTCGTTATTTTCTAGTTGCTCATTTTGGCGGGAAATTTTGAATAAATGTGTTTCTTTTTTTGTGTAGAGGGGGGTTTTTAATTCAATTAAAAATAAGTTTTAGGTTTGCTTTAGGAATTTTTGGGTTGGATGAAGTGTTTTATAAAATTTAAAAAACAAAAAAGAAGGTTCAATCAAAACCAGCCACTCTAGGGGTGAATGTGGCTGATTCAAAGTGAACCTTTTTCAACGGTTTCAAATTGTTGTGTTTTTGGTGGGTTTTGTATTTAAATTTAAAAACATATTTTTTCAATTATTTTTAACTTATCGCCGAGTTTGTTAGAAAAACGAATTTCATATATATATTTTTTTTTTTTTAAATTATTTTAATTTTTATTCCCATTTCATTTTTCGTTTTAGGTGAAAAGACGAGCTGAGCTTAAGAGAAATCAAAAGGGTAACAAAAAACAAAAAAACGACATTCGTTTTCTATTCAGCAAAATTTGTTTTGGTGTTAAGCTGAATCGGGAGAATTCAGCGGATTTTCAACGGAAATTGTGAAACTGCTTAAAGCGGGTAAATTTGATTTTTTCTTAATTTCTTGACTTTTCATTTAAAGTTTTAATTACATTTGTTTTCTTTTGTTTTTTTATTTTAAATGCTATTTCTAGGATATTTTTTGTTTTTGGTTGTGTAAAAAAAAAAAAAAAAAACTGAACACGTTTTTTTTTTCCTTCGAACTTTTCTCAGTTTTGCTATATCTTCGTGTAATTTTAAATTTTTCTTTTTTAGCTTTAATTGGTATGAAAAAATTTATTTTCCCTTCTCGTGAGGTTGTACAAAAAAAAAAAAAAAAAAAAATTTTATCAGATACATTTTCATTAGTTTTGTTTTTTAATTTGTTTTTTTAGAATTATTTATTAAAGAAGGCTCACACACGATGATACATATCTCTATTTTTTTTTTCGTTTTTTATTTTATTTCATATTTTTTCAGTCGATAGTTTTGTATAAGATGTAAATTGTGGCTATTTTGTGTTTTGTTTTATTTTTTAAAAAGATCGGTTAGCCATTCAGCTATTTAAATCTGTAGCTGAATAAAAATTGATTTTAAATAGAAATGAAATTTCTGTTTTTCTTTTTTTTTTTGTTTTTTGTCTTATTTCTTAGTTAAAGTTATTAAATGAAATATAAAAAAAAAAAATTAATTATATGAAATATAAGCAAATTAAAATTTCCTTGTAATTTTTGCTGTAGTAAATGTAATTTTTTTTTTTTTTATATATTTTATTTGTATTTAAATTAAACACACACTGACTCTAGCAACAATTATTATTATTATTATTTTATTAAAATTTAATTTGATTTATTTTTATTTATTTTTTTTTTTGTTTTTTTATTTTTATTTTTGGTCATTTTAGCACGAATTTAGAACATTTGTTTCATTTTTATATTGCTAACTTTATTTCGTTTCTCAATAATTTATTTATTCTTTTCTATTGTTTCACTTTAATTTATTTATTCCTATTTAAACTATAATAAAACAAAAAATATATATATATATAAATTTGCTTGAATTTAATTTTCTACAAAATTTAAAATTGTGACAAAATAAAATTCCAAATAATCAAAAAAAACTTATTTTAATTATTTTGGGCATGACTGGCTCTTTACTAATTTTATATAATTATTTCATTTATTATTTTATTAATTCTTTCAATACATTCAATTTTCCAATTCAGCTACAAACACTATCAATAGCTGAATTAAATAATTTTTTTTTGCTGTATATGAAAAAATCAAATAAATAGAAATTATGAAAGTCCCCTTTATTTATACCCGGGAACAGAGAAATTCTCTAATATCGAATTTCAGCTCTAATTTGAATAGACCACAATTTAAATAAGAAATAAATAATAATAATAGCCATTCAGCTATTAAATTTATACAGCTGAATACTTCCGCAATTTATTTTATTTTTTTTTTTTCTTTTGGAATGGCGGAATTCGAATTATATAAATAAATTAAAAAAAATAAATTTCCTTATCATTACTTAGAGAATTAGTTGACGGCTTCTTCAAGGCTAAGTATGACGCAGACCTGAGTTATAAAATATTTGCTATAAATGTAATTCTAATTAATAATTAGACATCGAATTAAAATTCTTTTTTTTTTTTTTTTTTTGTTTTAATCGTAAATTTTACAATTTTTATATCGTTTTTGTTGATTGCGGAAACGATTATTATTTTATATAATACCCATAGTACCGAAGGAACCTTTGGTTCATTCAACAATACAATTATTATAACTATTTGCTTTTTTTTAGATATTATTCTATTTTTTTTTCCTTTTTCACATCTAACAATTTATAGTTATAAAGCAATATAATTTTAATATTTACTATCAATAACTACAGTATCCCTACATTATTTCGAAGAAATAAAATTTTTTAATTATCGCTTGTTTCTACATTCGAATGACCGTAGCTAACAAGGAGACTTTCAACTAATAAATTTTTTGTTTTTAATAAAAGCCAGCCTTAATCCATTTTGATACAAAAACAAAAAACCAAAAATTCATTTTAAAAAACAAATTCAAGGATACTCGATCGAGTTACGCTAGAAAAACTTGGATAAGATCCTTCAAATTTTAAGGAATTTTACAAAAAAAAAATATTTCATGAAAATTAGCACTTAGGGGATAATAATGTCAAAAATTGGTATCAAAATTATGTAATTTAATTATATAAATATTGTTTCTTTTTTATTTTTGTAATAATTACAAAATTGAGGTATAATTTATTATTAATATTTTAAAATCTTAATACCATTTTTTAAATGAACGTGTACTCGAAAATCCCAAAGTGGTAAATTTTTCATAAAAATTTTCTCAATTGATTTTTGCCCTTAAGTAAAAATTTAGAATAAAATAAAAATTTAACCCTAAAACTTGAAACAATATAACTAAATATAAAATTTTTGTATTTATTTTACTTATATTTAATTTGTCCAATTCATGTCGGTTTTAATATTTTCCATAATGTGCATATTTTTTTGTTTTTTAATTGATTTTTTATATATCTCCAGTTTTAATTGTGCGAGGAACCATTTTATTGATTTTATTCATTTTTTTTTTATATTTTTGAGCATTAATTTTCAAGGGGAAAGAGAAAACAAAAAAAAATAAATTTTTTATATATAAGTTCTACATAAAATATTTTTTTTATTACCCCTATATAAAAAGAAAAAAAAATGTAACATCTTTCATTTGGTTTTGTGCTCTCTAAGATGATATTGAAAATAATAAAAATTAAATTTCATAACTAAAACAAAAAAAAAAAGTATATAATTGTTTCCTTAAAGTATACAATTAACAGGAAAATAAAAGAAATAATGACTTGATACGTACCTATTCTTTTTTGTTTTTTTAATTCCTTATATCCTACGCAATATTATAGAATATTTATAAATAAACTTAATCGAACGAGGCGCGAAGCAAATAATCCTTCGATTTTACAATTAATAAATTTAAAATAAAGTATGCTTTTTGTTTTGTTTTTGTTTACTTAGTAAATTACAGTAATAAAACAAAATAAACGATGCTTTAACAATTGTAATTTAAAATTAAATTGAATACAAATAATAAAAATTAAATTAAATTATAAAAAAAAAATTGGCCCTGACACAATAATTAATCTTAAATGTTACTAACAGTAATGATAAAAGGCTCTAAAGAAAAATAAAATAATAATTGGAATTATAAATATAAATTTGTGTGAATCATTTAATTAATATGTATTATGTTTATATGGATGTATTTTATAGCATAATTCGTAAATCGTCATCATTTACAGCATTTTATCAATTTCATCTTATCTCCGAGAAATACAATAAATAATTCACAAATTACTTTAATTATTTGTTTTCTGGGTTTTTTTTATTTTTAAAGCGGAATATTAAGGATTAAAAAAGAAAAATTCCAAAACTTTAGGTATATTTTAAAAACCTTTTATAAAAAAATTACTACATTTTACATAATGAGGAGCACATCAATAAAATGGTGATTAAAAATTAATATAGGTAAAAAGATACCAACAATTTAACAAACGGGAAATTTTCATAATAAAATAAAACACATAACTCATATAATTGAGTTAAAAATTTAGCTGAAAAATAGAAATATCACCACAGCTTGTTTTATTATAATTTTCTCTTATTGATGTTAACCCACATGGTAAAAATAAGTAATGAAAAAATAAAAACAATTAGAAAAGTTATTGTATATTGTAGCGTTTTATATTAAACAATAAAATACTGAAGACCCTTCTATTAAACAAAAATGGGGTAATAATAAAAGACTAGATCACGAAACTCAAAAAAAAAAAATAATAATAATAAATAAATAAAAAAATATAATAAACAATAATATTCAAATTAATACCCCCATTTAAGTAGAAGTTATAAAAGTCTTATTAGTGTTAGAAATAATTAAAATGTTAACATTTTTAAAAATATTTGGTGCATCTTTTTTAATTGTCGTTAAATATAAATGCAAAATGAATGTTAAAACTTACCTAAGGAATTTTTAAGCAGACAGATTTTGTTTGTGCTGTGTTATAGAGATTTGTGCAAAAAAAAAAATAATAATTGGAAAAAACAAGAGAATTTTTGGAGTCTTTCTTATAATTTTGTTGTGCCGTTCCATAATAAAATGAGCTGTTTTTAATCAAAGAATCCTGATAAAATTGTAGATATAAACGTTAGTCGTTAAAAAAACAAAAAAATACAAACAAGAAATAAAATAAAACAGTATCTGCTATTATTAAATATTACTCGTTTAAGATTTTTGGGTTCCTCTTTTACTATTTAAAAAAACGTTTTTTTTTTTACTTAAGTTTTTAAAAATTGAAAGAATATTAAAATATTTGGTAAATACAGCAGATAGTTAATTTGCGCAACAATTTGTGTTAATGTTCTTTTTGAGCTAAATTTTGAAAGTAATTTTAATTATTTAGCATCATTGCTAGTTTTCGGTTCTTTGTTATCTAAACAGCGATTGGTTTGTTTTCTTTTTATATTATTATTATTATTATTATTAAATGTGAACCACATAAAATATTCTTTTAATTGTTACTACTGTTACTTCTCCGTTTGTGTTGTTTTTACTTTCATTTTATTTTTATTTGTAGTTTTCTGAAGCTATTATATTCACAATTTAGTTATCATTTTTTGTAAACAAGTTTTATAAAAAGGAGCTTATTTTATAAAGAGGTTTTTCGTATTCATACTGTTTATTTTATAGATGCGTTTATGAATTTAATGATTTTCTCATATTTTACTTTTGTTTTTATGCTTATACTTATTTGCTGTAAATTTATGCATTTTCTGTGCTTAGTTTCGTAATTATTTCCCGTTTTTCTTGTTTTTGTGTGTGTATTCCATTTCTATGGCTTGTGTTTAATTCTTAAATTTTATGATTTTTTTTTTTATTTTATTTTATAACTTAATTCCACACACGCAAAAATGAGTCCCATGATCCTGTTGCTACAGCCATACCATTTTCCGTAACGCCTAAACATGATACTCTGTTATCGTGACCTGCCAGGATACCTATATTTAAAAAAAAAAAAAACAAACAAAAAACGTTTACAGATTTTAAAATAAATATAAAAAATTTCAATATCTCACCAGCACGCTCCGCTTTCATTGTATCCCAAACGTTGCAATTGAAATCATCGTAGCCAGCCAACAGGAGACGGCCACTCTTTGAAAATGCAACTGATGTAATACCGCAAATTATATTATCATGGGAATACATAGCCAATTCCTGATCAGCACGAATATCAAATAATCGGCAAGTAGCATCGTCTGAACCAGTTGCGAACGCTTGACCATTTGGGAAGAACTTTTTAAAAGGAAATAATTCAAATTATATTTATATCTCTAATATAAAAGAAATAAATAAATACTGTAACAAAAAACATTTTTTTTATACTTACTGTGACAGCATTAATATCACTTTCGTGACCTGGAAATGTTTGTTTGCAGACACCTTCACGAATATCCCATAATTTAGCAGATGCATCGCATGCACCGGACACGAATGTCCTACATTGTGGTGCTAATGATAGCGCCATAACGTCACCAGTATGTCCCATGAATGATGTGACTTGTTGGCCTGTTTCAATATCCCATAATCCGCAAGACATATCACCAGAACTAGTTACTATCTGTAAATTTATATTTAATATTAATAAATTGTGGCATTAACCCAAAAAAAAAAAAAAACCAACCTGATTGTCATCCAAAAATCGACAGCACGATAAGTAACCTGTATGGCCGGGTAATTCACGTGATACACGCACATTACCTTCTCTAGTTTTAAGACTGTATATAGAACAAATATTATCCAGGCCGCCGCATGCAACGTAACTTCCGGATGGAGCGTACGCACATGTCATGACCCATGATGAACGTAGTGGGATGGCATGAACCTAAAAAAAAAAAAATAAATAAATAATTTAAAAGTTAAATTATACGGATTAATTTAATTTCTTACTTTGTTAGTGGTATGTGAATCCCATACAATTAATTTTCCATCCTGTGATGCTGATACTAAATTTCTGGAATCGTTACCCCAGTGCATAGCATAAATTTTAGCTAAGTGACCACGAAGTGTACGTCTTGTCCGCATTTGGATACGACCGATTGGTTCAAGGTTGCTAGTTGCCTGAACAAGGCTTGTGTCGCATGCTGCTTTCCTGGCATCCTGAAAACATTATTTAAATAATAACAATAATAATAATAATTATAAAATAAAAATTAATATGAATAACTTACACGAATCGCATTTTTCAGTGATTCTGCTTCTTGCCTCAAAGTGTCCAATTCGTTCATTTTTATCTAAAGGAAAAGAGATTTAAATAAAATAACAATTATTATATTTTTCAAGAAAAGTATTCAAATAAAGCGAATATATTACAAATTAAATTCATTTTAGGCCAAAGTCTTCAACAAGGGTCACCTGTGATAAATTAGCACCTGTATGAAACCATTTAGCGTTCTAAAAACGTTCTTTTTCTTTTATTTTGTTTACTATCGCCTACATTCACTGTATACCGGAAAACAATTACAGTTACAGGATCAAATAAAATGTTTCGTAGGCCTCACGAGACAAATCTGTTGCCACTTTTTGATCAATAAGGAACATTTCCTGATTTCAGTCACGTAGCAAAATCCACGCCATATTGAAGGCTCCCACAGCGAAGGGCAGGGGGAAAGGAATAAATGTTTAAAAAAAAAAGGCAAAAATAAATCGTATCTCAGCCGGTTTTAATTCTGGAAAAAAAAAAATGAAAATTCACGTCTCAACAAAGTGATTCACGCTTTTTCTTATCAGAGAAAATGCGATCTTTTTTTGGCCACTTTAATATCAATTAAATAATCCACCCGGTGATTTTAATCGCAATTACATTTTCATTTTAGAAAATATTATTTTTTAGTGGAGATAGGACGAAATGCAAAAACTGCGCCCGTGCGAAGGTGGAGCAACGAATTTTTGTTGACGCCCATTTACCTATTTATTTATTTTTTTTTTTTCCTCTCTTTGCAATTATCTCTTTTCTTGCTCTCGCTCACTCTAAAAAGATAGCACAAAGTCACTAATTGTGGAAAAAAAAAAAAAATTTTAATTATTTTAACAGCCGTACTGCAAAAAAAAAAAATGTTTTTTTATGACTACATTTTGATGAAGGGGGGAAAATGCACGATATAAGAAACAAATAAAATAAATAAAGCCACTCAGAAATAAATCAAAAAAGCACTTTATTTCCTTTTTTTTTTTTTTTAATTCAACCGAGGCAACGGAGCTAAGTCAAAACGAGTGGATGACACATTAAAAAAAAAAAAAAAACTTAATTATACTAAAAACCCAAACTACCCGAAAACGTCCACAATTACTAAATAATTAAATTTTTTTTTTTTTTTTATTAATCACAAAACTACAAAAAGTCTTTCTAAGAAAAATCCTTTCTCAATTAAATGAAATTAAAATTTTTCCCTAGCACTGGGCCGCTCCGGCCAAAATCAGCAGAAGTGTAGAAAAAAAAAAAAAAGAGAAAACTTATTCCACCTTTTTTTTTTTTTTTTCCTTCGCACGTTTCTTTTATCCTTCCACCGTACCGCGTCAAACGAGGCCCGCTTCACTTGATTTTATTCTTAACACCGGTCAGCCGCACCTGCAGCCCTTCAAATTATTTTAAACTATCGCAAATTAGACTCAAATGAAAAACAAATTCACTCCTCTTGTTATTCACGACGAACTCGACGCGGCCATTTTGAAACAGTTCCCCTTCCCCCTACCCCCGGAATAAAAACTCTCCAAAAAACGAGTCCAACATTCCCTGTGTGTGTGTGTGTGTGTTGGTGTAATCATTTTAACGGGCGGCGCCTATACGTGCAGGCTGCACTTCACCATCCATCCAGCCAAACATACAAAAAAAAAACAGGCGAACGGCTCACCACCCAAAAGTACACTCACTCCAGAAAATTGCAAGGACTCATTTTGAAAAGGAACAAAATTAAAATTTTTCCATTTTTTAAATTTCACTGACTAGCCAAAAATGTTCTTAGTTTTTGGCGGTTAAATTCAATTTAAAATATTCACCTGGTTTTTTTAAATATTCCTCCTCTGGATTTTCGCTGTTGGGCTGCGGCTCCTGGTTCCGATTTAGATTTAAATTTAAATTTAGATTTAGATTTTAGAATTTTGGGATTTATTAAATTAGCACTGCACCACTGAAACTTGGTTTCTTTTTCATATAAAAGAAAAGAACAAAACTTTTCCTTTTCCTTAAGATCGCTTAAAAATTAATTTTATTCGAATTTATTACAAACGAGACTAGTTTTTATTTATTTATTTGTTTTTAAGTAATTTATAGCGCGATTTTAGAATGTTTTTGTTAGGTTTCGAAACGGCAGTTCCTGGAAGAGAAGAAACGAGAAAAACATGAAGAAAAACTTGATAAACAATTCCCCCAAATTGATCATTTAGCGTTGTAAGCGCCCTTTTCTGGGATTTTCTGCACGACTCTCACTTGACCGGTTTGAGTACAGCTTAAGCGCGCAACGTCAAAATTCGCAAAATTTGTCGGTGAACGGAAAAATTGTAAATTTAATTTTAGGAAAATATGCCGGAAAAAAAAGACCAAGATGGGAAACGAAGTACGCGGGGGGGGGGGGGGGGGGGCGGCGGTAGGGGTAGGGAAAACTGATTTGAGGAAAACGCCTTCCGTTTTGTTTTTTTTTCGAGTTTAGCTGGCTACTCCGGTCACCGAATTTCCATTTTTATGGTAAATCAACACAAAATCAGACAACGGACCAGAACTAAATTTCGGCTGTCCGTATTTGTTTTCTTTTTTTTTTCCGAAATTGTTGCACTCTCAACTCACAAAAATTCGATTTTCCCTCACCTTGTTGCTCCCATCGATCATTGCTGCAACTCACAAAATGACATGCACCGCACCGCAACGCAACGCAACCACCTTGCCGAAAGATTCACAACTGAAAACTGAGAGCGGATTACAACGCACACTCACGGTACTGTGGAACCGGCAGCGGACGTACATTGCTGGCAATTTGAGAAAACCGAACATCAAGTTTTCTGGAATGCCCCCACCCACCCCTAAAAGCGAGCAATTTAAAAAAATTTTAAAGTTTTACTTAAAACAATTCAACATGTCAAAATTTTATGATTTACTCGTAGGATTTTTATAATTAAACATTAAAAAAAACAATAAAAATAGCAATAAAAGTGCAGACAGGACTTAAAGCTTTTAATTAAAAATAACCAAGGGTTGTAGTCCCCAATAAGCTTTTTACTAAGCTAAAAGTGAAGTTTTCTTTGAAAAGCTCAAACCGATTACAGCGAGTACACAAACCACGAAATTGTTAAAAACGGGAAATTATTAAATTTAAATTTTGCGGTTAACGTTAAGAGCAAATTGCCTTTGGAGCGAATTTCTTAAATTGACCCTAGAGAATTCGGGTTTTTGGGTTAAAGCAACGTGGGTTAAGTAAAAGAAAACGATAAAAGAAAAAACCCCACTTAAAAACTAACTTTTAAGCGATTTTAAACCAAATTCCATCTTTAAGCCCACTGAAGGTAGGAAAAGTGAATTTCTTAAATTCACCCTAGAGAATTCGGGTTTTTTTGGGTTAAAGCAACGTGGGTTAAGTAAAAGAAAACGATTAAAAGCAAAAACCCCCACTTAAAACTAACTTTTAAGCGATTTTAAACAAATTTTCATCTTTAAGCCCACTGAAGGTAGGAAAAGTGAATTTCTTAAATTGACCCTAGAGAATTCGGGTTTTTGGGTTAAAGCAACGTGGGTTAAGTAAAAGAAAACGATAAAAGCAAAAACCCCCACTTAAAACTAACTTTTAAGCGATTTTAAACAAATTTTCATCTTTAAGCCCACTGAAGGTAGGAAAAGTGAATTTCTTAAATTGACCCTAGAGAATTCGGGTTTTTTGGGTTAAAGCAACGTGGGTTAAGTAAAAGAAAACGATAAAAGCAAAAACCCCACTTAAAACTAACTTTAAGCGATTTTAAACAAATTTTCATCTTTAAGCCCACTGAAGGTAGGAAAAGTGAATTTCTTAAATGGACCCTAGAGAATTCGGGTTTTTGGGTTAAAGCAACGTGGGTTAAGTAAAAGAAAACGATAAAAGCAAAACCCCCACTTAAAACTAATTTTTAAGCGATTTTAAACAAATTTTCATCTTTAAGCCCACTGAAGGTAGGAAAAGTGAATTTCTTAAATTCACCCTAGAGAATTCGGGTTTTGGGTTAAAGCAACGTGGGTTAAGTAAAAGAAAACGATAAAAGAAAAAACCCCCACTTAAAACTAATTTTTAAGCGATTTTAAACAAATTTTCATCTTTAAGCCCACTGAAGGTAGGAAAAGTGAATTTCTTAAATTCACCCTAGAGAATTCGGGTTTTTGGGTTAAAGCAACGTGGGTTAAGTAAAAGAAAACGATAAAAGAAAAAAACCCCACTTAAAACTAACTTTTAAGCGATTTTAAACAAATTTCCATCTTTAAGCCCACTGAAGGTAGGAAAAGTGAATTTCTTAAATTCACCCTAGAGAATTCGGGTTTTTGGGTTAAAGCAACGTGGGTTAAGTAAAAGAAAACGATAAAAGAAAAAACCCCCACTTAAAACTAATTTTTAAGCGATTTTAAACAAATTTTCATCTTTAAGCCCACTGAAGGTAGGAAAAGTGAATTTCTTAAATTCACCCTAGAGAATTCGGGTTTTTGGGTTAAAGCAACGTGGGTTAAGTAAAAGAAAACGATAAAAGAAAAAAACCCCACTTAAAACTAACTTTTAAGCGATTTTAAACAAATTTCCATCTTTAAGCCCACTGAAGGTAGGAAAAGTGAATTTCTTAAATTCACCCTAGAGAATTCGGGTTTTTGGGTTAAAGCAACGTGGGTTAAGTAAAAGAAAACGATAAAAGCAAAAACCCCACTTAAAACTAACTTTTAAGCGATTTTAAACAAATTTTCATCTTAAGCCCACTGAAGGTAGGAAAAGTGAATTTCTTAAATTGACCCTAGAGAATTCGGGTTTTTGGGTTAAAGCAACGTGGGTTAAGTAAAAGAAAACGATAAAAGCAAAAACCCCCACTTAAAACTAATTTTTAAGCGATTTTAAACAAATTTTCATCTTTAAGCCCACTGAAGGTAGGAAAAGTGAATTTCTTAAATTCACCCTAGAGAATTCGGGTTTTTGGGTTAAAGCAACGTGGGTTAAGTAAAAGAAAACGATAAAAGAAAAAACCCCCACTTAAAACTAATTTTTAAGCGATTTTAAACAAATTTTCATCTTTAAGCCCACTGAAGGTAGGAAAAGTGAATTTCTTAAATTCACCCTAGAGAATTCGGGTTTTTGGGTTAAAGCAACGTGGGTTAAGTAAAAGAAAACGATAAAAGAAAAAAACCCCACTTAAAACTAACTTTTAAGCGATTTTAAACAAATTTCCATCTTTAAGCCCACTGAAGGTAGGAAAAGTGAATTTCTTAAATTCACCCTAGAGAATTCGGGTTTTTGGGTTAAAGCAACGTGGGTTAAGTAAAAGAAAACGATAAAAGAAAAAAACCCCACTTAAAACTAACTTTTAAGCGATTTTAAACAAATTTCCATCTTTAAGCCCACTGAAGGTAGGAAAAGTGAATTTCTTAAATTCACCCTAGAGAATTCGGGTTTTTGGGTTAAAGCAACGTGGGTTAAGTAAAAGAAAACGATAAAAGAAAAAACCCCCACTTAAAACTAATTTTTAAGCGATTTTAAACAAATTTTCATCTTTAAGCCCACTGAAGGTAGGAAAAGTGAATTTCTTAAATTCACCCTAGAGAATTCGGGTTTTTGGGTTAAAGCAACGTGGGTTAAGTAAAAGAAAACGATAAAAGAAAAAAACCCCACTTAAAACTAACTTTTAAGCGATTTTAAACAAATTTCCATCTTTAAGCCCACTGAAGGTAGGAAAAGTGAATTTCTTAAATTCACCCTAGAGAATTCGGGTTTTTGGGTTAAAGCAACGTGGGTTAAGTAAAAGAAAACGATAAAAGCAAAAACCCCCACTTAAAACTAATTTTTAAGCGATTTTAAACAAATTTTCATCTTTAAGCCCACTGAAGGTAGGAAAAGTGAATTTCTTAAATTCACCCTAGAGAATTCGGGTTTTTGGGTTAAAGCAACGTGGGTTAAGTAAAAGAAAACGATAAAAGAAAAAACCCCACTTAAAACTAATTTTTAAGCGATTTTAAACAAATTTTCATCTTTAAGCCCACTGAAGGTAGGAAAAGTGAATTTCTTAAATTCACCCTAGAGAATTCGGGTTTTTGGGTTAAAGCAACGTGGGTTAAGTAAAAGAAAACGATAAAAGAAAAAAACCCCACTTAAAACTAACTTTTAAGCGATTTTAAACAAATTTCCATCTTTAAGCCCACTGAAGGTAGGAAAAGTGAATTTCTTAAATTCACCCTAGAGAATTCGGGTTTTTGGGTTAAAGCAACGTGGGTTAAGTAAAAGAAAACGATAAAAGAAAAAACCCCCACTTAAAACTAATTTTTAAGCGATTTTAAACAAATTTTCATCTTTAAGCCCACTGAAGGTAGGAAAAGTGAATTTCTTAAATTCACCCTAGAGAATTCGGGTTTTTGGGTTAAAGCAACGTGGGTTAAGTAAAAGAAAACGATAAAAGAAAAAACCCCCACTTAAAACTAATTTTTAAGCGATTTTAAACAAATTTTCATCTTTAAGCCCACTGAAGGTAGGAAAAGTGAATTTCTTAAATTCACCCTAGAGAATTCGGGTTTTTGGGTTAAAGCAACGTGGGTTAAGTAAAAGAAAACGATAAAAGAAAAAACCCCACTTAAAACTAATTTTTAAGCGATTTTAAACAAATTTTCATCTTTAAGCCCACTGAAGGTAGGAAAAGTGAATTTCTTAAATTCACCCTAGAGAATTCGGGTTTTTGGGTTAAAGCAACGTGGGTTAAGTAAAAGAAAACGATAAAAGAAAAAAACCCCACTTAAAACTAACTTTTAAGCGATTTTAAACAAATTTCCATCTTTAAGCCCACTGAAGGTAGGAAAAGTGAATTTCTTAAATTCACCCTAGAGAATTCGGGTTTTTGGGTTAAAGCAACGTGGGTTAAGTAAAAGAAAACGATAAAAGAAAAAACCCCCACTTAAAACTAATTTTTAAGCGATTTTAAACAAATTTTCATCTTTAAGCCCACTGAAGGTAGGAAAAGTGAATTTCTTAAATTCACCCTAGAGAATTCGGGTTTTTGGGTTAAAGCAACGTGGGTTAAGTAAAAGAAAACGATAAAAGAAAAAACCCCCACTTAAAACTAATTTTTAAGCGATTTTAAACAAATTTTCATCTTTAAGCCCACTGAAGGTAGGAAAAGTGAATTTCTTAAATTCACCCTAGAGAATTCGGGTTTTTGGGTTAAAGCAACGTGGGTTAAGTAAAAGAAAACGATAAAAGAAAAAACCCCCACTTAAAACTAATTTTTAAGCGATTTTAAACAAATTTTCATCTTTAAGCCCACTGAAGGTAGGAAAAGTGAATTTCTTAAATTCACCCTAGAGAATTCGGGTTTTTGGGTTAAAGCAACGTGGGTTAAGTAAAAGAAAACGATAAAAGAAAAAACCCCCACTTAAAACTAATTTTTAAGCGATTTTAAACAAATTTTCATCTTTAAGCCCACTGAAGGTAGGAAAAGTGAATTTCTTAAATTCACCCTAGAGAATTCGGGTTTTTGGGTTAAAGCAACGTGGGTTAAGTAAAAGAAAACGATAAAAGAAAAAACCCCCACTTAAAACTAATTTTTAAGCGATTTTAAACAAATTTTCATCTTTAAGCCCACTGAAGGTAGGAAAAGTGAATTTCTTAAATTCACCCTAGAGAATTCGGGTTTTTGGGTTAAAGCAACGTGGGTTAAGTAAAAGAAAACGATAAAAGAAAAAACCCCCACTTAAAACTAATTTTTAAGCGATTTTAAACAAATTTTCATCTTTAAGCCCACTGAAGGTAGGAAAAGTGAATTTCTTAAATTCACCCTAGAGAATTCGGGTTTTTGGGTTAAAGCAACGTGGGTTAAGTAAAAGAAAACGATAAAAGAAAAAACCCCCACTTAAAACTAATTTTTAAGCGATTTTAAACAAATTTTCATCTTTAAGCCCACTGAAGGTAGGAAAAGTGAATTTCTTAAATTCACCCTAGAGAATTCGGGTTTTTGGGTTAAAGCAACGTGGGTTAAGTAAAAGAAAACGATAAAAGAAAAAACCCCCACTTAAAACTAATTTTTAAGCGATTTTAAACAAATTTTCATCTTTAAGCCCACTGAAGGTAGGAAAAGTGAATTTCTTAAATTCACCCTAGAGAATTCGGGTTTTTGGGTTAAAGCAACGTGGGTTAAGTAAAAGAAAACGATAAAAGAAAAAACCCCCACTTAAAACTAATTTTTAAGCGATTTTAAACAAATTTTCATCTTTAAGCCCACTGAAGGTAGGAAAAGTGAATTTCTTAAATTCACCCTAGAGAATTCGGGTTTTTGGGTTAAAGCAACGTGGGTTAAGTAAAAGAAAACGATAAAAGAAAAAACCCCCACTTAAAACTAATTTTTAAGCGATTTTAAACAAATTTTCATCTTTAAGCCCACTGAAGGTAGGAAAAGTGAATTTCTTAAATTCACCCTAGAGAATTCGGGTTTTTGGGTTAAAGCAACGTGGGTTAAGTAAAAGAAAACGATAAAAGAAAAAACCCCCACTTAAAACTAATTTTTAAGCGATTTTAAACAAATTTTCATCTTTAAGCCCACTGAAGGTAGGAAAAGTGAATTTCTTAAATTCACCCTAGAGAATTCGGGTTTTTGGGTTAAAGCAACGTGGGTTAAGTAAAAGAAAACGATAAAAGAAAAAACCCCCACTTAAAACTAATTTTTAAGCGATTTTAAACAAATTTTCATCTTTAAGCCCACTGAAGGTAGGAAAAGTGAATTTCTTAAATTCACCCTAGAGAATTCGGGTTTTTGGGTTAAAGCAACGTGGGTTAAGTAAAAGAAAACGATAAAAGAAAAAACCCCCACTTAAAACTAATTTTTAAGCGATTTTAAACAAATTTTCATCTTCAAGCCCACTGAAAGTAGGAAAAAGTGAATTTCTAAAATTTACCTTAAGAAATTCAATTTTTTCGACTTAAGCAAACGTGGACTGAGGTCGGCCAGAGTGAAAGGGGCGTTATTTTGGAATTTTTTCCTAATTAGAAAAGAAAGAAATCACTTAAAAATAAACAAAACAAAAAAAGAAACCATTCGAAAGGTGACCTGGCTGGTAAAAATTTCGTAAGATTTAATTGTAAAAATTTAAAGCACGTGTCCGAAGGAAATCCCACAAAACTAGAAAATTTTCTTACAAATAATGGGGCAAGGTGTAAATCGATTGCTGCGGCTGGAAGAAGCTGACGAAGTTTTTGTGGGGCGAGAGCGGGGCGGCCAGTTGAATCCCACAAAAGTAAACAAACATCTTAAGATCATCAATTTTTACTTAAGGTGATTTAGCGTTTTTCGCGCTTTTAAAAGTTGTTTTGGTTGCCCCACCGTTTTCAGGTGAGCGCCACCGCCTGAGGAGTTGCAAGACTTTTTCAACTGAAAAAAAAAATAAAAAAATAAAAAAATATGCACAAATAAAAATTTCAAAGTTTATACCGCAGGGTGGTGAGGAAATTTTTTCTGATTGAATTGAAAAAAGGAAAAGATTTCTTCTTAAAAAGTTACAAAATTACGTTAGCCGTTAAACTTTTCAAATTTTTTAGTTCTAGCTTTGTCCGTTGTGACGTCACTTTCAGCAAAATTCAAATTGAAAGTTCACCATCGGATTTTCTTAAATACGAATTTAAAGTTGTTTTCAATCGATTCCTGCTGATAAACTTGCTCCACGACGACCGATGGGGGGATGCTTCAGGGTCAATTAAATCGTGCGTCATATTTTTAAAAATGAGCAACTGAAACTCGAAATGTTTTCTTTTATGGAATTTTACTTTTATTCCCAAGAAGACCTTACGACCAGAAATAGAACGGATTTAAGGCTCTGACGCAGGTAAAACGATTTTGCTTTATTTTATCGATCAAATTCGCCTGTGAAAGGAGACTCATGACGACGACAATCGTGTGGGGCGACTTTTTTAAATCTTGTGATTAAATCGGAAGATTTACGTAAAATTACTTGATAAATTGGGCAGGAATCAATTTGTTAACGTTATTTTCCTAACTAAATTTGCTATTTTATTAAAATTCTTTAAAGCACTGGGAAAAGTAACGATTTATTCTCATGGCCCATTAATGGGTCACGTTACTTGCTTAACACTTGATAATTAAATTTATTTTTATGAGGTCAACGGATCTAGGATCAGTCTGTGTCTCTTTCCACTTTTTATCATAATTTCAAAAATTGAATCGATTTGGGGGATGGGACAACTTAGACAGCAATTTTGCTCGCCCTAGGGCGGTTTTAAGGTCAGAACTCCTCGAAATCGAAGAATTTTTTCCCGATTTTTTTTTTCAGCCGACAGGGAACCCTTTAGGGCTCCAGAAAAAAATATTTAAAAAATTACGCCAGAGCAAAATTTTTAAGTTCTAGCACCCCAGTTTCGACGGTAGTCCAAAAGCAGACCAAAAGTTCACCTTAGAGCAGTTTTAAGGGCAGAACTCCTCAAAATCGAAGAATTTCTTCCCGATTGTTTTTTCAGCCGACAGAGAACCCTTTGGGGCTCCAGAAAAAAATATTTGAAAAATTACGCCAGAGCAAAATTTTTATGTTCTAGCACCCCAGTTTCGACGGTAGTCCAAAAGCAGACCAAAAGTTCCCCTTAGAGCAGTTTTAAGGGCAGAACTCCTCGAAATCGATGAATTTCTTTCCGATTTTTTTTTCAGCCGACAGGGAACCCTTTAGGGCTCCAGAAAAAAATATTTAAAAAATTACGCCAGAATAAAATTTTTAAGTTCCAGCACCCCAGTTACGGTGGTGGTTTAAAAGCAGACCAAAAACAGACCAAAAACAGACCAAAAGTTCGCCATAGATCGGTTTTAAGGGCAGAACTCCTTGAATTCGATGAATTTCTTCCGGATTTTTTTTTCAGCCGACAGGGAACCCTTCAGGGTTTCAGGGAAAAATATTCAAAAAATTCCACCAGACAGCTATTTAATGCGGCTAGTGCGTTTCAGGTAAATTCAAGTGAAATCAACTGAATTCGAATCGATTAATTTTCCCCAATAATTAGCAAGTGGTGCAGGACGTTATATCACCCTAACAACAGGTCGGATCAACCCCATTTTTAATGGAAATCTCAACAAAACGCAAAATCAATATTTAGATTTTAATGAGCGATTCTGATCTTTCGAACTTCTTAAAGAGCATTTTTGTCGTCTTTTCGCTTGAACTTTGTAACCGCCGTGCAAACATTGAGCGCGGGTCTCCGGTTCGTTGTTCAATTAAAACCAGCCAGAGAAAAAAAAAAAAAAAAAAAGCACAAAGTGTAAATAGCGATGTAAGCGCAAAATTTAAATAAAATCTAGACAAAATCGTAAAAATTGCATTTAACGCGTAAATCTCATGGCAATTTAGAACACTTCTCTGGTCTGGAAGCTGAGCCAAGTGATTTCAAGGTTTACACAAAAAGAAAAAACCTTTTTCAATTTCCTCTTGCGTCAGCAAAAGGCCTCGGGATTTTTATTAAATTAAAAATAAAAATAATAAAAAACGGAAATCGCATAATCTCTGAATGTTTAATCGTCGCAAGCAAACCTCCTTTGGCCTCGTTCTACCCCAATTAACTTGCTAATTGCAATCAATTTCATCTAAGTGCAGTCTAATTGTTGTCATTTATTAAAAACAAAAATAAAAGGAAAACGAAATTTCTTATCTCACCGGAACATAATCCACGGAGAAAGTCGCTTAAACAAATTGTGAAATGCAAAATGCAAATAAAAGTTATGCGTGCATTTTGAAGGTCAACAACGGCCAGGTTATCGCATCGCATCGGTGGCTTAACTTTAAAACGAAATCCGAGAGACATTAAAGTCCGCTTAAGGTCTTGGTCACGTTCAAGGGTAAGGGCGCGTTCGGAGGGCACGACCGTTTCAAAACTCATTTGGGTAAAGAAATTTTTAATTAAGCTGGTGATAAAAAACAAGAACTGCGCCATTTTTAATATTTGAATTCTCCTTGTAACGGCCGCTCAGTGATATTTAAAAATTATTTTCGAAAAAAAAGGTTCTCCGGAACGAGTTTTTGGGCTCGTTCGACTGGAAATGAAATAGTTAAAAATTTCTGATAAATAAAAAACGAAAAGACAGAGGAAAATTTCGCGATTTGAAATATTTGAATTTTTCTTGCATGGGTCACTCAGAGAAATTGAAGAGAATTATTTCCGAAAAAAGGGCTTTCAGGGCGGGTTTTTGGGTTCAGTCGACTAGAAATAAAATAATTAAATAATCCTGCCCAAAAAAAGGAAGAAGACGGAGGAAAATTTCGCGATTTGAAATATTTGAATTTTCCTTGCATGGGTCACTCAGAGAAATTGAAGAGAATTATTTCCGAAAAAAGGGCTTTCAGGGCGGGTTTTTGGGCTCAGTCGACTAGAAATAAAATAATTAAATAATCCTGCCCAAAAAAAGGAAGAAGACGGAGGAAAATTTCGCGATTTGAAATATTTGAATTTTCCTTGCATGGGTCACTCAGAGAAATTGAAGAGAATTATTTCCGAAAAAAGGGCTTTCAGGGCGGGTTTTTGGGTTCAGTCGACTAGAAATAAAATAATTAAATAATCCTGACCAAAAAGAAGAAGAAGACCATGGAAATTTTCACGATTTTTAAGATTTGAAATTTCCTTGTGTTGGCGCCTCAATAAAATTTAAAAAGTTTATTTCCGTTAAAAAGGCTCTCCGGGGAGGGTTTTTGGGTTCAGTCGACTAGAAATAAAATAATTAAATAATCCTGACCAAAAAGAAGAAGAAGACCATGGAAATTTTCACGATTTTTAAGATTTGAAATTTCCTTACATGGGTCACTCAGAGAAATTGAAGAGAATTATTTCCGAAAAAAGGGCTTTCAGGGCGGGTTTTTGGGTTCAGTCGACTAGAAATAAAACAGTTAAAAAATCCTGACCAAAAAGAAGAAGAAGACCATGGAAATTTTCACGATTTTTAAGATTTGAAATTTCCTTGTGTTGGCGCCTCAATAAAATTTAAAAAGTTTATTTCCGTTAAAAAGGCTCTCCGGGGAGGGTTTTTGGGTTCAGTCGACTAGAAATAAAATAATTAAATAATCCTGCCCAAAAAAAGGAAGCATACCGAGGAAAATTTCGCGATTTGAAATATTTGAATTTTCCTTGCATGGGTCACTCAGAGAAATTGAAGAGAATTATTTCCGAAAAAAGGGCTTTCAGGGCGGGTTTTTGGGTTCAGTCGACTAGAAATAAAATAATTAAATAATCCTGCCCAAAAAAAGGAAGAAGACGGAGGAAAATTTCGCGATTTGAAATATTTGAATTTTCCTTGTAACGGCCACTCAAAGAAAATTCAAAAATTATTTTCAAAAAACCCACCCCAGAATGTATTTTTGGGCTCGAAAAAAATTAAATTTTATAATTTTAACTCAATTTTTATTCAGTGTAGATGTAAAAAAAAGTTTTATAAGTGATGTCTAGAGAAGCTTGAGAAGCTTGAGAAGTTTGGCCCCACAAAAGGGGGTATACCCGCCAAACAGGTGAAAACCAAAAGAAGCGAGCTGCAAACGTGACCCGAATGCAGTGGTCCTAAATTAGAGAGATAAGAAAGAATTAACCGTCCCAGGTGGAGGTGGAGGTGGAGGAGATCCCACCAGAATAATTTTTATGCATATTTATTTTAGTTTTTGTTTATTTATTTTTTTTTTTCTTACAGCGTGGCTATTTTTCATAGGCATAAATTTTTTAATGGGTCTCTTATAACGTGCCGAATACGCTCGAAAACAGCAAGTGGAAGATGCGCGCATGCGTGATCCGATTACAAAGAAAATACAACACAAATTTCAATTCTATGACTTAGGGGGATTGCGCGCATTTCATTTGAATTTCTTTATTTCTTGTTATTTTACATTTTTTTTTGTATTTTTTTTTTTATTTTATTTACTTGGGATTCTTTCGTTTTCCGCAACTTAAATTAAGTCTGTGATGTGATCGATGGGACGGGATGGGATTTTAATGAAGAAAAGTTGAGAGAACGTGAAAATGAAAATGTTTCACGATTTTTACACGTTATGAAAACGGAAAGAATTTTAAGTTGAGATAGAAAAAACGAAGGGAATTCAAGAAATTCAAGGGTCTTATCGGGTGCCATACGGCACTCTGGTCCCTAAAAGCGGATTTTTGTTTTTTACATTGGGTCTAAATTAAAAATTCACCACTTCGATTGACCATCGGGGGTATATCAGGGGTAAAATTTCTTCTAAATAACCGGAAATTGCATTTAATTTAAAAATTTGAATTACCTTAACGGCCGGCAAAAGTTTATTTTACTCAGAATTTTTACTTTTGTGGATGAATTTAAAAAATGACGAGGTAATTTCTTTGAACGCCTTACACTGTTTGGGTCTCGGTTAGTTGGCTAGTTGGCTATCTTGGCCGGGACATACCGGTGACCAGTTTTACCTGAGTGTAGTAAAAATTAAACTTACCTGTAGACTTACGGGGGAAGGGGATGGTCACAATAATCCCTCCCTCTGGCTAATTCAAATAGACGGAGACAACGACGACGACGACGTTGACTCTCTTAAGACGTACTGCAATTTGCCTTCTTGCACACCGTCTTCAGCCGTTTGGGTATTTAAAAGCTGTTTTCACCTATCGCACAAATTTACTATCGAGTTGTAACGTTACCTGGACAGGTGTTGTGTGTTTTTAAGAAACGATCGATCTTTATTTTACCCATTTAACCCATTTTACCCATTTTCCTCGCCCCGATTCTGTTTATTTATTTTTAAATTCTTAAAATACCGCCTTACGTTCAAAGTGAATTAAGAGTGAAAAATTCCAACTTTCTTCTAGGGAATGTGAGCTAAAAAATTTTTTATTTGTCTTGTGTACTATCCCCCGTCCCCCCTTTAAAGGAAAGATAGGGATAAAAGTGAAATAAACTGATAGTGTTTAAAATAAATTTTAAATATATAAAAAATAAAAAAGGGTTTTTGTGAAAAAATAACGTGGACAAATTGAATAAAGAAATTTTTTCTAGAGGACGAAGGAATAACAAAAAAATTGTAAGTCCACTTAAAAGAAGAATTTCCTTCTAAAACACAAGTATTGTTTTTATTTTTTTTCTAAAATCTAAGTCTAGCCGACAGACAAACAGACAAATTAAATAAATTAAAAATAAGCAACTTTTAAAAACGATGTCTGGAAAATAAAATTTTTCTTTAGTCCGAGACGTTACAGAATTTACTAAAAAAAAAACCAAAGAACTCCCTTTTATCAGTTTTACTTGAATTTCAGATAAAAACAAAAACTAAAAGACAATTTCTCATTGGATGATTTGTTAGAAAAAGAACCCCCCAATTATGAGATATGATAAAAATTTTTGCCAATGAATTAAAATTTGCTAATTTGCTAATTTGCTTATTTTATACGCAAATTTTGGGTTTTATTTAAAGAATTATAGAATCGTGGAAAAATTACCTTTTATTTGATACCCCACATGACCCTAGTTATAAACAAAATTAAAAGAACTATACCAAAAAAAAAATACCAATGGTATAAAAATAAGGTTAGGGTTAGAATTGTTTGGATTTGATTTTTCTAATTATCGTAAATTAATTCAATTTCCTGTATATCCTACATCTGTTTTAATGATGGTATCACTCTAATACCAAAATAAAATAATAATAAAATAATAAAAATAAAAACAAAACACAAAACCAGAAAATTTTATACCATTCCCAAAATGATCGCGAAGTTGTTGGAAATTTGTTTAAAATCTAAAAATTGATTGAAATAATTCCACATCGTAAATACCATGAAATACCAGAAGTGAAATATGCGATACCATTTCAATTTTGTTTAATTTGTTTTTATCTTTTACCACTTACCACATACCCCCCATTCGGATGTTTTTAATACCGCACACGGTTTTGTCTTCTGTTGGTTGTTTTTGGTATGAATTTTCTACTCTGTGCATTCCGTGGCCGCAAGTCGATAGATAGACCAGATTGGCTAGAAAAATGAATAAATCGATCATTTTATGGTATAGATGTAAATTTTATTTATTTGTTTTTGTTTTTATTTATTTCGTTTAGGAGTTTGTAGGACATTTTGTAGAATTTAAGAAAATTTTGTTTTCCATCAAGAGTATCTGGGGAAGGGGGTACATTCGAAAAAGTGGTCAATGCCAACTTCTTCTGGTTTTTCGTTTTTGTTTTTCCGGCTCTTTCTTGTTGAGGAAAACCACGCATCCTAAGATAATCGCGATATTTTGTTTTTTATTAGAAAAATCTGATAAAATTGATTGATTGATTTTCAGTAGTAAAAAATTTTCTATCCGTTTTTCTTTTCTCCCATCTTAAACGTTTTTTGGCCCTTCAATTTTTTTTTAGAGTTGCATCTACCTTCATCCCTTTCCGACTGAAAACATTACCCCTCTCCTTAATTTTACTCCCTCTTTCGATACCATCATAACCTTCTTTCCACCTGCCTCTGTTTTCCTTCCTTTCCCTTAATTTTCCCCTCCATCCCTAAACTTTTTGTCTGTAGCTCTCAGTCTGTTCCATTCCTTCAACTTCGCATCGTTATCGTTTCTTTTCGCCTCATTTCCCCCTCCTTCCCTCACCTTTCCCTTCTTTTACCATTCTATAGCCTTTTCGCATCCACTCGCCTCCTTTCGCTTCCTACCGCATTCTGTCGCCTTTTCTATCATCTCCTTTCGTTTCCTGTCGCCTCCTTTCGACTCCTTTCGCCTCCTTTCACCTCCTTTCGGTACATTTCGCCTCCTTTCGCTTCCTACCGTATCCTTTCGCCTCCTTTGGCCAACTTTCGCCTCAACTCGCCTCCTTTCGCCTCCTTTCGCTACCTTTCGCCTCCTTTCGCCCCCTTTCGCCTCCTTTCGCCTCCTTTGGCCTCGTTTCGCCTTAATTCGTCTCATTTCGATTTCTACTGCACCTTGTAGCACGCTATCGCCTCCTTTTGCCTCCTATCGCTACCTTTCGCTTCCTTTCGCTTCCTTTCGCCTCCTTTCGCCTCCGTTCGCCTCATTTCGTTTCAGTTCACCGTCATAACCATTCCTTTCCCCTCATAACCCCTCCTTTCCTCTCACCGCCGATGGATTATGTACCGGAATTAGAAAAAAAAAATGCAAATTTTTTAATTGCCATAACAAAACTACGGACGGCTATTGAACTTTGAGCGGAACAAGTGTATAAAAATAAATTTTTAAGTGTATTCGATGGCAATTTCGTGTTTAACTCGCTTACGCTAATTTTACGTGGGTTGCGTCAAACACCCCCCCCCCCCCCCCTCCTCCTTCACTCCATTCCCCCACCCCTCCTTCACTCCATTCCCCCACCCCACTTCCTCCTTACCTAAGCTTTCCCATATCCGTCAGTTTACCTCTCCATTACTTCTCCTCTTCATCACTTCCCCTCTCGCCCGCTTCCCCTGATTTCGCTTAAGTCGAACGATTCTGCGCAAGAAAAATAATTTCCAGAATAACCGCAATAACGAGGGCATGGAAAAATCCCATAGTTTTCGTGAGTTTAGAAAAACCGCAATTTTATTTCCAATAAAAGTGCAACAATACGAACAAAAACAAAATAACAACAAAAATTAAAATCAATTAGAGAAATGAAAAAAGTAATCGAGCAGAGTTCGAAACAAGTTCGCCCCCAGGCCTTTCCGTTTTTTGCTGCCCGTGTCCGACTCAAGCTTTGAAATGATCTTTTGCGGCTTTTGCTTGGTTCATCGGGGAACTTAAAATGCTTCTTTTTTTTTTTTATTATTATTTTTCATAATTGCATTCTCCTCGACTTGAGTCGCGCATGAAATCAAAAACAAGAAAAATTCCATTAATTCGTTGTGGAAATAAAAACAAGAAAAAAAAAAAGGCGCAATTTATTCCATGTAAATTTTCCGTAGACACTGAACAATTTTTAATTGGTTAAATTTTTTTTGTCTTTTTACCATTAAATTAGGTACTTGGGTGACTTTAAATGATTTTCTATATTTTCAGTTAAAATTATGGCACCATTGCAGTCTATTGGAACAAAAATTGAGGATGTCACTCAAGGTAAAATTGAATTTTTAACAATTTACAACCGTTGCAGCGGACATTTGAATATTAAAAATGGCGACATTTTCTTCTGTCTTCTTATTTTTTTTTTTTTTTTGGCGGGATTATTTAATTATTTCATTGCCAGTCGACTGAACCCAAAAACCCTCCCCGGAGAGCCTTTTTAACGGAAATAAACTTTTTAAATTTTTGCTGAAGAGCCAACGCAAGGAAATTTCAAATCTTAAAAATCGCGAAATTTTCCTCTGTTCTCTTTTTGTTTTTGGTCAGTAATTTTTAATTATTTCATTTCCAGTCGACTGAGCCCAAAAACCCACCCCGAGAACCCTTTTTTGGAAGTAATTCTTTAAATTACACTGAAAGCCCAAAGCAAGGAAAATTCAAATATTAAAAAAAAAACGCGAAATTTACTTAGGCCTTGCTCTTGTTTTTGGTCAGTAATTTTCAAATTATTTTATTTCTAGAATTAAATGTCGCTTAAAAGAAAAATTCACGGAAAGCAGATTGTTTTAAGTAAATTTCGCGATAGTGCGATAATTTAAAGGTGTAAATTTAAAATAACCAACCCAGGGTGCTGCTTATTCAGCTAATTTTGTTTTGTTTTTAAACTCAAAATTTTATCCGATCAATTTATTTTTCGACCATAAAAAAGAGCGGGAGTTTATTCCTGCAGGGTGCGCGTAGCACTAACATGAATAATTCGAAATAAATTGAATTGTTTTACCTCAAATAAAATAAACGAATTGTTTCGAATTTTCCATTTTCAATTTTCCATTTAGATGAAACCCCAATGCAGCGATTTTATAATAAAAAGACAATTTTTCTAACCGGAGGAACTGGATTTTTTGGTAAAAGTAAGTCCCCAAAAATTCTCTCTTTTCTTTTAAAAGTACAAAAATAAATTTTTTAGTAATTATGGAAAAATTACTTCGTGTTACGGATATTCAACAAATTTACATCCTTGTCCGTTCCAAAAAGGGTAAAGACGTTTACACTCGAATCGATGAAATGTTTAATGATCCGGTAAATGATTTTGAATAGTTTTTTTTTGTTGAATTTTTTAATCGAAATCATTTCAAAATGGAAATGTTTCTTTTTTTTAGATTTTCGATATAATTCGAAATTTAAAACCAAAATTTCGTCATAAAATATCACCAATTATTGGGGATTGTTCGCAACAATTTTTAGGTATCAGTCCCGATGAGCAAATTTTGCTTAAACAAAATGTTGAAATTGTGATTCATGCAGCGGCAACAGTACGATTTGATGAAAAATTGAAGCTTGCAATTGCAATAAATGCGACTGGGACACGTGAAATTTTGCTACTATCAAGGGAAATGATTAATTTAAAGGTATTTTTTTAATAATTACACTTTGATTTTTATATAAATTTTAGTCGTAAGCCGAAATTGTAAGAATTTCAAACATTTCATATTTCTAACCGCCGACTTAAATTGTTTGAATAGAGAAATTGAAAATTTTTTTTATTATCTTTAAGTGTTACTGGAATATTTAAACGTATAAATTTTTATTAAAACAGGCATGTCTTCATGTATCAACTGCATTTGCAAATTGCATTCACAGGCATATCGATGAAAAATTTTATCGGACTAAATTAAGTGGTGAAAATGCATGCAAATTGGGCGATTGTTTAGATGAAAAAACATTAGATAATATCGCACCAGAAATAATAAAAACATACCCAAATACTTATACATTTACAAAAGCGATAGCCGAAGATGTTATTAAAAATTTTGGAAAAGGACTACCCATAGCTGTTTTTCGTCCAGCAATTGGTAATGAGCTTTTTTTGTATTAAATTAAATTAAATATTTAAATTTTATATTCATAAATATCTCGAATTATCAATTTTCATTACATAACCTCAAAAATGTATGTTTGTTCGTTTATATCTTAAAAACCTTAAAATTTATTCAAATAAAAATTAGCCTATATTTTAAATGTAAACATCAAGTAATTCTAGTAATAAACTAGAAAGAAATTAAACGAGATATTTACGAGTTATAGCGTAACAAACATCCATCATAATTATAATTCAATTATAAGCTTTGTTCGTTCTTAGTTTAATGCTAATTAAAATTTTTATATTTATGTAATATTTAATGGACTAGTGATAACAACGTACAAGGAACCAATTGAGGGATGGATTGATAACATGTATGGGCCAAGTGGAATAATTGTTGGGGCTGGAGCTGGAATTTTGCGGGTATTTTGCGGAAATATCGATTTATCGGCACACGTTGTACCAGTGGATTATGCTGTTAATGCCCTACTAGCAAGTGTTTGGGATATTGCCAACAATAGGTATTTTTTTTTTTAATTAATTAATCGATTTAATTAATTGAAATAAGTAAATTTATTTTTTCAGCTATGATGAGCCACCAATTTATAATTTTGTACCGGATCCAAGCAATTTAATACCATGGAGGGAGTATATAAATGTTGGATATTCGTATGGTGTTAGCATACCCATAACAAAATCTATTTGGTACCCTACGCTCACAATAACACCCTATAAATTTTTATTTGTGGTACTATCATTTTTATACCATACAATTCCAGCATTTTTAATTGATGCTGGCCTATTTATAACTGGGAAGAAGCCAAGGTATGTTATGAATATCCGTTGAAAACATAAAAAGATGATTAACCTTAAGCCTGGCTTAAGTCGAGCTTAAGTTAAGCTACAAATGAAATTTCAATATAAAAATTTAACAGACAAATTATATCGTTTTTTTTTAGATTAAGCCAGGCTTAAGCTTAGCTTAAGATATTTTTATTATAATTTAAATAAAAAATTCTTTATCCATTCCGTAGGATGTTACAAATTTATAGAAAAGTACATAAATTTTGCGATGTTATGGCATATTTTAGCAGCAATGAATGGACATTTTCGAATAATAACACAAGAAATTTATGGGTTAAGCTAACCGAAGAGGATAAAAAATTGTTTGGTTTCGATATGAGAGATATCGACTGGTGGATTTTATTCCAAAGAAGTTTTGATGGACTGAGAAAATACATTTTAAAGGAGGACGAAAGTACCCTGGTAGAGGCGAAGAAAAAGAACCAAAGGTACTTACTGAGGAATTTTTTTTTTTTAATTTAAATTAATTAAATTAATTGAAAATAGGTTGAGAATAATCCACTTTACCCTCGTCTACGGAATTTATGCCCTTCTGCTCTATTTGGCCTACTCGACGTGGACGTGGCTCTATCAAAATAAAATTTAAATTTAAATAAATAAAAATAATTAAAATTTTTATTACAGGTTTATTATTTTAATTTTTTTTTTTATTTAATACTATTACTAATTATTTAAATTTTTTTTTTTTTTAAATAAAACAAAAATACTCAAGATATCCCCTCCTTCTGAGGAAAATTTTTAAAGCATTTTCGGCATTTTTAATTTTCTCGCTTTAGAGATTAATTTTTAAGGGGGCAATTGCATTTCTGGAGGTTAGAAAGATTTTGTTTTAAGGCTTAACGGCTTAAATTGTAAATAATTTTTAATTAATAAACAAATTTAAAAAAAAAACAAAAACTCTTTTTTAATCGAATGTTTTTCCATGGACAATTATTTCTTTTTCTTTTCATTTTTCAATCTTTCTCCGGCACAGTTGCTTAGTAGAATTAAAGATATTTTCAGAACAGTAGACCTTTTAGTGCGACAACGCATATTTTAAGAACACGAGTGTATTTCCCGTGAAATTGGTAATTTCCTGTTTCCAAAATCAAAATTATCAACTTCTATACCCTGTAACTCAAAATATTCCCTGTATACATCCTGTTTTTAATTTTTTTTCCAAAAACCAGGACATATCTCCTTGGTTTGGGCTAAATTTTATAAATTAGAAAACATTTTTAGGGACAGGAGAGCGTTTTTCGTGAAAAGAGAATTTGTCGCTTCAAAACATTGAAAAATCAACTTCTACACCCTGTAGTTCAAAATATTCCTTTGATACGTAACCTGTTTATAATTTTTCTTGAAAGCAAAACATGTTGACTTAGTCTGGATAAAATTTCAGGACTCAGAGATCTTTTTTCCGGTTAGGAGAGTATTTTTTGTGAATTTTCCATTTTCACGAAAATCAGAAACATTTAGATAATTTTAAGCACATTTACTCGTTGCGTGACCCAAAAATGGTTCACAAATTCATTTTTTTTCTTATAACAACAATTTTAACAAGTTTTTAGAAAAACAAAAAAGGGTTCTTCGGGGCGGGTTTGTGGGCTTAGTTGACTAGAAATAAAATAATTAAAAATACTCTTGGCTATGTAGAATGAATTGATGTCGTGTAATTGTTAATTTTATTGCCTTTTTGATTTGTGAAGAAAAATATCAAAAAAAAAAAAAAACGGGTGAGGGGACCACCAGTCGAATCGCTCGGCACCCTCATAATTGGCGCCAAAAATAATGATCACAATTTTGGTAAGGGGCTGATTCAATTAATGGTTTTCGGGGGATGAGAGGAAAATCACTTGGTGTTTTTGTCCCCAGATAACTACCTTTTTGTTTTGCTGATTGCTAAATGTAAGCGAAACTCGAAAAGCGAGCCCAAAACCCTAAAAGGGCGCGTCCCATATGCCGGCTAGAGCGAGATAGTCGCAATAGTGTAACATCTGTACAAGTTTTGTGATATTTCGGAACGTGAGGGTGCAAAAGCGCAGGACTATGGCTAGGGGCCCTCGTCTTGAGGGGTGGGTTCTAACTTTACGAAATAACACCTAATCCCCTGTGTAGTGTTATTTAATTTACCTCATTATGTCGAGATTTTCCCCTGATCGAATTGAGTTGAGGTACCCGCAGGGCGGGATGGACGACTACCGTCTCTCGATGCCCAACCGAAAATAATGAGAAAAAAAAAAAAAGAAAAGAAAAGGGAACCCCTTCTTTATCGCGATGAATTACTCAAGAAATTCTTTTTAACGCCACTTGAGATAATCCGTCTGCTTCAAAAATAAAATAAAAGGCGGTTAAGCTGCAGGAGGTTTGGTTAGGGACCAGCTTAAGAACGAATCGGTAATTTTCTAAAGAAAACAAATTTATTTGCGTTTTTGTTTTCTTTTTTTTTTTTTGATAGAGAGGGAACAAACAAATTGGAAATAATTACAACAGCCAATGCTTGAGGGGGGGGGATGTATTTTTAATTCGGTTGTTATAAATTCAAAGGTCTCCTGTCGCGAAGAAAGGCGCCCTTGGGTTGCGTCTCTCGCAGGATGGAAATTAGCAGGCATATTGCCGCCTCCCACACGGGAAGGGTATAAAGCGAATTCATTTTATTTACCTTCCATCGTAAACAGTAGACGAATTAAAAGCGGCACATTTTGTGATCAATTTCACAGGACATATGCGCCCAAAATGCGCCCAAACATTGCCTCACCCTCAGTTGTTTACTTTAATTGCCGTGAAACAAATTTTCGCAACAAGGGTCACCCAGTAGAATTTTTAAAAAAAATAACCGCCCGACACAAATTGGTTTTGATTCAAAGGAAGATTTATCCGTTCCACCGATTTGCATACCCCTTTAGCCCCTAGATCAAAACAAAAACTAAATCATAAAAATTTCTACCAGCAGCAGCAGCAACAGAAGCAGCAGCCCCCGCAACTTAGCCCTTAAAAGTGAAAGGTTGAGTAATAAAATAAAATAAAATAAAATAAATAAAAACAAGGGAAAACAAGGGAAACAACACTGAACAAATCCAGCGGAAATAATTTCACTAAGCCTTTTAATCCTTTTCCCGGTGATGTCCCGGCGGTCGGTGGCAACCACCCGGGATCAAGTCACACGGGGCAAATTTGAAAATGAATTTTCCTCTCAACTTGTTTGTTTAGCAGGTCTAGGGCAGGAAGGTGCCTTTACCGGCAATTGGGCGAAGGGTTTCGAGGGCTTTAGGGGATAAGGGAGTTAAGGGGTAGACCTACCAACTCCTGAAAATTTAGTCAACTTTCCGGGTGATGATTGTGCCGGCGAAAAATATTTTGCAGACCTTTCTTTTCCGATACAAGGAAAATTTAAATATTAAAAATCGCGAAATTTTCTTAGGTCTTCTTTTGGTTTTTGGTCAATAATTTTTACTTATTTTATTTCGAATCAAACAAATCCGATAACCCTTCGTAGAGAACCCTTTTTACCAAAATAAAATTCCTTGCAAAATTGTCCGATTTTAAAACGAACACAGAAATTTTGCATTGATCCAAAAATTGTCCTACAGAATTCCAAAAAAAAAGGAAATTAATTAAAAGTCGACCGATTATAAGCCAGATTCACCCCTTTTTACCCTAAAACCCATAGGTTTCCGGGGGTGGGCGGGCCGCCTGTTTACCTGTTTACCTGCTGGCACCTTTTTTTGTGCTTCTTTTCTTTTTTTTGTTTTTTTTTAAGTGTCCACTCAGTTCGAGAGGTGGTCAAGTGGGTGAAGAAAACCACTTTAGAAATCGCCTTGATTACTTTTTATAATGGATGAGGTGTCCGAAAGGGGGGGGGGGGGTAGGTTGCCGCCAAAAAGGAAGAAGGGGGCATTTAATAACTTTGGTAAATAAATTTTCCCTAATACCGGACGGGACAAACCTCTTTCTTTTGGCAACACTTTTCTAAGGGTCTAAAAGGTTCTAAGGGGGTCTATAGGGGCTGAATTGTGTGGGGCACACTTTCTTTCGTATGTGGCACGCGTTCTGTTAACAAAAAAACACCACAGCCTAAAACAATCGAACAGAAAATTATGCCTGACGAATATCCCTTGAATCTAGGGCTAAATGGCTAAAGGGGGTTTGGTGGAGTGATAAATTGAATACCCCCTGGCAGCTAAAAGATCAACCAACCGTCGCTACCGTGACTTCTATTAGAAATGTAAACAACGTCGAAATGTCGGGTAAACACAATTAGCAAATTGAAACAGTCATTTACCGAAGTCATTACCAACCCCTACCTTGATGGGGAAGGGCCCGGAGGATGATAGAAATTATGAAGGGCTTCTAGGGTTGTTGGAGAGAATGTGCCGCAAACACACTTAGCTTAGATATCATCAAAACAGGTGTCTCTTACAAGTGGTTAAATTCAAAATTCAAATTTGAAAATTCGTTAAATTTTGCTAGTTGTAGGGGTTAGAAGGAGGGGGGGGGACAGGGGTAATGGGTGGTAAAAGAAGGGAAAATCAATTTTAATAATTTTTCTGGAAAATAAGTCAATAAAAACATTCGGATAAAGGTAATTTTCAGCACACATTTATTCCTTATGGGCTTTGCAATTGAAAAATCCGAAAAATCAACTTCTACAACCTGTAGCTCAAAATATTCCCTTCAGAGGCACCCTGTTTTTATTTTTTCTAGAAGGTACAACATGTTCACTTAGTCTGGGTAAAATTTTTAAACTCTGGCATAGTTTTTATTTTTACGGTAAAGACGAAATGCTTTATTCAGTCTCCAGAAAAATTCGAAGAAAAATAAATTTTACAAAAAAATCAATTTCTATTACCTGTGGCTTAGAATTTTCTTTTGGCACCTACGCTGATTTGATTTTTTTATGAAAGGGTAACATGTTACCTTAGTTTGGACAAAATTTCAAAAATTATAAATTTATTTTACGGCCAGTGCCAGAGTTTTATTCCGGCAAAAGGGCTTTTTTTTTATCTAACAAAAATTCGCCTCTCATCAGGTAAAAAGTTGATAACTCGGCGAATTTAAACTCCAATTTGATTACGGTTTTATGTTAAGGGCCCAGCCCTTTTATTTGAGCTCTAAATTAAACAGATCCCGCAAAGATTACAAAAACTCACTTTATCAGCCTAAAAACAAGATGGGCTAACTAACCCCCTTGCTGTTCTTGCGAAAATTAAAAAAATATTTTTTTTTTTTTATCATTTTAAATCGTTTTCCGTGCACAGTTGCTTTGTAGAATTAAAGGGATTTTCAGAACTTTATCCTTTTTTAGTGTAGCAACGCCTAGGAGCCCTTCAAATTCCTTAAAATCAAAAAGGAAATTTGCCAATTTTGATTGTATTTCTAAACGCTGTACCTCAAAATAAACCTTTGGAAAACATCTTGTTTTTAATTTTACCGAAAAACAGAATATGTCTTCTTAGTCTGGGCAAAAATTTTATAAATTAAAAAACATTTTTAAGGACAGGAGAGCGTTTTCCGTGAAAAGAGAATTTGTCACCTCAAAAATTTGAAAAATCAACTTCTACACCCTGTAGTTCAAAATATTCCTTTGATACGTACCCTGTTTATAATTTTTCTAGAAAGCAGAATATGTTGGCTTAGTCTGGGCAACATTTTAGAACTCTTGGATATTTTTTGCGGTCAGGAGAGTATTTTTTGTGAATAAAGATTTCTTTTTCGCCTTCATAGGAACATAGGAAAAAAATGTTTGAAAAATCAATTTCTACTTCCTGTAGTTCAGAATTTTCCTTCGGGAGCTATACTGATTTAATTTTTTTATGAAAGGGCAACATGTTACCTTAGTTTTGGAGAAAATTTCAGAAATTATAAATTTATTTTATGGTCAGCGCACAATTTTTTCTGTGAAAAGGGCTTTTTGTTCTTAAATTAAAATTTGACTTTCATCAGGTAAAAAGTTGATAACTCGGCGAATTTAACTCCGATTTTACTCCGGTTTTGTGTTTTAAATAGCTGAGGACGAGCTCCTTTAATTGGAGCTTTAAATCCTCGGCCTAAACTCTTACAATTTTCGCGAAAATCAAAAAATAAAAATAAATAAATTAGACAGCATTTTAAGCACATTTATTCCTCGGATCAAAAATTGTTTTTTGTATGTTTGTACACTTATAACTTTAAACCGCCTAAACTGATTTTAATAATTCTTTTTATATTATAATTTCTATACTCACAGAAGAGTACATATATAATTTTTATAATCATAAGCATTTGGGGTAAGGTGTAAATTATCAAATAATTTTATATGATATTAACCGAATTATGGTACTATTAAACAATTAATTTTTATTAATCGAATATAACAGAATTACCCTAAAAAAATCAGTTACCATCAGCTACCATTAATAAATTCTATGAAAAGATAAAAATCATAAAAACCAGAAAGAATATGAATGAAATTTTTGGTAATATTCCGTGAATATTGAATGAGTGCAATAAAAGCGTTCACGCCCACAAATTCCTGAATAAAATTGTCCCTGGCAAACAATTGAGATAATAATGAAAATCACGTTACAGTACATATCACCCCCCAAAATACCACCGGAGCCCTAGTGGGAATGGCCCTTTATATTCTCGTTTTTGTTTTCGTCCTTTTTTCTCTTTTCTAGGAGGAGCACACTTTTATTATGGCCCTTATTTTTCGATTTACATCCCTTGGAGCGGGATGGTAGGGACGAGGATGGTGGAGGGGGGGGGGGGGTATGTAGCACCTCTCACAGTAGTGAAAATGCACAATGCAAATTTTTTTTTTTCCTATATAAACATTTTTGTTATATTTCACCACGAAAATGACTTTATTAAATGAAATTACACACGGGGATATTTTTATTACATCCCTCACCCGAAAAACCCTTGGGATAACAAAACGATTTTAAAGGGGGCGGTGGTGTAAATTGATCAATTTCCTGTTTTGTAATGGGGGTTGGGGTGGGAAGGATTTTTGTTTTGTTGATTAATTTCCATTTTTCTTGTTTTTATCGTGGCATATTAAAATAGACCTTAAAAAATTGAAAAAATGGACTATCGAAAAATTAGAATAAGAGCTACTGGGTGTATAAAAAAAAAATATAAGATAAATGAAAACCGGACAAGTTAGAGTTGGGCCCAATTCTTAGCCCAACTCTCACTTGACCGGTTTTTTTTTTTATTAATTTTTATTTAAATCTTATTAAAAATTTTAAAAACAAAAATCAAAACCCTTAAATATTTTTGCGGTCAATAAAAAGAAGGTAGGATGGGGGTGGAGAAAGGGGTAGGGTAGTGTAAGAGGGTGGGGTAAAAGTCCATCAGTTTTAACAGAATTAACAAGAAAAATTCTTAAGAAATCAACTTAACTTGAATGAATTTGGTGTCTATAGGTGGAGGGGGGGGGGGGGGGGAAAGGGGATTTGTAAAGTAACCAGCCCTTTTACTTTATTTTTCCATCCTTATAGATGCCTCCCCAATAAACAGGAGAAAGTACTACAGAGGGGGGGGGGGGGGGAGGGAAAGGGATTGTGAATGGAAGAAAATCAAAATAATCCTAAAAGAAATAAATCAATTTTCTATTTTATATGATCCTTGGACGCATTTTCAGCCCTTAAGAGGGGAGCGGGGAGCGGGGAGGGGAGGGGGGTATGTTTTCTATTTAATTCACTTATTTCTTTATTTCTTTTCTTTTCTTTCACCCCTCCCCCCGCATTTTTATTGAATCATTGACCACATGTTGTAAGTGGTAGAGGAAAACCAAAAACGAACCTTTAAATGGGAGCTTATCTTTTTATGATAGGAGGGATAGTCCAATTTAAATGTTGAAGTGGAAATTCTTAAAGAAAATCACTTACAATTTTCTTTTAAAGCCGATTTAACATTTATCGAAATTATTTAATAATTAAAATATGAAAAATTCTATTAAATTACAATTGTGGCACCACTGTGGTGCCACATTTTGAAATTTAAAAGTAATTTTACTTTATAATTGATAATTTTTGGGTACACGGTACATTTATTATGGGTTTATAATAAAGAGAGAGACTCAAAACAATTGAAATGTGTTCCCAAAATTCAAATTAACCGGTTCAGTGGTAGATTTAATATGATCCCATGGGACAATTTTCGAAATAAAATAAAAACATTAGTTTTAAGGGGTAGATAAAAGGAATATTTTTATTTTTTCCTATCCATCCCACATCCTCCTTTATAGAGTAACCCTAAAAATAGAATTGAAATTCGTTTTTTCTTGTGTCGACAGAAAGCTAGTTAACGTTTAAAAACAAGTCACAATTCTCTAAAATATTTTTTGTTTTATTTTTATCCCTCTCTATGAAATCCTCCCCTATATCCCATCCCCTACCAATAATTCAGGGGGTATTCAGGTGAGGGATTTATTGCATTTCTCGGAATATCATTTAAATAATTTTCGATGAATATATACCCCCTCTAATATACCCCCTAGGTTTTATTGTACGGTACGGCATGCAAAAATTCACTTAAATTTGGTAAATTGGGTATATAAAAATTTTGGCAATTACAAAGAAATATTGCGGCACGTGGCACATTTTTACGATAATCCCCTAATTCCTAATTATTTGTGAATAACACTCGTTTTTTTGTGTTTTATTAAACACATAATAAAAGAATAAAATTTTTAAGCATGGGTATTTAGGTCAGAATCGTTAGTTAGATTAGGATAAAAATTGTGTTAGAATCTTTTGAATATTGAAAATTAAGAAGAGTGGACCGAAATGGTTACCTTGGGGTACACGAGAATTAAAAATTGTACTGTCCTAAAGAGACCAAGGTAAAAATTGTAAATTGTTAGTTAAAATACAATTCAAGTGATATACTAAAGATGTTGAAAAATTCATGGAAGAGGACAGTTTTAGAGATGAAGAGAAATTTTTTACTCCATAAATTTGATGAAGACGATTTGATTTGAACAAACTGAGGTAGGTTACGGGGGTATCCGTTAAATAAATGTTAAGTTAAAAGTATCACAAATTCGATAATAAATTCATTTATAAGTGGGAAAATTCGCCTCTATAAAATTTTTTAATTTTATCACAATTGAATGGGGAATGACGGGGTTAAATAAAAAAGACTATCAGACTATCAGACACAGACTAGCAAGGGTCAAAGAACAAAAACTACCAAAAAAACGTATGCCCTTTTAAAAACTTTCCTAAACGTAGTTTAAGTTGAATTTAAGGGCTTTTCCAAATTGTAGCTCTTTTAGTGCAGCAACGCCTGAAACCCAAATAAAATTCCTTCAAATCTAAAAGGAAAATTGCCAACTTTTTACCATAGTTCTAAACGCTGTACCTCAAAATATTCCCTCGGGAGGTATCCTGTTTTTAATTTATTCAGATATCAGAACATGTTTTCTTAGTCTGAGCAAAAATTTTATAAATTACCGATAAGTTTTAGTGCCAAGAAAGCATTTTCCGTGAGGATGGAATTTTTCGCGTCCATAATCAAAAAAAAAAAAAAAGAAAACGAAAATCACATTCTACACCCTGTAGTTCAAAATATTCCTTTGAGACATACCCTGTTTATAATTTTTCTAGAAAGCAGAATATGTTGGCTTAGTCTGGGCAACATTTTAGAACTCTTGGATATTTTTTGCGGTCAGGAGAGTATTTTTTGTGAATAAAGATTTCTTTTTCGCCTTCATAGGAACATAGGAAAAAAATGTCTGAAAAATCAATTTTTACTTCCTGTAGCTCAGAATTTTCCTTCGGGAGCTATCGTGATTTAATTTTTTTATGAAAGGGCAACATGTTACCTTAGTTTTGGGGAAAATTTTAGAAATTATAAATTTATTTTATGGTCAGCGCACAATTTTTTTCTGTGAAAAGGGCTTTTTTTTTCTTAGATTAAAATTTGACTTTCATCAGGTAAAAAGTTGATAACTCGGCGAATTTAACTCCGATTTTACTGCGGTTTTGTGTTTTGAATAGCTGAGGGTTAACCCTTGCATTATTTTCTATAACGAAATTTCGAAAAAATATTTGAAAATGGGGCAAATCGGTTAAAGGTTTAGGAAATTAAAAACTATACCTCCTTATTATAAAAAACCGATATTTCTTAAATTAATTATGGTATTTATTTTTTTTTTTGTGTTTTCTATTAAAAGCAACATGTGTACAATTTGGAGCTATCCTGATTCAGATTCTTTGATCCATTTTTTTTTTATTTTTTTGTTTTATTGGAATAGGCAAAAATCGAAGATGAACCAAAACAACGTCTAAGGAAAATAGCCCTGTTCAAAATTAACTGAACATTCAAATTAGGCGAAGTTATCAGCATAAGTGAGGGACATGGGTACCAACATAACGCCACAAAAAAAAAAATCTAAAATAAAATATACGTAGCCCGCGAAAATTCAAAAATTCGCAGATACTTTTTGAACAGACGTCGTAAAAAATATTTTTGCTTAAACCACTTTAATACCATCGGTCCTAGAGACTGACACACTGTCCAATCGATAAGCCCACTATCCGCCGCCCCCCCCCTACCCCACCCAGGGTCCCACCAGGGTCCGATACCGGACCCTATTACCCCCAATATACACCTCTTCCAAAAAATCAAAAATGTTTAAATTTGAAAAATGAAATGAAATTTTCCATCCTGTAACAGATATATAAAAAATAAGAAACAATTTTTATATGGAATATGTTCTAATGACATAGACGAAGGCACTGTTGCTGTAATAGAGGGGTGGGTGGCATAAAAGGTAATACCCCCGTAATACCCTCTTTAGAAAATAAACCTAAACATTCCTCTTTCATTAGCCATTTTCTATGAAAAGCGTACTAAGTAACGTTAATTTGAATGAGTGTTCGGGGCTCAGAATTTAAATCCCCTACTTTATGTTTTACACCCTTATCACCCGCCCCTCTCCCCTCCCTACCCCTCCTTCTCCACTACCATCTTCCCCTTCCTATTCTTATCATCCGTCTATTAAGGCTATTTTCGTTACATTCAAAATTTTGTTAATGCCTACAAATTTTCGTGGTAAGGGATGATGAGGGGAGGAGGGGAGGATGGGGTAGAGGGGGAGGGTGGGGAAGGGAGATCGAGGATAATGTGGTGGCAAAATAGGCTGTGTATGTCGCATTTTATTATGGTAAACATCAAATAGAAATCGACAAATTGCTTTTTATTTACCTGTTTCAATTAAACGTGCTTAAGGGGTCTATTTTAGGGTAAAATACTTTCGTTTACCCTCTCCTCCTCTAAAAGAAAGGACAAATAACCCGCTAATAATGTGATTTAAATATATATATAAAAAAAACAAGGGGTGGAGGGGATGATAAAATCGTTATAAATAAAATAGGGGGAATATCAAAGTGAAATTTATACTTTTTCTGTTATGATTTTGATAATCGGTACCCCCAATATTCAATAAAAATACTCATGAAATTTTTGATGTTTTTAATGAGAAATAAAAATAATCACTCCACCCCTCCACCCATCTACCCCTTCTCTATAATTTTTTAATTCATTCAAATTTTCTGTTTAAACAAAAAACCAAAACAAAACTTTATCAATCCCACTTCTGAATATGTTTGAAAAATTATTAAAAATTTTTTATAAAGACAATTTGTATGTTTTATTTGGGGATGGTAGAAAGGGGAGGAAATGGGGAAATATTAAAAGTTTATTAAATAGCCTAAGGTGGAAGACTTTTAAACTTTTAAATGCCCTTTTCTTTTAACTGAAAATGTGAATTTATTTTTAAATGAATTTTTTATTTAACCCATTCGAGATAGTAAAATTTCTTGTTTTTCGGTTATTCGTTTTCATGGAGACCATTCACAAGAATGTCTAAAATGTTTTCTTGCTATAGAAAGAGAATTTTTGTGAATTTTTGCAGTTTAACACGTTCAATCTGGCGTAGTTTTAATGATAAAAAGTTCTTTATTCATCTGACGGTGGTTTTTTTTTGCGTTACCCCATATGTGTGTACCACCGGTGGTTCACGCCGACATATGGAGAAAATTAGGTGTAGACCACCGGTAGTTCAAGTCGTCAAATGACTGCAATGCCTGTGTACCGTCGGTGGTTCACGCCCCCAGGAGGAAAAAATTAGGTGTGGACGACGGGTGATTCAAGCCTTCAGATGAATGCAGTAAATGTGTACCGTCGGTGGTTCACGCCGACAAACAGAGCAAATTAGGTGTGGACCACCGATAGTTGAACGCCGCCAAATGAATGCAATGCCTTTGTATCGCCGATGATTTACGCCGCCAGACGGAGAAAATTAAATGTGGACCACTGGTGGTTCAAGTTTTCAGATGTATGCAATGTCTGTGTACCACCGGTGGTCCACGCCGTCTGATAAAGCAAACTAGTTATAGACCACCGTAAAGTGAAATGCCACCAAATGAATGCAATGAATGCACAATGCCTGTGTACTACCGATGGTACACGCCCCCGGTTGAATATGTTTGAACACTTTTAAAAAACAATTTTTGTATTTTTAAATCAGTCTTACCCGAATACTTTTTTGCTATTCTTAATCGTTGCACACAACTGGTGTACCTATCGATCATTTACAGCTTGAAAATGTTTTGCGTACACACGGTGTGCAGCCGGTCTCGAATGGATTAAAATGCGTTAAAAAAAAAAAAAAACAATTATTGGATAACAAATTTTAAATTAAGCACTTTTCTAATTTTATAATGTTAATAAATATCAATTTTTATTTTTTCTTATTCGAAGATTAAAACTTTAAAAAAGTTTTAAAAGAATTAAACAACTTAATCGCAAAGCAAGAGGTAGTGGTGGATACTGAAGAAGAGTAATGGTGGATACTGGGGAGGAGGTAGTGGTGGATACTGAGGGATAGTGGTGGATACTGCGGAGTACTGGTGGATACTGCGGGGTACTGGTGGATAATGTGGGGTAGTGGCGGATACTGCAAGGTGCTGGTGGATACTGCGGGCTACTGGTGGTTAATATGGGGTAGTGGTGGATACTGCGGGGTACTGGTGGATAATGTGGGATAGTGGCGGATACTGCGGGGTACTGGTGGATACTGCAGGGTAATGGTGGATACTGAGGGATGAGGGTAATGGTGGATAATGTGGTATAGTGGGGGATAGAAGAGAATAGTCCAGGATAGTACAGAACAATTTTTCAAAACTTAATTAATTGTTAATTTTAAATAAAAATAAAAAATAATATTAAAGAAAAGTGCGCAATAAGAAGATATGACAAAATTTTTCATCTATTCATCAAAAACATTTTTCTAAATCAAATAAGAAAATTAGGGAGGGGATGGGGAAGGGATAAGGGTAGGGTAAACAGACAGGGGGAGAGGTAGTAAGAAAAGAGAATTCGGGGGAATGGAGCAGGAGTGGAAAAAAAAAAAACGAAAAATTTTATTTAAAATAAATAAAACCCAATTTTACATTACCCCTCTCCTTTCTTCTCTCTCTCCCCCTCTCCCCCTACCCCACATCCTTTTCTAATTGTCTCCAAATCGTAAAATTTTAAATTTTTTATTTAGAAAACATAAAAACAAAAAAAATTAATTAAAAATGGGAAAAATTCAATAAAATCAAGAGGTAAAACGAATTACAAGTGATTTTTTTGCTTAAATAAAATTAAAAATTAAATAAAACGAATATTTTTCTATAGGTTGGATAAATAAAAATTTTTTTTTTTTATAATACCCCCACCCCATCTCTCTACCGACCTCCACCGACCTCCGCCGACCTCTACCGATCTCCACTTCCCCTACCTCCCCCCCGGCCGCCCAATCAATTATTTTTCCCTTCTAAAAAGTGGGTGTGGAAAACATCCGAAGAATTGTTTTTTTTTTTTGTTTTTTTGTTCGACACGATGACAGGAGAATGAAGTGCGAAACAACAACAACAACAACAACAACAAAAAAACCCTCATTTTCTCAATCAGGCGCAGTAGGCCAGAGGGTAGCAAAATGTTTTAAAGGAAAACGTTTTCCTTCCTCTTTTTTCTTTTTACTTGTGTACTTGACGATTTTACATTGAATGGGGGGGGCGGTAACCGAGATATTTCCATTTCGACCAATCAAAATCATCGATGACGCCTATCTGCCCCTTCTGTCTCTTTCCGTTACATTCATGAAATTTTTCCTTTTTCGTTCCCTTCATCTTTGTTCTTTTTTTTTTTTTTTTGATAAAAAGAGGCTGAGAAAGAAAAAATAAAACAGCTATTGTGGCAATTTTATTGCCATCCCCTACACACCTAACCAAGTCAGGGGTGAGCTGAAACAAAAACAAAAAAAACGATGATGAGGGGAAATTTTGTTTTCAAAATTCGGGGATTCCCCTTTTTTTAAATAAAAATTAAAAATGGAAATTCCCTTTAAACCTTTTTGGGATGTTGGGAAAATTTAAACATTTTTGGTACGGGGGCCAATTGTTTTTTAACGTTTTGTTCATGCCAGGGGTACTTTAATTTGTTTTTATTTCATAAATTTTCAGGGTGAAAATGACTGACAAAAGGAGAGGGGCACAATTCGAAAACGTTTCACTTCTTCTTTTTACCTTAAACACTTGTAAAATTTTGTGGTGGGGCTGTGGTACTCGGGTTTAGTGGGAGGGAGAAACAAAATATTTGGGTGGGGGGATGGGGCGGTTATAGAATTCTCTGTGTCCCCTCCCTCTATTGCCCCTCATTCATATCCCCACCACTGTGCTCGTTTTTGTGGGGGATTTTCTGACGGGACAAGGACTACATCCGCCGTGTTAAGGGCTGAAAACGGACAAAATAACACAAAAAAAAAAGAAATAAGGGCATTTTTTTTTTTTTGTTGTTTTTTGCCCGAGAGACGGACGCAAAAGTCCTTCTCAGACCAAAAATAATTTTCAGTGTTTTCCTCAATCATCCGCTGGTTAGGAGGGCCCTCTTAAAAAAAACATTTTTTTCTGGTGTTGTGTGGCGCCGCGCTCGATTTTAAGAAATTGACACACGGTGGCGACATCGACGGCGACCTGTGAGAGTTACATTTTTTTTTTTTTTTTGGTTTGTTTTTTATAATTAACGCACGCCACTGTCTCATAAACAAAAAAATTTATATAAGAAAAAATTTTTGGAAAATAATTTTTTTTATAGTGGGGTTTTTTTTGTTTTTTTTTTTTAGTGGAGTGGTGGTGGTGGTAAACGCGGGAAAGCCACTGGAATTGAATTTTTAAATTTTATTTAATTTTTTTTTTTATTAAATCGCCTCCAAAATGAGTGTAGTTTTTTTTTTTTTAATGTTTCCACTTTTTCGACTGAAGTGCGTGTGATTTAAGTAAAAGGAAAAAATAAAAAAGAAAAGAGTGGGAAAGTAAAAGGAAAATTTTAATTTAAAATTTAAAACTAAAAAGTGAAGTGGATTTTTTTGTTGTTGTTGTTGTTGTGGTGTTTTTTTTTTTGGATACCTTAAAACTAAAAAAAATTAATAAAAATTTTTTTGGTTAACTTTAAACGTTAAAAAAAAGAAAAAGGGGAATATATAAAAAAAATTTGTAAAACTAACATAAAAAAAAAATCTTTTAAAAAATAAGTAAAAAAAAATTTTTTTTTAAAAAAAAAGTAAACAACGGGAAAAGACAGTAAAGTTCAGGTAAAATTTCATTTTTTAATTATTTTGTTAATTTTTTCGTTGTTTTTTTATTTGAATTACACCGCACCCCAGAAATAAACCCAGATAATCTTTGAAAATTTCCCCTTAATTTGGTCAGATAAACTGGGGGGGAGAGGGGTGTATGTTTTGTTTTTTTTTTCCAATTATTTAAATTTAAAAACCAAAAAAAAAAACAAAAAATAAAAATTGAAATTAAAAAACAAAAAATCGCAAAAAAAATTATTTCTCCTTTCTCTCCTCTTACTCCTGTCCTACCACCTTCCCACCTTCCATCCCACCTCTCCTTCTATCACCCATTCGACCTCCCATATCCCCTCCCCACCCCCCCTCCCACCCTATCTTGTCCGCATTGCATTTTTACAAATCCAACAAAATTCAAAATGAAAAATTCATTCCAGCCCAATGCACTGAAAAATTACGAAAAACATTTTCTTTTTTATTTTTTGTATATTTTTTTATTTTTTCTTATTTTCTTATACCACCACCTCTTCGACGTAACCAACTCCTCCAAATAACTCTTCTCCCCATACTCCTCACTCCCCTTCCCCGAACCCCCTCCTACACCCTCCTACTCCCTCTTACCCCCTCCTACCCCCTCCTACCACCACCCTATAAATTTTTTAAGAATTCTAAAAATTCTATGGATGGATTTTTGAAATTTTTTATGGTTCAAAAGCGACACTCATCAAATTTAAACTTATTAAAAAAAAAAATAACAAAAAATCGAAAGAAGGAGTTAAATTTTGTTGTGTCCGTTTTTATCGAAATTTTCCATGATTTTCCGGTGATAACTCTGGTCGCATTCCTGTCGAATGTTCTCTTTAAGGGTTGCTCATTGTCTGAGGCTTGTTGGCATAAACCGGCGACTTCAAGAGTAGTCCCCAAAAAAGAAACAAGTCTTATGAGGCGATTAAATCGGGTCAATCTGGCTGGCAAATACGAAATCACCAAAAATGGGAGATTACAACACGACCAGGAAACGCTTCCTTCACAATAAACCCATTGTGATTCGTGCTGTGTGTGCGATTGCATCGTCTTGTTGAAACCACAACATGTTCCTCCAATTCCGGCAGTAAGAAGTCGTTTATCATGGCCCTGTACCGTTCGCCAGTAACCAGTTTCCCGTATTCCCAATGGCATACGACCCAATCACTCCTCCCGCCCACTCCACAACGATAGAGTGACTAATTTTGCGCCCCACTTGTATAAGGGGGTTTACGATTTAAGCGTCTAATGTTGTTTAAATGTTTAAATATTTCGAAGACACTTTTTTTTGTAAATTTAGAACGTCTGTTTTGGGTAAGAGCGTATCGTTCAGAATTCAAATTATTCCCCTTATTATTTAAGTTTTACGCAATAAATTTAAAATATTTGATAAACTCACCGGTATATCCCTTAATTCTTCATATTTTCAATTAATTTTCCACGCATATTCAAGTGATAGACCCTTTTACGATTTCGTTACCCCGATGATTTTCAAAGTATTTGCTGGAAAGTGAAAGCATTTAATCGATTTAGGTCCATAGCTTTAAAACAAGAAAAAACAAATAAGGCAAATCGATCTTAACAGCAAAATGATAGGCCCCTTAACCAAACAGACGACTGTAACACGTTTGTGTGGCACCACATTGGTGCCACTAAGAATTTTTCTAATATTTCTAAAATTAATGAAATAAGTCACATACCTTAAAAGTTATTTTGATCAATTCAAAAACTGAATAAGTGGAATTAGGAAAAGCATTCAGATGAGGAGGTGTATTTTAAAATTTGATGGGGGAAACCGATCAAAATGTTTAACACATAGGGGCTGGATGTAGAGAGAGAAATTCACTGTAAATGCAATTAAAGGGGATATGTGTAATCAATTTTTGCCGGATAGTACCTGACCCAAAAATTATGAGAATTTCAAACATTTTCAGCCAGAGTTGCAAGTCAATTAGACGAAGGCATTACAACGATTTTCGTAACGACCAGCAAAAATTTGCATTAAAATAAAGCGAAGCAAACATGCGCATTGGGCATAAAAACTAAAACACAAAAGGCTCTAGGGTTAAGGGGTTTACGGGGGGTTTACTTATTATGATCTGACCTATTAAAATTGAAGCGTCCAAAACGGATGATATTTTTTTAATTTTGCAGAATTTTCATATCGTCAACGGTGATAGAAAGATCGTAGGTGTGATCTAAAATAAAAAACTTAACAGGACCTAAGTGGCTACCCTGTGGGACCCCAGAATTACCTATATATGAGTTTTTGTATAAAATTTATCTGTAAATTGTATGCGATTATTTTTTTGATACCCCCTTATTTAACCCACCCTTCTACTCCTCCGCCCCCCTCCCCCCTATTCCCACCCTCCTCTTTCCCTATATCCTTTCCCTTATTAAATTAACACGATGTGTGTAATCAAAGGATATTGACCCCAATTGGTTTTTTTTTTGTTTTTTGTTTTGTAACTTAAAATTTACGCACTTGATGACGAAGTGTGAGATTTTTCTTTTAAAATTCAAACTTAACTGAACCATGAAATTGAAAATTCGAGGGGTATCGGAATGGTGTTCTCTCTCCCTCTCCCTCTCCCTCTCTCTCTCTCTCTCTCTCTCTCTGTCTCCCCCTATCTTTGTTTCTCTATTAAAAATCAAAAGGGGGATGGTAACAAGATAATTAAAAAAAAAAAAAACAAAAAAATATTTCACTTATCCTTCCCCCTCATTTCAGTGTTTTTTGTTTTTTTTTCCTCCATCTTTAAAAGGTTTTGGAAATTGGAAATTTTCACTCCTGGGCATATGAGGTTTATAAATTAAAAAAATAAAAAATAAAAAATATATATAAAGTCATACCCCCCTTCCCCCTTACCCCCCTCACACATTCCTCCTTCCCCTCACACATTAAGCCCTTCCCCCTCCCCTCCCCCTCCCTCTCTCCCATACCCCCTCAGGAAGATTTTTTTTTTATACTATAAAAACTGAAAATGTTAACAGCGCTCGTAATTGAGATGGAACCGAATTGACACGAACTGAAAACGAAATGAGACATTACGGGATATAGAGGGGTAGTGGGACGGGGAGGGGTAGATGTGAGGGCGGAGGGGTGGGGGGTATAGAGAAATATCCGGGACTAGATTATACAAAAACAACAAAAACAGAAGAACACAAAAATTTTCTAACTAAGCGCTTGTCCCACGGGACCTCCTAGAGAGGGTGGGAGAGGGGGGGGGGGGGGGGGGGGTGTATAACAATAAACAGTTATAGTCCGTAAGACTAGTCATCCCCTTGTCAGTCGTGTCTATCCTTAAAAAAAAAAAAATTAAGTGAGAGGGGGGATATTTTCAATTTTATCTCTCGGTCGTAAACAGGCGACAAGCCCACTTAATTCACACTTTCGTCTATTGCTTTTTTGTTTTTTTTTACGGTACGAATTTAACTAGGGAGGAAATGAAATTATTTCAAATTTTTTTTTTTTTCAAATATAATAAAAATTTATATATTAATTGAAAAAAATAAAATAATCTAAATCATTCTATGGAATATCCCCTTATATTTAAAAGAAACAAAATTCAAATTAGTTAACCGATTCCCGAGATTAAATTGAACAAACATACCAAAAAGAAAATTTATTAAATGAGCCCGCCACCAGATGTCGTACAATTAGATTAAATGGAAAATTAGCACACAATTGTGTGTGTGTGTGTGTGTCTGTTAGTTAAACAAAAATTAAAATTTCCATTAATAATTAATTCGAATTTGAATTGAATTTAAAGCAACAAATTAAGCGCGAATACAAAAGTTACATATTTTTTTGTCTTTTTTTTGTTTGCAGGATTAACAGCCACAGCAGAAAATAACCAAAAAGGAGGGGGATATTAGCGATTGGTACGACACACAGTGGCAAAAGGTTTTAACGTGTTTTATTCATTCATTTTCATTTTAATGAGGGGGATACCCACCAGGCGGATGGGTGGTCGGTCGGTCTAGGGCCATAGACCGATAGACAACAACCTGACAAAAGGTTGGGGTCTCTTTGTCGCAACGATCCGATTAACAGGGATTTGTTCTGTTCTATCCTATTTTATTTTTTTATAATTATTAAAATAAATTTTTAATAGATTTACGTCGAAAAAGGCGAAGGGGATAAATTTAGAAATTTAGAAATAGCAAAGGTCCAAGATAGTTACCTTGGGGAACATCATAAATAAATTAAACGATAATTTTTCTTTTTATCACTCTCCACCCCGTTCCCCCTCCCCAACTAATTCTTTTTTATTTAGTTTATACGAATTTAATTTGCCACGTGTGATTACATGACTCTCTGGTCTTTTACCCCAAAATCCTCCACTCTTCTTACCCCTTTTCGTCGTTCTTTTGATTTTAATCGAGACCAAATACACCCCTCATGTTTGCAACTAAGCTGACATTTCAATTACACGCCGTTAAGGAGACGTATGGTAGGGGATGGGGAGAAAAAGGTTGGGGAGGGGGTGCAGGTTAGTCCTTTATTTTTTTCCTTTTAATTGTATCGAAAGAGACTTAGTGTGGCCCTATAACTGAACCCTTACATCGACCTCTATCCCTCCTATCCTGTCCTCAATCAATAAAAATTTCAGAAAAGACAAAAAAAAAACAAAAAAACAAAACACAAAAACACAAAATACCAATCCCAATCAACCTCAATCCTCTCTGTGATAATCCCACAACCCTGGATTGATTTTAAATAATTAAACCAATCCAGGGGCTTTTTGTTTTTGTTATTTTCTTTCTTTCTTTTTTTTTATTTATTGTGAACCCCCCTCCAATTAACCTTAAGAGAGAGAGACTGTGTCAATGCGCGCGAATAATGATTGAATTGAGTCATCGTTGTACAGATTAAGGGGATTAAAATCGTTGTAACATTTTTTTATTCTTGTTATTTAAATTTTTTAGGTATATATAAAATGTTTTGATTGGTTTAAGATTGGTTTAAGCCTAACTTATTTAATTCTAATGTTTTGATATAATTTTTTTTAAAATCCCACTTAAGGTTAGCTTAAGCCGAGTTTGATTTTTCCTTAAATAAGGTTTAATTTTTTTTAAATCGTAACTAAATTGTAGTCCTTATTAAAATTTATCTTAAACCAAATTAAGCTTAGCTTAAGCTCGGCTTAAGCTTTATTAAAAATTACAAAAAGTGTAAATTTAAAGCAGAATTTTATAGAAAAAATGAATTTTAATTTAGAAAACCTACCTATGCCTGCCTTACCCTATGTTTACAGCAAAAAAAAAAACAGAGCGAGCCTTGGTGTGGTGGAATGAGTGACGGAAATACCCCCCAGGTTAATACGCCCGATGCCCACTACACATCAACGGAAACATTTTAAATACGAACAGAAGTGCCCTAAATCGAGGGGATCAAAACAAAAAAAGTTACACAGAATTTAGGTGAAATGGAGGCGACAGGGCAGCAGCAGCAGCAGCAGCAGCAGCAGTCTCATCACCTAATGAAACGGGCCATCGATTCGAAGACACCGCAAGAATGCGTAAGGACAGTATCATCCCCTAAACCAAATCAGGTAAGATTTTTCAATCGTTTTGTCTTACCTTACCTTCTTTTTTTTTTGTTTTTTTTATGGCTATTTAGATGCGTGTTACACAATTTGCCATGATTTTCGTTTTAGTTATTTTTTAAGCGTTACATCCCCACGCACCATTGCCCGACACTAGAAAAGGAAAACGTAAAGCAATACGGTTGCGATTTAAAAGAATCACCCCCTTGGGATTTTGGAATCCCGAACAGGTCCCCATATATTTTGAAGAGATTGCCAACTCAATTCCTCAACTAGTTTCTTTGCTTTTTATCCCATTTATTTTGTATTTTTTTTTTTTTTTTCTCGAGCTCCATCTGGAATTAAATGGGATATTCGGAGGACGTGAGGACATTAGTCCCATCACGTACTAAGCGTGGCGTAATTCCGGCCCCTAAAAAAAAAAACAAAATAAAATAAAATCGTGTTTAGTTTTAGTCTAGCTATTAATCAAGGTGGAAAAGTTTAGGGGTAGAAAGCTTGTTACATCCCCCGTACAGATGAGAGGACTCTTCTCATGTGTAACGTGTACTTTTTTTGGGGTATGTTTTTTTACACTTAAACCGAATGATTTTGTTTTTTTTGTTTTTTTTTTGGAAATAGTACGGCAATTACAAAATTTTCTAATTGCCTTGTACTGTTTTAAAAGTGCATGGGTGATGTAATTAGGCGGGAAAGAGACTGAACGTTGAAATCAGACGGAAATCAGTCGGAAACAGACGAAAATCAGACGGTAACAGATGGAAACAGACGAAAATCAAACGGAAATAGACGGAAGTCAGACGGAAACAGACGGAAACAGACGGAAGTCAGACGGAAATCAGACGGAAACAGACGAAAACAAACCGAAATCAGTCGGAAACAGACGGAAATCAGACGGTGGGTTAGGTTAGGTTGCTGTGGCTACCTAGAAAGGCACACTTAACCCAATTTCTGCCCATTGTGTTACCACGTAGCGCAGAAGACCACGGTTATTCGCACAGCCTCTAGGACGGTAGAACAGGCGCGCTAACAACTGAACTATCCCAGAACCCCAATTGGACGGTAACAGATGAAAATATTTTTAAAATATTTAACTAAGCAAGAAATTACAAGCAGACAGACAGAAAACAAACGGATGGATACCGAAAAAACTACAAATCAGGCAGAAAAATATTTGAAATGTACGACTTAAGAGACGGAAATTACATTTTCCGCTAATGAACTTTAGCAAAAATTGTCCATCTCATAATCCCTGATTTGGGGCCTCTGATAGTTCAGTTGTTAGCGCGCTGTCCTACCGTCCCAGAGGCTGTGAGTTCGAATCCCACGAATAACCATGGTCTCCTGGGCTACGTGGTAACACAATGGGCCAAAATTGGCCTAAGTATGCCTTTCTAGTCAGCCACAGTAACCTAACCTAACCTAATCCCTGATTTAGTTTACGATTGCCCGCGTCTAAAACTTTCCATTTAGGGTTTTCTTTCCCCCTAAAACCCCCTAAAAGCCATAATAATGATTTTGTTATTGTAATCGCGACTAATTACCGATTTATTTCAAATAATTACTCCGTGGCACCATATTGGTGCCACGTGGCACCATTCATTTAAAATATGTTTTACTACAATTCCTGTTAAATTTATCCAGGTGGGAACAGTGCTACTGTACGGAATTCCGATTGTCTCCCTATACATTGAGTCCCAGGAGAGATTGTGTCTGGCGCAAATTTCGAACACACTCCTAAAGCAGTTCAGCTACAATGAGATTCACAATCGACGTGTCGCCCTCGGTATTACTTGCGTCCAATGCACCCCAGTCCAGCTTGAAATATTGCGGCGTGCTGGTGCTATGCCGGTCAGTTCGCGACGATGCGGCATGATAACGCGTCGCGAAGCTGAACGGTTATGTAAATCATTTTTAGGTGATAATGCGCCACCCCGTCTACCAGAAGATTTTGCATTTAGCGTTCATCACGAATGCGCATGGGGGTGTCGGGGCTCATTTTTGCCCTCACGTTACAATTCATCGAGGGCAAAATGCATTAAATGCTCGTATTGTGGCCTATTCTTTTCGCCAAATAAATTCATATTTCATTCACATCGGATCGGACCCGGGGACAAATACGTTCAACCGGATGCGGCAAATTTTAATTCATGGCGACGACACATGAAATTGAGTGGTAATCCCCCTGAGGAGATTATACACGCGTGGGAGGATGTTAAGGCGATGTTTAATGGCGGTACAAGGAAACGTTTAATGAGCAACTCACCGAACGCACCCCATCATCATCATCATCATCATGGACACACAAATTCAAGTGTACCATCACCGAAACGAATTAAAGATACGCAAATTAGTCCGCCACTTATTCATGCGGCTGCGGCCGCTGCAGTTGTATCGGCTGCGACAACCGCAAATGTCGCACAATTCCCAATTCGGCCAGTGAATATCCACCATCCGAACTCACCCCCAACAAATTCGGCACCGTCCAGAATTCAGGGGATCGGCGGCGGTGACCTACCCTTACCATTCTCCCGATCATTTATGATGGACTACATGTGGCATGCCCAAAATAAATCGAATCCATTACAATTTCCGGGGTATGCGCTGCCATGGATGAAGCGTCCGACGCCCGCTTCGATAATTTTTAGCCAACAAACAGACAACGTTCAGCCGGATAATGAAAATTCACAAACAAATCCGACAAATTATAGCAATATCGCTGCAGCTGGAGCTGCTGCAGCAGCGGCAGCAGCAGCAGCAGCTGCAGCAGCTGCAGCCGCTGCTGCGGCACAATCATCAACAGCAGGAACATCCCCAGCGACATCGGGTGGCGGGGCAAACAACTGTAACGAAAATAATAACACAATTCTAACCTCAAATGACATTGTTTACAATAATTCGGCATTTAAACCGGTTATAAATCAGGGACGAACGAATTTTACGTCGGCCACAGCCTTAGCAATTGGTGCCCTAGTTGATGACGATCAAAGGACAACAAGCCGAAATTCCCGGGAGGAGGTATCAACAATTAAAGAGTCCCTGTCCAGTGACGATGAAATGGTCGACATTGAAACAACCGAAGAGGAAATTAAATTTAGGACCGACGACAGAGACATCTCGATTAAGGTACCCGAATCACCACCGATCGAGGTAGAAAACTCAAACGATATGGGCTGGGATGGTGTCATGAAGAAAGAGGTGAGTAAATTTTTTCTTAATTTCTAAGAGGCATGAATTTTTGTGCTTTTACAAATTTTTAATTTAAATTTAAATCGTGATTTTTTAAAGGGTTTCTTTGTTTCTTTTTGTTTCGTTTTTGGTCCGATGTGTTTTTATTCAAAGTATTGTCCATCTTTAGCTACGACATTTCCCTCATCCTTCAGGCTTCTTTCGTAAAAAGTTCCTTGACGATTATTGCAACATGTGGTCGAGCATCTCTTGGGTTGTGTTTCATACGGAAATCAATTTCCTTCTTTTTGCACTATACCCCCACCATGGCATACCGTTTTATGGTTTGAAATCGCTTGTTGAGTCGCCGTCCAAGATTTCGTTGAGCTCCTCTTGAGTTTTAGCACGAATCTTGGACCAAATAACGTCTTCAAATTTTACTGGCATCGCTTCGCGATTTTTGTCGCTGGTGTTAAAATTTAAAATTGCCAGAAACTGAAAATCACCAAAAATTCACATGGTTTTATTTATTGAAACTGATTTTTTGAATACAGTTACAAGATGGTCCGATACGATTTAATGCTAGTTACGCCATCCTTTGTAAATCCTTCAAAACTTTTATTTGTACCCCCCCAATAATTAAAACATACGGACCAAAAACAGAAAAGAACACCGAGGAAAATTTCGAGATTTTGAATATTTGAATTTTTTCTTGCATTAAACTTTCAGTGAAATTTAAAATTTATCTTCGAAAAAAGGTTTCGTTGGGATGGATTTTTGGATTCAGTCGACTAGCAATAAAATAATTGAATAATTCTGCCCGAAAAAAAGAAGAACACCGAGGAAAATTTCGCGATTTTTAAGATTTGAAATTTCCTTGCGTTGGCCCCTCAGTAAAACTTAAAAAGTTTATTTCCGTTAAAAAGGCTCTCTGGGGAGGGTTTTTGGGTTCAATCGACTAGAAATAAAGTAATTAATTAATCCTGCCTAAAAAAAAACAAGAAGACCGAGGTAAAATTTCGAGATTTTTAATATTTAAAATTTCCTTGCATCAGTTGCTCAGAGAAATTGAAAAGATTTATTTCTGAAAAAAGGGTTCACCGGGGTGGGTTCTTGTGGGTTCAGTCGATTAGAAATGAAATAATTAAAAAATTCAAGAAGAAGACCGAATAAAACTAACGCCACACCTCGGCCTCTGGGTAGAAATTTAAAAAAAGAAAATTGTTTTTCGTTGAACGTTTTCGATGAAAATTGGTAAAAATAAATTTTATATGTAATTAACAAAATAAAACGAGCACTTGCGAGGGATGATTTTGTTTAGTTGTTCAATTTAATGAAAAATCCAATTGGCTTTAGCTGTAAAGCGCTATAAAATGCATGCACCCCCATGTACCAATTTTCACTGATTTCTTAGAAAATTGTCTTCATAATAAAACTGGCTAAGGGTAAGTAACTGCTTTCATATTTTTTATCCCAATTTGTGAGAGGCGGAGGGGGGAAGTTTTACATAAAACTTAGTTGCTCGACCAATCACAGGAAACACAAAATCCCTCTGTCGCCCCCCCCATCCCCCCAAAATATATGCTTTTAAGCACAGACACCCACAAGTCGATGTGGGTGGTGGCTTATATACAAAACTGTGTACAGAAATTTCTCGCCCCAGCCCCTCCCAGCCCGGCTCCCCTATCCCTCCCCCAAATGAGAATTTTACCCTATAAGCGTTTGAGGGGGCGGAATATTTCGGGACTATTCAGATGAAAATTTATTCGGGGGCGGGAGTCCAATTTTCTTCTTTATTTCTTTTTATTATGGGGGTGTGGATTAAATTTTCTGTCTCGACAGATGGAATGATACTTGTGAGGGGGAGTGGATACCGTTAAAGGACAAGGACCATTGTTTTCTTAACCTTAAAAAAGTGAACAATTTCTCTTTCTAAATAAAATCCCTCTTATTTATTTTATATTTCCTGTTCTTTATCTTTTATTTTTTTTTTTTCTTCAAATAGAAGATTTGTATTAAGCACACAAAATTGAACTTAGCCTTTGTTATCTACGAAATATAAAGATTCGAATGCGGGTAGAGGAGGGAGGGGAGGGGAGTAGTCTAGGGCAGCAAGGATATGCTGAATTTTGCCTGAGAGTTTATTTCCAATTCGCCTCTAGAGCTCCAAGGATTTAAGGAAAATTTCTCCTCCTACTCCTCGTTCTCCACTATTCCCTGTTACCATCACTTCCCCCTCCCCTCCGTCAAAATGCCTTAACAATGTACCTCCTCCTTCTCCCCTCACCATCCCCTATCCTTCCGAAATTGCGTCAAAGTGATTATAATTTTAGGGGAGGGATGGGAGTACACTTAACAGCAGAACGAAGAAATGTAAAAGAGTGGGGTAGGAGGGAGGGGGTGAGACAGTAGTAGTGGGGGGAAAGCATTTTCGTATAATTGAAATTGGCAAACTCATGCCCCAAAAAATTGAATTTTCGTAAATATTGCCAACCTAATTTGATGATGATGATGATGATGATGATGATGATGATGCGCTACAGCCGTCGAAAGATAGGGTAGGGGAGTAGCTAACAAAATAAGGGCTGAGGGCCTTAATTGAATAATTTGATATTAAAAGATTGGTAGGGATGGGAGAGGGGGGGGGGGGGGGGGCTGACGGGGAATCTAAACCGATTAGGATGCTTGTTATTTTGTAATTTAATCATTCGAAAGTGGATCCCTCAAGAAGTGGTATAATTTTTCGATAAGTTTCTTAATTTGAAATTTTGTATGGAGGGCGTATTGAGAGGATTATTAAATTGTTAATTATTTATTTAATACGAATTAAAATAAATAAAAAATTTATAGAGGTACATTACCCGATGGCGGTCAACTTTCGACTGAGCAACTGCACTCAATTTGGCCCTCTCTCCAATTTTTTAATTAAACATCCTCCACCGTTCGGTCTATCGTTCAACTTATCATAGTTTTTCAAATATGACTGGTGTAGGGGGTGCGGCTTCTTTTACCGAACTTCTCATCATTTTGAGGGACCGTAGCGAAATTTTTTAGCTTTTAAAAACTGCAAAGATCAAAAATAAGTTCTAAAATTAGCAATTTAACCTTAAACTAAATTTTGTTAATTTAATTTAATGGGGTGTTATTTGGATGTGATTAAATTGAGCCAATTTCCACAAAATCATGGCAATATATAGAAAATTTTTGTATACATACCCCCTCCGCCCCTCCTCTAACTCATGTATTTTTTCATTTCCACATTTCCCCCCCCAGCTCCGTCCAACCAAAACCAGTTTATTTTGTTAACGCCTTCTGGCTTGTCCTGTCCCGTCCCGTAGGAAAGCAGACAATCCTCAAAATATCCTCCGCCCCCCCCCCCCCCCCCTCCCTTACCCCCTACCCATTTCACTTCATCCATGAACCGCATTCACGTTTAATTTTCCGCTCAATAAACATAGCCCACCCCTTCCGGCGCAGACACCCTTTCCATCTACTAAAACAGAAATATCCCACCTTTGATTGGTATAAAACAGGCTTAGGGGATCGGATTACGGGTAGAGGGGAAGAAGGGTGGGAGGGGGGGGGGGGGGTTTAAGGAGAATATTGAAAGAGGAGAAATCAGAGAGGGGTATGTACAGAGGTTAATTCAATTAAAAGGTGAATTAAGTCGATCCCTTTATATCAAAAATTGGCGCCCTCTCATAATTAAATTCAATTTTGTGTGCTCTACCGGTGCGCTTCCTCTCACTCGTCTCATCACCCCCACCATCTACTTATTCCATCCCCCTGCTCCATGGCAGCAGCCGCGAGGCATAACTCCTGCGTGCAATTTACATATTAAATTACCTTACCCAGGTAACAAGGTTTAATTTTATTTTTGTTTTTTGTTTTTTTTATATATTTATTCTTGTTTTGTCGCGAGGAGGGGCATGGGGGCGGTTTGAATTATTTGAATAAGTGGATTCCTTTGGGGGTGTTAATGCTCAGATAATTCCCCTTGTTTACATTTTACTTATTGTTCTGCTTTCACAATTTCGACAAATTGAAAAATATAATGAAATTTAAAATAGGGATATTTTTGTAAATAGGACTCCCCGGGGAGGGTTTTTAAATTAAATCGACTAAAAATAAAATAATTAAAAATCCTAACCAAGAAAATTTTGAATTTTCCCTACGTTGGCTGGTCAGTGAAATTTTAAAATTTTATTTCTGCGAAAAGTGTTCCGCTGAGGAGGGTTTTTGAATTGAATTTTCCTTTTATTGAGTGGTAAATGCAATTTTTTAAAATTTTATTTATTTATTTACCTTTTCCAAAGCACTTCCTTTTTATTTTCCTTTGTAACAGTTTTCCACAAAAATTTCCACAGAACCTTGCGAAGTCGACGACAATTCTGCGTCCACTGACACCGGTTCAGTCACTGCTCTCACACTCGTCGTCCTCATCGATCGCGAGCGATCACCTAGCAAATGGCGGCGGCATGGTGGCGACATCATCATCATCGTCGTCATCATCATCATCATCATCATCGTCATCATCATCGTCAGCAGCAGCAGCAGCAGCGGCAGCAGCAGCAGCAGCATTGTCGGGTGTATGTGGCAGCACTGTTGGCTGCTGTGTTGCCACAACAAATGAATTTTTAACCGGAACAACAACGGTGGCGATCGCCCGGTGTGGTACACTTCCACAGTCCACAATTCTGGATCATGGTGGATCACCGGTTGGGTCATCGATGTCGTCATCGTCGACATCATCGCTATCATCGCTGTCCCTATCAACGTCATCGACATCAACATCGGCCGCGGCTGCAGCAGCGGCCGCTGTTGCGATCGCCGCATTCGGGCAACACTCTGCCACCGCCGGCGGTACTTCCGTTCATGGATCTGCCGGGGTAGTGGGCGGTTGTGGGAGTACGGGTGGCATTCATCAGGGCGGCTACAGATCAAGTGGCAGTGCTGCCAACGGGCCAAGAATCACCGGTCATGCCACCACCCCCGCCAGCTGCCACTCACCCAGCGAACTGTGGAGTGTTGCCCGATTCTCTTTCGATCGGCCCGACTATCGAATTCCGTTTTACAGGCACGACATTACGAAACATTTTCAAAATTTCCGGCACGGTGAGGCGACCACACAAACGAACGGAATTGGGTAAAAGTTTTGCGGGCGAGGGGGGCGCCGCCTAGAAATTTTTTTTTTAATTTGTGGCGGCACAAAACGGAGAGACAAGCCCTAGGAGTAGAACTAAAATTAAAAAAAACGAAATTCAATTAAATTGTAGCAGGGGAACCGGAAGAGTTCGTCTCTCTTGTGATAGGAGCTGCTTTGGGACGTGGCACACCCCCGGTTGAGTTTAACTGAAAAATTCTAGCCATTCTGCAGTCGCTGGTCGGCGTCTTGCTTGAAATTAGATTTCCGTATATTTTCCTATTGTTTAAGAGTAAAATTTTAGCGTAAAAGGATCGGGCGGAGAGTCCGCCAAGCTATTGCTAAAACAAAAAAAAAAAAAAAAAAAACATACTTAAGTTTTACTCTGAGTAGCCTCCAAGGGAGAAATTTGAAACTCGCATCGGTACCTCAAATTGAATCCACCAAAAATATCCAAAGACTATCCCGGCAAATTCTAAAATTACAACGATAACAAAAATTCCACGGGTTTGAAATCTCCCCCCGTACGAAATCCGGAAATCCGGGCAAAACGGGTGCATTTCATTTGAGGTACGGAGCCAAATGCCCAATTAAAATATAAAAAAAAAAATTATAGAAGTTATAAATAAACACTAAAAACTCATAGAAATAATGTTCGCAAAGCAATACAAAACACAAAAACCAAATAAAATAAAATTTACTGTGTTTTTTCCTTATCGTTTCCGTAGAAGCAAAAATTCCTCGTGATTTCAGTTAAAAACGAAGCAAAAAAACCAAATATTCAAATTAAATTGGAATGTAAATAAAACTGAGAAGCCATTAAGTAATAAATAGACGCTAAAAATGCGGAAAATGTGTGTAATTAAAAATTAAAAAAAAAAACAAAAAAAATTACTTACCACCCACCCTGCAGCCTGCTTCCCGCCCGGATCCGAAATCATCCCGAAAACACTTGAAACCGAAAGGTGTGAATGAAGCGGAACAGGCCACTTTCAGAGGTTTTGCCACAATTTACGAATTTCAGCAAGTAGAATGCAACCGGTAACTTTAATTGTAGCTGGACTAAAACACAAAAAAAAAAATATCTAAGAAAAAACAATAAAAAACTTTTAAACAACGAAGGAGCCATTTTCTTACCCCCTAATTTTATTTCAGATGGGGAAGCACCAAAAGTAGATTATTTCCCGAAAGAGGGTTCCCTGGGGTGGGTTTTTGGGTTCAATCGTCTGCAAGTGAAATAATTAAAAATTACTGACCAAAAACAAGAAGACGACCGAGGAAATATTCGCGATTTTTAAAATTTGAAGTTCCCTTGCTTTGGGCTCTCTCAGTGACATTTTAAAAATAATTTTCAGTGATTTTTTAGCTTTTGCTGAGAATTTCCTTTTATTTGTTTAATTTCGTTTTATTTCTTAATTTTTTTTAAACTTAAACAAATCCGTTCTGATTTCGAAGGGTTTGCCTTTGTAACACTTCCCGACAACACGTTTTTCCGTTTGCAGTTTTGATTTTGCAAATCGGTGCGAAGTTGGTGCAAGTCAAAGTGCAACGGGTAATAAAACAAAAAAAAAAAAATTGTGAGGTTGCCACTAGCCGTCGCAAAAAGAAAAGAGACGAAAAAGAGATTTTTATGCCCTTTTTATGGACAGGGTTAACCGATTTGAAAGTGAAGGCGGAAGGGGATGTGAGTTGGGCGCGTTTATAGCGCTGTGTCCGCGTTTATATGTTGGAATCGATGAATTCCAATCAGATTTTAAGGTTTTTTCGTTCTATTTAGGCGAGGGATTGCGCTTAGTAAAGTCCTGATAGAATCCTGTGGGAATGCGACCTCTACAGGAGCTCCTATAGGCATAAATCCGAGCTCTTATTGCACTTTCCACACGACACCTCTGGCAGCCCGCGAACCGTTTGGTGGAGGGAGAATTGGTCGAATCACCCCGCAGGAGAATTAACAGTAAGTTTTTGTTAGAAGTTGAAAAGTGTGGCGTCGTTTTTTGGTTTTCGCGCATTTTATGTCGGTTTTCACTTGAATTTCCACCTGTTTTTACTTTAAAATTCGTTTTTACTGCCGGTCGATCGCGTTTAACTCCAATGCAGGTGGAGAGCCGCTCGTTTACGCGAAATTCGGCGAAATGAAATTTGCTTCTCGCGGGAAAAAACTTTCCACGGCGAGAAAGTAGCACGGAAATTCCTGGAAATTGCTTAAAACTTTATTAAAACCGTCCCCTTTAAATGTAAAGTGAAATTGTGCACGGCTGGTCAAAAGCAAAGAATTCCAGCGGCCGGCCACCGGAGCCCCTCGTGGTAAGTGACCGCATTTCTTAAAATTTAGTCTTAGGATTTTTCCGTACTCAGGACGACTGTTATTGGATTTATTTGGAAGTCTTCAAACATTTGAGAGATCTAATTTAATAAAAGCACAATTCCAAAATTAATCCAGACACATCTCCGGTGAGAGATTAGAAATTAGCAAACAATTTCAGCCGAGCGCTAGGCCCCCGGGGCTCCTGACTTTTGGCAAAGGTGACCTCACTCGATGGGGTCGCACTGGCGCAATTTTAGAATTTTTGGACATTCAGCAAATTACTGGCGGATTTTAAAATCTCACAAGTTTTATTTATTTTATTTCGAGTAGATAAAGCAAAAAAAAAACCCCTGGGGGCCCCCTTTGGGGAAGTAATTTTTAAATTTCACTTGGCAACCGGTGCAAAGAAAGTGCAAATTTTCCAAATCTCGCGATTTTCTCCGGTCTGCTGCTTTTTCTGGATCGGTATTCTTTATTTAATTTACTATGAGCCGGTCAAGCCAGAAAAACTGCCCCGGGGCCCTTTTTGGAAAAATAAAAATGTTCTGATTTCGAAGTTTTCCCCTTTAAATATTTCGTGACGTCATTCCTCCATTAGCAGTTCTTCTTTCAAAAGCGGTGTGAAGTTGGTGCAAATTAAAGGGTAATGGGTAATAAAACCAAATAAAAAGTAAGATGAATGCCCAAAATTTTTCACTGGCGCCACCAGCCATCGTAAAAAGAAAAGAAACGAAAAAGAGCTTTTCGCGATCCTTTGCACGGCTGCCTTAAAGGAAGTGAGTTGAGCGCTTTTATAGCTTTGAACTTCGTCGATTCCAAACGCGTTCTCTACAGGGATTCCTACAGAAATAAATCCGAGCTCTTATTGCACTTTCCACACGACACCTCTGGCAGCCCGCGAACCGTTTGGTGGAAGGAGAATTGGTCGAAAGTTCGTCGAATCACCCCGCAGGAGAATTAACAGTAAGTTTTTGTTAGAAGTTGAAAAGTGTGGCGTCGTTTTCTGGTTTTCGCGCATTTTATGTCGGTTTTCACTTGAGTTTCCACCTGTTTTTACTTTAAAATTCGTTTTTACTGCCGGTCGATCGCGTTTAACTCCAATGCAGGTGGAGAGCTGCTCGTTTACGCGAAATTCGGCGAAATAAAATTTGCTTCTCGCGGGAAAAAACTTTCCACGGTGAGAAAGTAGCACGGAAATTCCTGGAAATTGCTTAAAACTTTATTAAAACCGCTCCATTTAAACGTAATATGAAATTGTGCACGGCTGGTCAAAAGCGAAGAAGTCCAGCGGCCGGCCACCGGAGCCCCTCGTGGTAAGTGACCGCATTTCTTAAAATTTAGTCTTAGGATTTTTCCGTACTCAGGACGACTGGGGCAACATTTCACTCCACACTAGGTAAATGGAAGAATTCATAAAGCTGCGGAGCCCCGCTTCCCATGGGGCCCTTTCAACGAAAATTCTCAGAATCTCCCTTTCTCGGAAAATTCATCCAGGGTCTGTTAGCCACTTGTTGCTTTTTATTTTCCTTAACTTCCTGAAAGCTGCAAATCATTTGCGAATCCTATTGAAATTTTTCTTACAAAGCTATCCCCCGGACCCCGCTGTTTTATCAAATTATTTCAACTCCGTTTCTTCGCTTTTCAGAATTTGTTATCGGATTTATTTGGAAGTCTTCGAACCTTTCAGAGTGACTCGCCAAAAACTAATTTAATAAAAGCACAATTCCAAATTTAATCCAAACACATCTCCGGTGAGAGATTAAAAATTAGCAAACAATTTCAGCCGAGCGCTAGGCCCCGGGGCTCCTGACTTTTGGCAAAGGTGACCCCACTCGATGGGGTCGCACTGCCGCAATTTTAAAATTTTTGGACATTTCAGCAAACCACTGGAGAATTTTAAAATCTCACAATTTTTATTTAATTTACTTCGAGTAGATAAAGCAAAAAAAAAAACAAAAACCGTAGGGGCTCCCTTTGGGGAAATAATTTTTAAATTGCTCTTTGCAGGTGCAAGGAAAGTACTAGAAATAAAATAATTAAAAAATCATGTCCAAGAGCAGGAGCAAGACAGGAAAATTTCGCAATTTTTAAAATGTGAAATTTCCTTTAAAAATAATTTTCTGTGGCTTCTTAGCTTTGCAGAAATTTTCCTTTTATTTCTTAATTTTTGTAAACTTAAAAAAATGCATTTTGATTTCGAAGATTTTTCCTTTAAATATTTCGTGACGTCATCCCTCCATTAGTCGTCCTGCTTTCAAAATGGGTGCGAAGTTGGTGCAAGGGGTGATAACGCAAAAAACTGGGGAGGTGAAGTTTCAAATTTCCGCCTATCGCCACTACCCCCACTATCCGGTGGAACAAAGAAAAGAAAAGAAAAGAAAAGAAAAGAGACGAACAAAAGCTCTTTGCGTTCCTTTTCAGATTGAGCTAAGCAACTTGAGTGGCCATGTGTGCGCGTTTACATCTTTTAGCTTCCTCGATTCCAATCAGATTTTCATGATTTGTTTTGTTCTGTTTAGACGAGGGGTTGTTTTTAGTAAATTCCTGTTGGATTCCTGTGGTAACTTGGCTTCTAAAGGGGTTCATACAGGAATAAATCCGATTTCTTATTGCACTCTCCACACGACACCTCTGGCAACCCGCAAGCCGTGTGGTGGAAGAAGAATTGGTCGAAAGTTCTTCGAATTACCCCGCAGGAGAATTAACAGTAAATTTTTGTTAATAGTTGAGAAGTATGGCGTCGTTTTTTGGTTTTCGCGCAATTTAAATCGGTTTCCAGTTGAATTTCCACATATTTTTGCTTTAAAATTCGTTTTTACTGCCGGTCGATCGCGTTTAACTCCAGTGCGGGTGGAGAGCCGCTCGTTTACGCGAAATTCGGCGAAATGAAATTTGCTTCTCGCGGGAAAAAACTTTCCACGGTGAGAAAGTAGCACGGAAATTCCTGGAAATTGCTTAAAACTTTATTAAAACCGCTCCATTTAAACGTAATATGAAATTGTGCACGGCAGGTCAAAAGCGAAGAATTCCAGCGGCCGGCCACCGGAGCACCTCGTGGTAAGTGGCCGCATTTCTTAAAATTTAGTCTTAGGATTTTTCCGTACTCAGGACGACTGGGGCAACTTTTCACTCCACACTAGGTAAATGGAAGAATTCATAAAACTAACCTCTGCGGAGCCCCGCTTCCCATGGGGCCCTTTCAACGAAAATTCTCAGAATTTCTTTCTCGGAAAATTCATCCAGGGTCTGTTAGCCGCTCGTTGCTTTTTATTTTCCTTAACTTTCTGAAAACTGCAAATCATTTGCGAATCCTATTGAAATTTTTCTTAGAAAAGTAGCCCAGGAACTGCGCTGTTTTATCAAATTTTTTCAATTAATTTTCTTCGTTTCCCAGAATTTGTTATCGGATTTATTTGGAAGGAAGTCTTCAAACATTTGAGAGATCTAATTTAATAAAAGCACAATTCCAAAATTAATCCAGACACATCTCCCAGAAGAGATTATAAATTAGCAAACAATTTCAGCCGAGCGCTAGGCCCCGGGGCTCCTGACTTTTGGCAAAGGTGACCCCACTCGATGGGGTCGCACTGGCGCAATTTTAGAATTTTTGGACATTCAGCAAATTACTGGCGGATTTTAAAATCTCACAATTTTTATTTAATTTACTTCGAGTAGATAAAACAAAAGAAAAACCACCCTGGGGGCCCTTTTTGGGGAAATTAATTTTTAAATTGCAATTTGCAATCCGTACAAGTAAAGTGCAAATTTTGAAAATCTCACGATTTCCTCTGGCCTGCTGCTTTTTCTGGATCGGTATTCTTTATTTAATTTATTCTGAGCCGGTTAAACCGGAAGAACCGTCCCAGGAAGCCCTTTTTCGGGGAATAATTTTTAAATTCTACTTTGTACCCGTGCCAAGGAATGTACAAATTTTCCAAATCTTACGATTTCCTTCGGCCTGCTGCTTTTTTTTTGGTTCGAGATTTTTTATTCAATTTATTCTGAGTTGGTAAAGCTGAAAAAACCGCCGCGGTAGCCCGTTTTGGGGGAAATAATTTTTAAATTGCACTTTGCATCCGGAGCAAGGAAAGTGCAAATTTTCCAAATCTCGCTACTTTCTCCGGACTGTTGCTTTTCCTGGATCGGAATTTTTTGTTCAATTTATTTTGAGACCCGAGGAACGCTTTTCACGAATATAATTGGGTTTTTAAACAAATTAATTGAATTTGTTTAAAAACGACTCGGAAAATCGTTCGTACAAATTTAGAGTGTACTTACTGCTGAGAGGCATTTTAAATTAAACGAAACCGACTTGTAGCCAACTTCACGTTGTTGTTGATTTAAAGGACTCCTTTTCTGTTATTTGAATTTGATTTATTTTGGAAACCAGTTTTACTCGTTTTCGTATATTCCACGATTGCCGTTTTTGTAAAAAGGGTAAGTGGGAATTTCGGTTTTTATTTGTTATGATTTTTCATATTGGAGGAGTAGTGGAAAAAGCGGCGACGAGTTTACTCGTCTATAGTTGTGTTGGTGTAAAAGTGGTTGGATTTTAAAAATTGCAAGTAGAAAAGCGTGAATTTTGCCGTGACGAGTTTACTCGCCAAGTACCGCTAAAGGGCCATTTTAGAAGGTAACTGTTCCGGAACTGAAGTGAGCCGAGAGAGATTGCCTTAGTCTGGCTCCAGAGCTTGAATTGTGTGTTTGCGTTAGTTTCTGGGGTGATTATTTTGGAAGGGAAAGGAGAAAGCACTTCGGAAGATCTCCGCGCGTTGACAGTGACAAGCTGTTGCCCGAAAAGTTTGTGGGAAGCTCGCCAGGTGAAAGAGACGAGGCTGAGAAAATTGCCTTTGGCACCTTTCGGCGCGTATTTCGTGGCATTAATTAATTTTACCTGGGCGCTACGGCTACGACTTATTTAAGTTTCGTATTTTGGTCGGCGCCCTCCATCGCCCGGACAGAGCAAGGTACACGTTAATTTTTACCTGCGTAAAAGCGTTCATGCGTTTTGTGAAGAAGTGTAATAATAAAATTGAGTAATTAGTGGAACAGAAAAGAAAGCCAAAATCGAGTGGTTATCGATCGGTACGGCCTGGGAAAAAAAAAAGAGTTGTAATGAAAGGGGGCAATCAGCACCTGCTGCAGTCCTCCTCGGGGGTGAGCAGTACGACGGGGCCCCAATTGTCCTCGTCGGGAACCGATCAAAATAATTCTAATCAAAATTCGGTAAATTGTGGGGGCTCTGGACCATCGGGAGGCAGTAATAACAATAGCAATTCTTTTGGAATCGCCAAAAATCGAATTTGTCGGGATTTCGTCCGGGGATTGTGCAGGAGAAAACACTGCCGGGTGAGCTATTTAATTCGTATTCGCCCCTTTCGTACTCGTTTACATTTTATTTATAGTACCCGCACGTTCTATCGCCGGATTTGGTCGTATTTTGCCATGATTTCCAAAATTCAAACTGTCCGAGAAAAAATTGCAAGTAAGTTAGGATTGTTCAAGTAGTTTTCTTTGAATACTACTCATTCCATTTTTGAGTAGATTTCTCCACTACTCGCTTCAGGAAGAGGAGTTTTATCGTAAATTTGGGGAATTTCCAATGGATCATAACATAACACATAATAATAATCCACAAAATTGCAATGATTTCTTAATATCGTGCCGTCACAGAGATTGCTACATAAATTCAGGAAGGATGGAGCCCCTGGCACCGCCTCCAGCGGTCGTTCAGGCCTCCCAAAATATGTGGAACGATCAACAGCACAACGGCTATAGGACAAATACGAGCATTGCCCCACAAATGGGGGACTACCGGAGTCCCTGTGATGATTTTCAATCAATTAAGCGATCTTCCCGCGACGCTGGAATGGATTCGGGCTCTGAATTTAAAAGATTCCGCGATGAATCTGATCGCGATGTAATTGCCATTATCCGGCATTTCGAAGAGGAACAACTAATGCTCCGTCGACGTGTCGAAGCGAACGAAATTAAAATAGCCGAATTGCGTGCATCAAACGAATATTTAATTGCCCAAAATGCGCAATTTCGTTTGAATAACGTCCAACAGTGTTCGAGCGTTGTCAATCCGGTTACAGTGACTCAAACGACAAGCCAACCCCAAACACCGCAAGTTATGGGGGGTGTTTCAATTGCTCCAGTTCAAGTTCAGGCGACACCAATCGTTAGCATTGCCACACCACAGACACAGATCATTGCGAACAGTGCCCCACCATTGGCAATAGCCGCAAACACATCCCAGGGACAGCAGTTGGCAATCGCTCAACAAAATATCACCTCACTTTCGAGCACTTCACAGCCTATGGCGCCGACACATGCCCAGCAAATTCTTGGAACCTCACAGATAACCCTTGCACCGGCTATTGCCCAAGGTTAGTATTAAATAATTAATTTAAAATATGTACGAATAAAAAAAGAATATGTTTCTCTTAGGTCCGTCAATGGGTCTCACCATAAACACATCACAGGCCCTAGCTATGTCGAACGCCACTCAGCCAATAATTTCTTATCCGGTTATGACCCACAGCATCCTGCCGCATTAGGCTACAAGATTTCATCTTACCGTCATTCGATTATGAGTGTAAAATTTTTATTTATTGGGAATATTTAAAACTATTATTGTAGTACACCTATTCCCGCCAACGCATCATACTCAAAATATTTTTATTATGTTATCTTTAAACTTAAAATACTTAGTTTGTTTTTACTTTAGCTGGAAATTCAAATTCTAAAGTATAATTTATGCCAAATATTACGATTTACCAGTAAGTGACTGTATAAGATGATAATCTAGATCTATCTAGAAAATGCAAAGAAATTCCGAAACGTAACTGAGAAATGTATCTAAGCAAGAAACCCCAAGAGAATTGTTTTTCGGCTACAAGAATAAAAGGGGTCTTTACTAAAGAAAATTTAATGAATAAGTAAAATGTAAGAAAATAAATGTTAAATGTACATAACCTCAATATGTTTATATTTTTTATATCACGTTCATTTTATCCGTATGTATCCAAAAATGGGTAGATCCAATCCAAAAACTGGGCGGCATCTGTGTAGACGATGAATTCGTTTAAATTACAAAAATTGTGCTCGATTGCACCGGGGCTGGGTGGGAGAGAGGCTGAAACGATTCCGCGAAGGGTCCATCGTTGGTTCCGTTCCATGACAAATCCAACCCCAGAGTCACCGTTACAAGGTCCCGAACCGTTACGATCCCCAGCACAAAACGTCCTGTTCGATGTGATCGCCTCAAATTTTTTATTCGATTTTAAGCATACCGCCCGGGAGACGATGGTCCCAGAAGAAATTTTCGGAGTTGGTCGAAGCGGACGAAAGCGATCGTGGCCCCATCCGACGATGAATCCCCGCTCCCCGACTATTTCATCCAGGAGCACTCCATTGCGACTTTCTGCCGGCCAAAGGCAAACGGGACGAATGTATTCGGTGATTGGAACAATTTCATCCAGGAGGATCATCGCTAAATCCGCATCGTAGGAGGCTCCAGTCTCATCGTACTCCGGATGGATATGGATCTCCTGGCATCCTGCCAAAACGGAGCCTCGCTCAGTCCATGTGGTCAAGTCCCAGCGCCCCAAAGCGACCACCGTCCGTGCTGGACTGTAAATTTTTTTCGGTGTATGAAAACAGTGGGCCGCACTTAAAACGAGCCTCAACGAGACAAGGGTGGCCCCGCACCGATACTCCAAACTGGTCAAGTTGTGAACGTAGACAGCGGCCAGCCAGGGCCACGATCCGCGCCGAATCAGCTGCTGATCACCGGCCAGGGGAGATCCGCGACCGCACATGTCCCGAATTCGGGTCACGTTGTTCCTGTCATCATCACGGACTAAAACGGTCGATTTGCCGTCCTCCCCGAAAATTGTGCTCTTCCTGATATGCTCCAATTGGATTAAAGTGACGAAAATCCCCCGATCGCCAGGACCCAAGCAAACAACGAGCCCATTAACTAGAATTTGAGAAATTCGGGGCAATGGGAATTGACTCCTCGGAAAATTCACTCTATACAAAAGTTGCCTGCTGCTGCTGCTGCTGCCCATGGTGCTGTTCAATTCATGAACAATCCCGGAATTAATTAGCTCAATTTCACCAATGTAATCCGTGGGTGGTCGGCCGCGAAGAGATAAAATCACCTTTAGGTGAATAACACCCGGCGATTTGGGCCGTCCCAGGGTTACCACGCCGTGCCACTGGGCCCCATCGAAACGGTATTGAAATATCTGTGGACAGGGACTTGGAATCATCTCCCCTGGACCACTCGGCATTGAGAAGACACCGATTTTTTGGGTCTCATCCTTCAAAAGTAGGAAACCAATCAAAAATATTTTCACGATCAACATTTCACCGGACCGAAAAATACTTTCGCTTTGAAGGTGGTAGTACTTTACACTAAAGAAAAACTAAAAACAAATCGTAGAAGGTTCTTTCAAAAATGTCGAGAGGCCAGGGTAATGAGCAAACTCGAAATTCCCCAGAAGGGTAAAATTGGCTAAAAACCACTTTAAGTGGGGCGCATTCAACTGAAAATAGGCTCTAAATTCTCAGAAAAATATCGCAGGACCCCAATATTTTCAGGAGGCTCCGGGAACCTGTCCAGCTCTTCAGGGAATCCAAAATCGAGATAAGTCTGGAGCAAACATTTTGGGAAACGGGTCGGCAAAATTGTCTTGATGGGGCTCACTCGGGAAAAAAAAGGCTCTAAATTCCTGGAAAAAAAATCGCAGAGCCCCAATATTTTTAGCAGACCTTGAGAAAACATGTCCTGCTCTCCAGAAAGCCCAAAACCGGGATAAGTCTGGAGCAAAAATTTCGATAAATAAGGCGCCAAAGTCCCAAAGAAGGGTAAAATTACCCTCAAATCAATCCAAGTGAGGCCCGTTCGAGTGGAAATAGGTTCAAAATTTTCAGAAAAACATCGTAGGGTCCCAATATTTTAAGGAGGCTCCGAGGAACATTTCCCGCTTTGCAGAAAGCCTAAAATCGGAGTAGGTTCTAGGTTCTAGGTTCAAGTGGCTGCCAAAAGAGGCACACTTAGGCCAAGTTAGGCCCATTGTGATACCACGTGGGACGAAGCCCCCAAATAACTAGCCTTCGAACCATTTGGACTCTTTAATGAACTGCTCCAGGCTTCTAATCCTGACGGAGCTCAGTTCCGACAGATCATTAAAGAAAGTGGAGCCCAGGCTTCGATTTCTCCGTACCGCTAGTGCTGGGCATTGACATAGGAAGTGAAGGATATTCTCTTCCTCTTCCTCATTAAGGCAACTTCTGCAGAAGTCATGCGTGGTCACCCCCATCCTATTGGCATGTTTGCCGATGAGACAGTGACCCGTGATGACCGCTACTACGTTGCTGATAGCGGGTCTCTTGAGCGAGACCAAGTTTCTAGACCTGTTGCGGTCGAAGATGGGCCAGATAGATCTGGCCGTTGCGCAGGTGGGCTCATTTCTCCATCTGCGATTAGCAGTTGCTAAGAAGGACTCTTGTATGGTCCGCTTGCTTGATGCAAGCGGAGCACCCGGCTTAAGAGTGATATCCTCAGCAGGCAAGCCTGTGCCAAGCCTCGCCAGCTCATCCGCCCTGGTGTTGCCCGGGATGTCGAAGTGACCAGGCACCCAGACCAGACTGACTTCAGTTCTATCAGCCATGCGGATGAGCTCCGAGCGACAGTCCGCAACGACCTTGGATGTCGTGTGAACACTTACTAGCGATCTGATCGCAGGTTGACTATCGCTATAGATACGTATATTGACCAGGGGCTTCTTTGTAGCCCTCAGCCGCGCGATTGCCTGTGATATAGCTATGACCTCAGCTTGGAAAACGCTGCAATGGTCTGGCAGTCGAAAGGAGGTTTCTATACCCATTTGTTCAGAGTATATACCTCCACCCACTTTGCCGTCCTTCTTGGAGCCGTCAGTGAAAACCTGAATCGACTCTGGCTGCAAAACTAGACCCTCCGCCCATTCCTGCATCGAGGGAAAGGAGGCAGTAATTTTAATGCCGAATGATGGCTTAGGAACCATGTAGTCCACCGCCGAGGTACGTGGCCCTAGAATCTTAGAATGCCCGTAATCCGTACGTGTCCAGCGGTGAACCGCGTTGAGCCTTATGGCCGAGGATGCTGCCGTTTGCTTACCAAACAGGTCCAGCGGAATGAAGTGGAGGATAGTGTTTAAGGCCTTAGTAGGGGTGGATCTGAGGGCGCCTGTAATAAGTAATGACGCAAACCTCTGTACCCTCTCCAGGCTTGCCCGGTTGTAAGCCTTATCAAGAGCTGGCCACCAGACTAACACACCATACACAAGTATAGGCCTAATAACGGCCTCAAAATCGGAGTAAGTCTGGAGTAAAAATTTTGGGAAACCGGATGCCAAATTTCCCAGAAGAGTAAAATTGGCTAAAAATTTTGTTGCAATTGTGGACCCACTTAGGTGAAAATCGACTCGAACTTCTGAGAAACAATTCATAGGACCCCAATATTTTCAGAATGTTTCGGAAACATTTCCCGCTCTCTAGGAAGTCCAAAATCGGGATAAGTCGGGAGTAAAAATTTGAGTAACCGGGATGCCAAAGTCCATAGAAGGGCATTTCAGGGATTTCATCAATTAAACTCTCATTTCTTTCCACAAACATATAAAAAAGTTTTATTTAAATTGAATGTTAATAAAAAAAAAAAAAATCTACCAATTATTGAGAAAATCGAACCCCTTCCGCAGCTCGTCGTTTTCCAGCAGCAATTTGGAATCCTCGCAAATTTGCTTCTCCTCCTCCTCCTCGGAAGGGACTGACGAGGACGACGTGAGCCCGCTGTAGCTAACGTTTTTTATTAAATTAAGGCCCTCATCCTCCCCTCCGCCGACTTGATTAGCTTTGATTATCAGATTTGTGCCCGCATTAAATATAAGCGAATTTTTGCAAATGAATTTTGATAAAAAGTTGCCCTTAACGTCGTCAGCGTCCGGCGGGACGGCGTCAATTCGCGTCGAGTCCATTAAAAGGGCCAAATTATTTAAGTTATTCGCAATTTTCTGGTCACTGTAAAATCGCTCGTAGTTGCCGGTGGTTGTTGTCGTACCGTCGATTTTGTCGGCGCCCCTCGACTCATCCCGATGGGACCCCTTTCCCGGTTTCATCGGCTTAGAGAATTTCTGGTATTTTTGGAGCTGAACGAGCGCCTGCTGGACCTGGGCAGTTTTGCAGTTCGCATTCGAATCGCTCAGCATTTTCAAGTTGATTTGGCTTTTCGTTTTGTAGCTGAACGGGGCCGAATGCTCGTCCCGGAAGACTCCGATCACCTCGTCGTTTACGATCCTTGAGCCGGTCCTTTGGCCGCAAAACGACCAGACGTTTTTCCCATCGTAGCTGTAGACATTTTTGGTATTCAGCTTATCACAAGATTTCTTCAATTTCCCGTCATCACCGGAGCCTGATGGTCCCCGGTGGTATCCCTGACCCTGGTTCTCCTCCACCTCCTCCTCCTCCTCATCATCCTCACCGTTCGAGAGGGTCCCCGACGAGGATGAGCTTGAGAAATTGTCGAAGTACCGCAGCGCAATCTCGGGCCGGATTAGGGTCTCGTTGATGATCTCCGTCTGTTCGGTGGGGCTTAGCTGGTTCCAGATGTGCTCGTAATTCGACTTTGTCTCGTCAATGTCGATTGAAATTTTCCGCGCGATTGGATTTAGAGTCGCAAAGTATTCGGTGGCGGTGTCCTCCGACATTTCGGTGGTCATACCTTCGATTTTAATCGATTCGTTTTCGACAATTTCGACTATTCGCCTGCCCCGCCTACGTGTCAGAATTACTAAAAGAAAAAGGGGAAAACAAAGCCCCAGGAGGCGGAAAACCCTTTAATACGGACCCGTACCGAGGACGCACAGAAAACTACACATCTTTATTTATTTTTATTGATCCGAATCTGATCAATTTCTTTTTCCCCCCCAGTCAAAACAAAGAGTTTTTTTTTTATTTCTTGCTTTTTTATGTGTGCAAAATGTCCTCAGCCAGCGCCAACCCTGGGACAGGATCTCTGGCTTTTATGCGAGAGAAATCAAATCAAAAATTATTTTCTCCAACTTTATTCACACCCGAAAAAGAAATAAATTAAAATAAAACCCTCGTCGCAAAGGCACCCGCCGACACAACTCAAGAAAATGACGCGAAAGCTTCATCCGTTCCAGAGGTAAACACAACAAACGAAACTCCCGTTGTTCAAGTGACAGATGTCAACCTCCGTTTCGGAGAATTTTCAGGGTCTTGTTTGAACGAAAATAAGCCCTGAATTCTCGGAAAAAATATCACAGGGCCCCCAATAGTCCCACTCTCCCGGAAGCCCAAAATAGGGAGTAGTCTGGAGTAAAAATTTTAAGAAATGGGACAGCAAACTTCCCAGAAAGGGCCAAAATTTCTTTCAAGTTGGGCCCACTCTGAGAAAAAATAGGCCCTAAATTCTCAGAAAAAAATCACAGAGCCCCAATATTTTTAGGAGGCTCCGAAAACATTTCCCGGTTTCTAGGAGGCTTAAAATGGGGATAACTCTGGAGCAAACATTTCGGGAAACGCGGCGTCGAACTCTTCAAATGGGTAAAATTGCTATAAAAATTGCTCGTAGTGGGGTCCAGTCGCGGGAAAATAGGCTCCCCCCCCCCCTCCTAACAGGTGGCTCCGGAGACATGTTTCGCTCTCTAGGAAGCCCAAAATAGGGATAAGTCTTGAGCGAAAATTTTGGGAAACGGGACGCCAAATTCCTCAGAAGGGTAAAATTGCAATAAAAATTGCTCTTAGTGGGACCCACTTCCGGGAAAATAGGCTCAACATTTTTAGAAAAAATTCGCAGGACTCGAATATTTTCAGGAGGGTCCACAGACATGTCACGCTCTCCAAGAAGCTCAAAATCGGAATAACTCTGGAGCAAACATTTCGGGAAACGGGCCGTCAAACTCTTTAGATGGGTAAAATTCCGATAAAAATTGTAAAATAGGCTCTAAATTATCAGAAAATAAAAACGGAGGTTCCGGTGATATGTTCCGCTCTCCAGTAAGCCCAAAATTGACACAGGTCTGGAATCAAAATTCTGGGACAAATCAGACAAATATTACCTAAAGCCATGCGTACTTGTCTGCATTACTCAAAAGTATTCTGGGCAGGGGAGCAGGGGAGCAGGGGAGGGCAATAAAAAGCTACGGTGATATATATAATATTAAATATATATATTTTCCCCAAAAAAAGAAAGAAAATAAGGTCATCCTAACGATGGAAGGAATTCGAGTGACTTAATGTACGCTATAAGTACGTTAGAGCATTTCTTTTCGTTTTCATATAAATTTCATTTGATTTTCCTTTTGCTTCTGAGAACTTATGAATGTATGTCTGTCTGTCTGTTCCTACGCTGGGATTTATACGAAAAAATTTACAAATTACTTAGCCCTTCACTTTCTGTGTTGTATTTTCAGTTAATAACCTTAAATTTGTTGTTTTTAATTTATTCATCTTTTTCTTTTTCCATGTTTGTCTGTTGGGTCAACGCAGCAGACGCTTATGAATGTAACTCGACAGTTCACTGGCGGGTGATGTTTTATATGTGATATTTTAAAAATTTATCGGTTTTCATTTATTCGTTACAGCGCCAAAAATAAAAATAAAATAAAACAAAACAAATGCATCTTATAAAAGAAATTTACGACTAAAACGAGCCGACGGGACGGGGGAAAAACGGAAAGTAAATATAAAAAAAAATAGTCTTACACCCTAAGTTTTACAGCTTGTAAAGAGTAATTAAGTAAGTTTCGAAATTAAAATTAAAGCAAACAACGCTTTGTCTATACAATATATAAAAAATATATCACAATTAAAAATATTCAAGTTGAAAAAACATTGCAGTCAATTCAGAAAATTAAAGTAGTAGAGAGCAGCGAAAAATATAAAAAAAAAAAAATATTTATAAAAAAAATGAGGACTGGCAATCCGATGGCCTATCTTACTTTTGAGGTTCGTATAACCTGCATTTTAAATACTAAACATAAAAAATAAATGAGAAAATCTATGTATATATATACGAGTGTATGTTTTTCGTTTTTGTCTGTTTGTCCGCCTTATAAATACAACTTACAGGAAAATAGAAATAAAATAAAAAGCCTACTCCTTGGAAAAGAAAAGAGAAAACAAATTCATAACCGTCTACTGCCCCTTTTCAAATGGCTGTCATTATAATTTTTTTTTTTTATGTTGTCTGTCTGTCTGTTGAATCTTTACGTCGTTTTCTATCGCGAATTTCACGTGATATTCATTTTTGTTAAGATAGTAACTTAATTGGCAATTATTATTATTATTATTATTATTTTTGTTTTTACTCTTTTAACAATTCCTCTTGTTTTTCTTCTTATTTCTTTTAATATTCTGACAACAAAAGTTTTATAAATTAGCAGACTTAATATCAATTTGTCCTTTTTCATTTTTTTTTGTATTTTTGTTTTTTTTTTTTGTTTTTTATATTTTTTGTTTTCTATTTATTTTCGAAGAAAAATTGACGAGTCCATTTTTTTTTTTATTTAAATCTTTTCTTTTTTTTTTTTAATATAGAAGGAGCAGGCATTTTAAATCAGTCGTAGTCAAATTGTTGACCGAGATTATGTCACCATTTAGAAGGCTCGTGTCATCTGTAAAATAAGAAAGGAAAATCGATTAAAAATTAATCGATTATAAATAAATCGACTTACGTTTTTCATTTGTTTGTCAGCAAGCTGATGTCTCTTCACCATCTAACGTGCAGGCCACATTTTCAAGCTTGTGCGCAAGATGCATCTTTTTGCAATTAATATCGACCTCAAGTGTTTGCATTATCTGATAATTTTTATATTAATGAAATTCACTTCGAAAATATATTTTAATCTTAATTTACCTGGTCTCTATATTTTGTGACATAAATGTAGAGCTCTTTAAGAGCCGCAATTGTATCAAATTCATCGCTCTGCTGTACGGAGAGCTGTTGCATTGCAGTTCCCATTTCTTGGTCACTGATTTGAGGTAATCGGGCGACTTCCCGGTAAAATTGTTTTACCATATCACGATACTGTGGAATGTCCTACAATATTTATAATAAATATAAAAAAAAAAGAAAAAAAAATATAAATTAATAAACGAAAATGTTCAATATTTAAATTTATGGTTTTAGCGAACAGTTACTTTAGCAAATAGCAGCTTATTCGAGGGCGAATCCTTTCCCAGCCGGTGTTCCGTTGTCGAACAGGCGTCCATAAAAGTTTGTGCAATAACACTAAGGCAGGCATCGACGGTGGTTGTTTTATTAATATCAAATATGAAATCAGGATTTTTTATAAAATTAACCCAAAATCTTAGTGGTAAACTGTTCGATTTCCACGCATGAACAATTTCCTGATCGATAATTCCGTGACGTCGTGCCGCTTCATCAAGTAAATCGAATAGCCATTTAACGGCCGGAGGAAGTTCTTCGTTTACCGTTAATATTGTTGCAAAAAAATCATCAACAAATTTTTGTATTGTCCCCTTAGTGGCAAGTAAACGTGTTAAAAATATTTCCGGTATTGCTTTATGCGTTCGTTCCGCTCCAGGCGTTGAGAGGGCAGAATTTTTAACATTCATGTGATGATCAGCAACAAGGGGCTTAACTAAATGAAATATTCTCGGCTGCTGTAGACCCGATTCAAGATCACCATTTATTATTATATGCGATTGGGAATTGTTTATGTAGTAAACTAAAAAGAAAAAACATACACACATTAATTTTAATCAGAGAATGATTTAAATTTATCTCGAGAGAGCTTTCGACTCCAACCACCCCTAATTAGCTTCCTTCTGGAAGCTCTGGAAACTCTGTATCATCGAAGGCACAATAAATAAAGAAAAATATGTTGATATTCTTGATCAATATCTCTTAACCTTCATTGAAGAGGAGGTGAACACTTTTTCAGCAAGACAATGCGACACCGCACACTGCTAACTACACCCGACGGTGGATTGAAAATAGCAATACTGCCGTCCTACCTTGGCCTGCAACTAGTCCTGACCTCAATTTAAATAGAGAATTGCTGGAAAACACTTGAGGATCTTGTTTTAAACTCGAAACCCAGTAATCTAACTGAGTTAAAGTTTTTCTTGTTAAAAGAGTGGGGAAATATGACGAGAGTTATGGCGAAAAACTTTGGTAAACTCGGTACCAAAAAGAATAAAAGCCTGCCTAAAGGCCAAGGGATATTATTTTAAGGCTTAGAATATTTTTTATAAGTGCTTTCATAAATTGCGTTTATAATTTTTGTGTTTTCTGGTATAGTGAAAAATGAAATATATCACCTAGTTTAGTTTTTTTTTTTCCAGTTACAGGACATTAAAGAGTTGCACGCACTCAAAGCCTGTGGATGGGGTAAATTGCAGAGTGGTCTTAAACTTTCATGCAAGACTATAGAAAACTCTAGATTGTGTTGCTTGTAGATTTTTGCAATGATTTTTATTCCTGCACTTTCCAGAAGGGGCCCCAGAGAACAGATCCTTGTGGAACCGATTTTACATTAAAAAGAATCTCTTGGTGAGTAGCAGAAACATTACTGCTTGCGCCATCTATTAAGGGAGGCCGATAGCACACAATTCCTATTTGGAATGTTTCAAGATCTCTCTCGAGAATTTAATAATAATAAAATCAATAAACTCACAGTTATGATAAGGCTGCTGTTTGCTGTAGTTGATGTTGTAGCTATCATTTTGTCTTGCGATCAGGGACATAATCGCCGACTCCTTAACTCCATAATGCGCCAAAGTGTTAAGCCTTTTCCATCCGTTAATCGTTTTTGTTGTTAAATCCTCGTCCTGTAGTGTTAAATGACCCCCGCGACCGTGCCGCCATTCAAGATCAACCTCATGGACGGACGGTCGCATCGAAAAGGGCGTATTCTTAAACAGAGCATCCAAAATTTTCGATTTAACTTGAGAAATTGTGTCCCAATCGAGAACCTTACACTGGACCTTCTCATCGAGATCATCCTGCACAATGTGGAGGGTCACAATCGAATGTTCGATCTGTTCCCGGAGAAGTTTTTCCTCTGACAGCGAGTACCGTGCATCGTTTGTGACGGCATCGACCAGTCCCTTCTCGATTTGATGCTTGATCGCCTTAAATAAGAGGAAGAGGCTCGATCCTGCGTACTCCTTTAAGTAGTCGTACATGCAAATTGCCATGTAATTCGTTAACATTTTCTCGACAACGCTCTCTGTCCGGCGCAACATTAGCTGCGGATGTTTCGTCATCACGCTCTTGTCGATCAGTCGCAGCAGTAAACATTTTAAAATTTCGGTCGCGTACTCCATTTTATTCATCAGCACGATCATCAGGAGGGAGGCTACATTCACCCTGCGGGAATAGGACAGAAAGCCCATTAATCCGAAAATTTTTATTCAAAATAAAACAGGACTCTTTAGGGAATTCGGAAAAAAGCGAAATAAGCAGGTCCTGTGGGAAGAACTTAAATTATGGGCTCCATCTCTCTCAATTTCTTCCAAAAATATAAATAAAAATTGCTAACTGTAATAAAACAATGTATGACTCTTTTCTTTTATTCTTTCAGACATTGTGCCTGCCCCCCCCGTGCGAACATCGCGTTAAGCCGCTGACTGTTTCAATTCCAAATTGCTAGGTGGCGCGTTCGGTCCGGGAGGAATTGAAACATTCGAAAGCCGTCTCCCGCCCCTCGGAAGGACATTTTTAAATTGGAATATTTAAAAAAAAAAAAGAAGAGAAAAAGTGGTATGAGCAGTGTGTTTTTTGAATTTGTTGTGTTAGCGCACAGCGCCATCTGCCGGGTAGGTAAAAACAATTCGTATGTTTTTGTGTATTTTTTTTTGTTTTTTTGTTTTAGTGTCGACATTTTGAGAATTTTTTGTTTTAGGGTTTTTTTTCAGGTGTACACAGCGCCACCTATCGGGTAGGCAAAAACAATTCGTATGTGTGTGTATTTTTTTTTGTTTTTTGAAAGTGTCTCAACATTATGAGAATTTTTTGTATTGTGTTAGCTTTTTTCCAGGTGCACACAGCGCCATCTGCCGGGTAGGCAAAAACAATTCGTATGTGTGTGTATTTTTTTTTTTGAACATTTTGAGAATCTCTTGTGTTTTAGATTTTTTTTTAATGTGCACACAGCGCCATCTATCGGGTAGGCAAAAACAATTCGTATGTGAGTGTATTTTTTTTTTTATAGAGTGCCTCGACATTTTGAGAATTTTTTGTGTTGTGTTAACTTTTTTCCAAGTGCGCACAGCGCCATCTACCGGGTAGGTAAAAACAATTCGTAAATGGGTGTTTGTGTTTTTGTGTTTCTACGTGGGAAGCCGATTTTTTTTTTGGACATTCCGGTAAGTAGGCGATTTTTATTAAATTAAATTTCCACTTACTTGTCACGAATGTTGAAAGATTTTTGTGCCTCGAGGGTTTCAATAAATGCCAAGACGAAATATTTGTTGCTGATCAATTGCTCAAATTGAAGCATTGCTGTGTCATAGTTGGTCCTTGGCGTGTTAAGTCGAAGCTGGTTTAAGAAAAATAAAAGAAAGATCCATTAGATGGCGTGACTAGTCATAGGTTAGGTTAGGTTAGGTTAGGTTAGTGTCACTCTCTAGAGAAGAACACTCAGCACGCTAACAACTGATCTAAACTTAGTGCTGATTCCCCGTTCATAAGATGAACATTTGACTATAATTCAAGTAAGCTTAAGAGCTAAGCTTAAACTAGCTCAGTATTCCGAAAAATAATTTGATTTAAATGCTCACCTTCGGTGAATTGAGGACAGGATGATCGGAGACGCCCGGAAAAAATACTTTCATTATGTAATTGACGTGATCAAGGGTTGGTATTCCGGTGCTCTCGAGATCTGCGGTCAGGTCAGTCATGTCGGTTTGGAGTTCGGCGAACGCCTGCTTACACTCGAGCCGAACATTACTCTCGAGGGTATCCATCTGGATCTGGATCCGTTTATACTCCCGTTCGGCTTGGGTACTTTTCCGTCTGTAGACGACGAGAATAACGACCAGGAGAATTACAATAATCGCAATTCCGATCGCAATACCGACCATCGCATGTGAAAATGTGTACGGCTTGAGGAGCTCATACTTAAGGTGGCCAATCGGAAATCTAAGGGATCGACCCACCCGCACAACAACCAGAGGGAGATCAGTGTTTGTTTCAATCCCATTCTCATCGGTGGCAAGAGGCTGCTGGTCCGGTGGGGTACAGACCAGCTGGGTAAGGGCCAAGCTGGTCACGTTACACTGCTGAGCCCCGATAGTGACATTAACGTCAGTCTCATCGGAGGCTATATTAAGGCTTTCCCCCTCAATAACAAGGGTGTCCCCCTTGTAGAGTTTCATCCCGTTCGGGAATGAGAAATAGTTGGGATCATCGACGTAAACAATTGTGCTCCGGATGCTGGAGAAATCCTTGCTCAAATCCCGGACTGATTGAACGTTGTCCATAACGAAACCGATTTGCAGGCTCAGTTGAGTCTCACGGATTTTTAATGCGGCCGGATCACTGCCTCCGGTCGGTATTGAAAAGTATCCGATTGTTGTAAAATAGCCACCATCAGAAATACTCCGTTTCTGGAGGCTATCGTAATCCACTTGATTGCTCTGTAGTTGTTCAACGGATTTCTTATACGAAAAGAATTTTGAATTAACCGGCGGTGACGGGCATTCCATTTGATTTGAATTAATCACAAAACAAGAACTTTTATTAATTCGATCCTCATCGAAGAATACCTCAATTTCGGGCTTTTGTATTGAATCCAAATTGGTTCCATGAACTGTAAGCATTCGGCCGCCGCTCGCAAAACTTCTTAGGGGCTTTATTTGCATTATTTTTGGATCCTGAGTGTAGTTATAAATGCTGCACGAACCGTACAAATACGGATAATTGTGACGATGATCGTAGGGGCTGCAGCTAAACGAACGATTTGCACCGTCCACCACAAGTGTTAGGGTCCTAATCGGTTCCGGTTGGCGTGCAGCCGACGTTATACAGGTCAATCGACTACTCGATGCCTGGGTCACATTTATAAAGCACTCGTAATCATCAAGAAATGCCCGAATATGTGAACCAATATTTAAATATTTTCCAATTAAAGATAATTGAGTTCCACCACTTTTAGGACCCATAGTCGGATGAAGTCCCTCCAATTTAATGTCTTTAAATTGAAATTGTACACTCGATTCAGTGTATCCGGCATCGTTTGCAACTTTTATTGGTGCTGTTAATTCATGCGATACGGCTCCTGTGCGGCATTCAATTTTAACAGAAATTTCATAATTAACAAGCTCACACGGTACATTCCCTATGCTAATTTTTCCTCGTACATCCTCTTCTTTAATACCAAGATTGCTGCCCTCAATTGTAACAAGAGTTCCTCCCTCGATGGGTCCACTCAGGGGCTTAATCATATCAATCCGTGGCCGAGGGCATTCGTTTGGCTTTTCAACTGGGCATGTTTCATTGTAAACGCACGAATTTCCACACCACGAGCATTGATATTTAGGGTCACGGGTCACACATAAGCTGCAATCTGCATGCTCCCTGTGCGACCCCAAAATGTCACATTTATACAAAATAACTGAAGCTGTATCGATGTAATGCTGTCGATTCCACGTAACATCAACTTTAGCAACGTACTCGTTTGTGTTTACCTCATAAAAATACTAAATAAAATAAAAAATGATCACAATTACTCGGTAATTATAAGTAATGGCGAGTAATTACAGTACTTATTTCATTATTTACCTGTGTCTTTTCGCACACCACATATTTGTTTGATTCCACTCTCGCTGGAAGGAGCATTACAGCCCCCTCAATGTTTACAGTGCAAAGGAAACCGGTGTGAGCGCTCTTCGGTTTCGGTAGATTCTCAATTTCGAGACGAATCTCTTTAAGAACGTTCACAGGCAAAAGAATTGGTGTAGCTTGATGCTTAAAGTGGGGACACATCTGTAAATTTTGGTTAAAATTTTTATTACATTTATTATTTATTTATTTTATTACGTTTCGTACTGACCTCCTCTTTAGAAATGATATTTTCCATATTTCTGCACTGTCCCATCTGATGGACGCATTTATTATCAAAAATACACCAACTGCATCCCCATTGACTTTTAACACATTCCCGGCACGTATTGTGGCGAGTACAATCGAAAAATGCAAAAGATCTTGAGACAAAATCCTTGTTCGTTTCAGAACTTCGAACCGATAATGGAACAAGGACATGATCCTTATTCTGTTCAATTATTGGCCTCTGTTCAATAGGTGGCGTTAGGCACGATAAACCATTCTCTAATACTTCAGCATCGATCGGTGTTGAATTTCCAAAAACGCAACGATATTTTGCATTTAGTGGTTCCGGCAGGGTACGAATTATTAATTGTACCGTTGTCAATTCAGAAATTGGAATTTTATCAGGGACAATCGATTCAAAATCTATGCACTGTTGCCCACTACCTAGTGATAGCCACCGGGCGGCGCTAGTATCCTTTTGGCAGGCACTTCGAACTGTACAACGTTTTTCGAGGGAACACCAACCGCAAAACGGATCCCTTGATTCGAGGCAACTTGAACAATTTGTGTAAATGGCACAGTGCTCAACACGAAGTTTTGTTATCTGTAAAATTAATTAAAATCATTTAATTTGTTTTTCCAATTCAATTAAAACACTCAAAACGAAACCTTTTTCTTAGATAAAATGTAAAGGTAATCCTTTTTCGGGGACATCATTGTATCTGGTAAAATTCTATTGCCCGGATCAACTTTAATCTCTTCGTATTCTCCAGGTGTTTGGCCCGATATTAAAACCTGTTGATTTTTAAAATAATTTTTTATAATAAATCGATCCCTAAAATTTCATTTTCATTTCTTTATTTCGCTTTTTACCTTTTTTATGCTGCCATCTTCAGTACCCAAAAAGGCTAACGAGTGTGGCCCGGTTGTCGTTGCAGTCACCGACGTTATAGACTCGTTCTCAAAATGGAAAAGGGCCTGGGCTCTAACCGGTGATACACCGCTAATTTTTAATCCTTCGGAGCAGAAATTGTAAATGTTTCCCAATGTCTGTAAAAAAAAAAATGAGGAATAATTCAAAATTTATAAGGTTTACCAATTTGCTCTTTGCTGTTACAAAATAAGCGGCCCTAAAGCAAAACAGGCAAAAAGAAGGTCTTGAGTCGCTTTTCTCTTTAGCCCTAAAATTTCTCCAGGGCGAAAGAGGACCGACCCTTCAGGGAATTCAGGAAATAATACGAAAAACAAGGAAATTCCCTTGCGATCACCGCTAGGGGAGAGGAAAGTGTTAGCGCGGAAAGAGCCTCCTTACCCCTACCGTAGGGCACTTCCCGTCGTTGATCGTCCCAGAGATGTACCCCAAATTCCGGTCCTTGATCGTCCCATTAAAGCACATGTGGACGTTCTCGATGAACATCTCCTCGATCTCCTTCAGGCTGTAGATGCACATCGCCGATTTAGGCTCCGGCTGGCTAGTGATCTCTCGCGAGGGCGAAAACACAGCGACCAGGACATAATCGTCACGCTTAATTCCGAGCTGTTGTCCCAACTTTTGGCCGGCGACCGTAATTTTCGCATCGCGCAAAATGTTGTAGTCGGTATTACGGGGACTAACCAGGCACTGGATCGTAATCTCAGTGTAGCTTTCGTAATTCGAGTCCGTGATGCAGATGCGCGCCAACCGTGTCACGTAGCCAGCCTCCTCGGCCAGGTGGGATTGCTTTTGGACGAGCGCAAAGTAGGTGTAGTCGGAGGAATTGAACCCGTAAATGTAGTCGACCAGAAAATGGTCGCGATACTTCACGTCGATGTTAATGATCGACTGCTGGATTGAGTACTCCGCGTAATTGAGGCTGTCCAATTTCCGTGATGAGATTGCGGGCACATCGTGACGGTATTCCCCGATGTTTGTGAATGTTGTCCCCACGTAAAGCATATTTTCCCGTTTCCAAGTCGCGTACTGTGAGGGTCCGATGAACGCGTACGTCGAGGAGTGTTCATCGTTAGCGGCCAACGGTGTCGCTATGAATTTGGGTGATTCCGGGAAGGTGGTCAAATTGAAGATTTGACAGGCCCCCTGCCTGGTGCTGCCGCACGCGATCAACGTCTCCCCGATGGGATTAACGATGAGAATTTTATTGTGATTGGTCGTCTGTACCGTTTCGACGTCCTCAGGGCAGCCTCCCGCATAGCACTGGGGGCTGTCGTGTGTCGGTCCGGTGATCGCTTCCTTTGTCACCTGAAGTTGTGCGTTCAGCTGGATGATTTTGTTGGTGGCACCCGCATAAAACGTTGACCTCGCCCGATCGTAGGCCATGTGCGTAAAGTACCCGCTGCTGTCGCCCGTCCCGGGCAAACTGAACTGGGCCACAATATCCTGTGAGGCATTTCCGCTGCCGGGACCATTCAATTTTCGTCCTATCGGCGAGGTTGAGTCGATTTTTTGCATGGTAATCGCCTGCAGTGCTAGGACCACAATCGCTGGTGATAGGAGGGTCATGGCCGTGTACTTTTTGTGGGAGATGCGGATGGGGTAAAATTCGTTTTACAATTTTCAATTCTTGGCTTTTGTTTTTTCTTTTTTGTCTTTTTGTTGTCTTTTTGCTTTGCAGATTGCAATTGGTCGCGGGAATCGGCTCGGTTTTCGATTTCTTACTTTTGGAGCCACTCAAACCGGAGTGGTGTTGTTGCGGCCTTTTCTGGCAGGAGGCGGCGGCGGCATCCCCGAAAAAGTAGCGCTACAGCCGACCCGAGGCACCAGCGATTCACCTGTTTTGATCACCACAATTTCAACGGTCTTTAGCTCAACTTAAAACTGGGTAATTTTGGTGACGATGACCTCCTCCTCCTCGCTGCCCCGGACCTCATCTACCCCCCCCCCTTTTCGGATTCACAGTTTAAATACTTGGCCAATTCGTAATCCCTTTTATTTTCGACTTATCCATTTATTTGGGGAATAAATCGGCGATTCGCTAGTATTTTTGTTCGAAAAAAGCTCAGCAAAAACACAAAAAAAAAAAAAAAAAGACGAAAGTGTCCAGCAGGAGAATTCCACCTTTTTTTTTTTATTTTAAAGGCGTACAAATAAATAAATAAATTAAATAAACAAACAGAACACAATTCCCTCCCCCGTTGTTACGGAAAACGCGACGAATAAATCGGGGGGGGAGGGCCAACAAATTTAAAATAAAGCGCCCTTTCAAAATGTTTGGAGAAAACAAATTCAAAAATTTCTTTTACTTCTCTTCCATCCGCACTTAAAAATCGTTCTCTGTTCCGTTTTTTTCTTTTTTTAAAACGCTCTTTGTAAAAAAAAAAGAAATCAAATAAAATTTTATTATTTTTTTTTTTTTTTTTTATATATCACGAAAACTCGGAGAATTTAAAGAATTAAATAAATAAATAACAAAATTATAGTCCTCGGTTTTATTTAAAAAAAAAAAAAACAAAAAAAAAGAAAAGGGAAAAACGAAAAATAAAAAAAAAACAAATCGCACAAAAGAAGAAATAACAAAAATTCGTGTTCCTCAGGTATGCGCACACTTTTCCAATGAAATTTTCACTGATTTTAGCCAATCTCCAGTCGTTTAAACACTTTCCATTAATAGCCCACTTGTCGTATCGGCGAATTTCAATTAATTTTACATCACCCAAAGTTCTCCACTGGACATTTTTAATAAATAAAATTTCAGTTGGATTCACGGAATTCACCCAGCATTAGAAGCACCGTCCGGAGACAACAAATCGGCCATCTTTGACATTTCCGACAGTTTTTTTTTCTTCTTCTTCTTCTTCTTTTACTTTTCTATTTTTTTTTCTTTTCTTTGTATTGTGTTGTATGCGTGTTTTATACTATAAAAAAAAAATTAAAAAAAATTTATTTATGTGTGTAAATCCTCCAATACGACAGCGCATACACACACACACACACACACACGCATACTCTTCTTTATGCACCGTTATTAAGGAGGAATTTTTAAGTGGATGCCACTTTGCTGCGCTACTCGATGGTTAGCAGTCTGCTAGATAGCGCCATCTGTGAATGTGTAGCATTATTCTTTCTCTCTAGCATCATAAAAATTCTCCGTTTACGAGAACCAGTTGCAGGTCATTCACCGTTTAGAATTTTTTTTTTTTTCCTTGGTTTTGTTTTTGTTTTTAATAAGGCGCTGTTTTGCGCCCTTCAGAAGATGCAGTCAATCACTTGTATCTCTCGGTGTTTCAAAATTTTATCTCTAAGGCTTTTCAAGGGAATTCAAAAGGAAAATTTAATTCGGGGGCTTCTAACGTCGCCAAATGTTTGCGAAGAAGGCAGCAGGTCTGTGGTAAAATAAAAAAAAAAAACCTCCTCTTTAGTTCTGAAATTTCTTCAGGGCGGATACGGGTAAAATGCGAAAAAAGTAGATGCTATGGGAAAAATTTGATTGCCGGCCTCCTGATCTCGCCGAATGCTTCTAGGGAAGGCAAAAAGAAGGTCTTGCTTCGCTCTGAAGCCTCCCAGGAACTTAAAACGACTTTTTCAGCACTGAGGAGTTCCCAGAACGAAAGAAAACCCTTCAGGGAATTCACGGAGAATGAGAAAAAAGTGAGTCCTGTGGGAAAAATTTAATTGCCAGGATCCTGACCTCTTAAAATGCTTCCAGGGAAGGCAAAAAGAAGGTCTTGCTTCGTCCTGAAGCCTCCCAGGAACTTAAAACGACTTTTTCAGCACTGAGGAGTTCCCAGAACGAAAGAAAACCCTTCAGGGAATTCGCGGAGAATGCGTAAAAAGTGAGTCCTGTGGGAAAAATTTAATTGCCAGGATCCTGACCTCTTAAAATGCTTCCAGGGAAGGCAAAAAGAAGGTCTTGCTTCGTCCTGAAGCCTCCCAGGGACTTAAAACGACTTTTTCAGCACTGAGGAGTTCCCAGAACGAAAGAAAACCCTTCAGGGAATTCGCGGAGAATGCGAAAAAAGTGAGTCCTGTGGGAAAAATTTAATTGCCAGGATCCTGACCTCTTAAAATGCTTCCAGGGAAGGCAAAAAGAAGGTCTTGCTTCGTCCTGAAGCCTCCCAGGGACTTAAAACGACTTTTTCAGCACTGAGGAGTTCCCAGAACGAAAGAAAACCCTTCAGGGAATTCGCGGAGAATGCGAAAAAAGTGAGTCCTGTGGGAAAAATTTAATTGCCAGGATCCTGACCTCTTAAAATGCTTCCAGGGAAGGCAAAAAGAAGGTCTTGCTTCGTCCTGAAGCCTCCCAGGGACTTAAAACGACTTTTTCAGCACTGAGGAGTTCCCAGAACGAAAGAAAACCCTTCAGGGAATTCGCGGAGAATGCGAAAAAAGTGAGTCCTGTGGGAAAAATTTAATTGCCAGGATCCTGACCTCTTAAAATGCTTCCAGGGAAGGCAAAAAGAAGGTCTTGCTTCGTCCTGAAGCCTCCCAGGGACTTAAAACGACTTTTTCAGCACTGAGGAGTTCCCAGAACGAAAGAAAACCCTTCAGGGAATTCGCGGAGAATGCGAAAAAAGTGAGTCCTGTGGGAAAAATTTAATTGCCAGGATCCTGACCTCTTAAAATGCTTCCAGGGAAGGCAAAAAGAAGGTCTTGCTTCGTCCTGAAGCCTCCCAGGGACTTAAAACGACTTTTTCAGCACTGAGGAGTTCCCAGAACGAAAGAAAACCCTTCAGGGAATTCGCGGAGAATGCGAAAAAAGTGAGTCCTGTGGGAAAAATTTAATTGCCAGGATCCTGACCTCTTAAAATGCTTCCAGGGAAGGCAAAAAGAAGGTCTTGCTTCGTCCTGAAGCCTCCCAGGGACTTAAAACGACTTTTTCAGCACTGAGGAGTTCCCAGAACGAAAGAAAACCCTTCAGGGAATTCGCGGAGAATGCGAAAAAAGTGAGTCCTGTGGGAAAAATTTAATTGCCAGGATCCTGACCTCTTAAAATGCTTCCAGGGAAGGCAAAAAGAAGGTCTTGCTTCGTCCTGAAGCCTCCCAGGGACTTAAAACGACTTTTTCAGCACTGAGGAGTTCCCAGAACGAAAGAAAACCCTTCAGGGAATTCGCGGAGAATGCGAAAAAAGTGAGTCCTGTGGGAAAAATTTAATTGCCAGGATCCTGACCTCTTAAAATGCTTCCAGGGAAGGCAAAAAGAAGGTCTTGCTTCGTCCTGAAGCCTCCCAGGGACTTAAAACGACCTGTTCAGCTCTGCGGACTTCCCACAACGAAAGAAAACCCTTCAGGGAATTCGCGGAGAATGCGAAAAAAGTGAGTCCTGTGGGAAAAATTTAATTGCCAGGATCCTGACCTCTTAAAATGCTTCCAGGGAAGGCAAAAAGAAGGTCTTGCTTCGTCCTGAAGCCTCCCAGGGACTTAAAACGACTTTTTCAGCACTGAGGAGTTCCCAGAACGAAAGAAAACCCTTCAGGGAATTCGCGGAGAATGCGAAAAAAGTGAGTCCTGTGGGAAAAATTTAATTGCCAGGATCCTGACCTCTTAAAATGCTTCCAGGGAAGGCAAAAAGAAGGTCTTGCTTCGTCCTGAAGCCTCCCAGGGACTTAAAACGACTTTTTCAGCACTGAGGAGTTCCCAGAACGAAAGAAAACCCTTCAGGGAATTCGCGGAGAATGCGAAAAAAGTGAGTCCTGTGGGAAAAATTTAATTGCCAGGATCCTGACCTCTTAAAATGCTTCCAGGGAAGGCAAAAAGAAGGTCTTGCTTCGTCCTGAAGCCTCCCAGGGACTTAAAACGACTTTTTCAGCACTGAGGAGTTCCCAGAACGAAAGAAAACCCTTCAGGGAATTCGCGGAGAATGCGAAAAAAGTGAGTCCTGTGGGAAAAATTTAATTGCCAGGATCCTGACCTCTTAAAATGCTTCCAGGGAAGGCAAAAAGAAGGTCTTGCTTCGTCCTGAAGCCTCCCAGGGACTTAAAACGACCTGTTCAGCTCTGCGGACTTCCCACAACGAAAGAAGACCCTTCAAGGAATTCGGGAATACAGAGAAAGGAATTGGTCTTGTGGGAAAAATTTTATTTTCGGCGACCTGATCTCGCCGAATGCTTCCCAAGTAGGCAAAATGAAGGTTTCGTTTCGCTGTGGAGCCTCCACACGAAATAAAAACGACTCGTTCAGCACTGAAAAGGACCATTCAGGGCGGCGATTGAAAGGCAGGCCTCAGTTGTCTGGAAGTTGTTTCCATGTAATGTTTATTTCTTTTTTATCTACATACAGTCCCTAATAAGGGGGTAAAATATAAATTTTTAAATTTACACAATATTTTCATACTCCGGATCTCGTAGCATACGAATATTTCTCTAAATTATTGCGGAATAAGTAGTACTTTTTTTTTCTTTCTTTTTTTTATATATAAAATCGTCACATATTTTTAGTAGGTTGCTCCTTCTCCTGTTTTTGTTTGTTTTTAGAACCTCCAAAAGAAAAGAGATGAAAGAACGGATCGAAAGGAAAAGAGACAAACGTGAAAAAGAGTCCTCCGGGTGTGTGGGTCGTGGGTCGTGGGTCGTGGTGGTGGTGGTGGTGATGGATGGCCGTCCGGCTCCAGGGGGCTCGCCGGTCCACTTGCGTCTCGCGCTTTTTTTTTGTTTTTTCTTTGTTTTAACAATTTACATAAATAATAATAATAATAAAAATTGTAATAATAAAATGTAATCTGTTTTCTCGTTACTTTTTAAATTACTTAAAGGTAGCAAATCAACAAGTTTTCCTTAAACTTAGCGCATTCGTTCACCTAGAAATTTTGGATTTTTCTGTTCTTCTTCTTCTTCTTCTTCTTGTTATTATTGTTGTTTTTGTTTTTTGACGGAAGGGGGCGCAGACGTGCTCTCGTGTCGTGGCGCCATCTGTCGACCCCTTCAGCGTTTCGTCGGATTATTTTCTATTTTTAATTTTCTCTTTATTTAACGTTTTTCGCACGCGTTTAATTTTATTTATTTTTTTTTTAACTTTATTTTATTTTTTTTTTTGTATTTTGTTTATAACCGCTAGCAGCAAAAAAAAAAAAATCTCGCTTAGGTTTATTTTTTTTTTGTTTTTATTTTTAATTCTTCCTCCCTCTCTACTCCTCTTTTCAGCAGTGTGTATAACTGTTTTATTTTGTTGTATTTTATGATTTTATACAGTTGTTTTATTTTGTTAGAATCTTTTTCTGGTTTTTGCTATTTTAAAGATAATTTTTGTTTTTTATTTTTCAACTTTAGTTTAGCTTTTTCTTTTTACGTTCCTCTCACAGGTTGCACTTTTTTTTTTTGGATTTTATTTTAGTTGCAATGTTTTTGTTTGTTTTGTTTGTTTGTTTGTTTGTTTATTTTGGATATCGGCGCGCACATAAAAACAGATGATTTTTTTTTTTTTTTTTTTTTTGAATAATTTTTCTTCATCTTTATCCAGGCTACATTTTTTTTGTTTGTTTGTTTTTGAGAAATCATTTCTTTTTCACTTTTTTGTTTTTTTCGTTTGTTTGTTTGTTCACATTTTTTTTAAATATTTTTTTTTTTTTTTTTTTTTTTGAACACTTTCCTTCCTCTTACAGTTATTTTAATTATTGTTTATAATTTTTTCTCTTCGTATAAAAGGTTATAACAATGTAATAATAAGAATAAATTAAATAATATGTATAGTGTACGCTAGTTGTTTTCATCGCTCGTGTCGCCACTTGAAAGGTTATTAAAAAATCGATTAAGACCTTTAACCGCAACACCTGGGAAAGAGATACAAAAAAAATAAATAAATGGTATCATAACCTAAAAAATACATTTAATTCAAAAAGAGAAAACTAGATGGCGCCACTATGCGCAAGATGGCGGGGGGCAAAAGTTCAATTTAAAAAAGTTACCACAATTCTATCAATTCGATCAGATAGAAAAGTAAACAAAGATCACAGGAAATTTTTCGGGGCGTTATGTTGGTACACATGTCCCTCACTTATGCTGACAATTTGGACTAATTTGAATGCTCAGTTAATTTTGAACAGCGCTATTTTCCTTGGTTCGCTGTTTTGGTTCGTCTTCGATTTTTGCCTATTCCAAAAACAAAAAAAAAAGGTTTTCACGTCATTAACCGTAAACCCATCGATTCGTCACCAGTTATATGACCCCCTTCCCCTCTGGAGAAAGCTCCAGCAGCTGTTTTTGGTCGAAATCTCTCTAAACGATGATTCGACCCGATTTTCCCCCAATACTGCGAGTATTTTCAACTGAGGAACATTTTCTACCACCGAAATATACGTCCGCGGCGCACTTAATTTTTGTTTTTCAAGCAAAATTAACTGAGCATTCAAATTAAGCAAAGTTCTAAGTACAAACATAACGCCGGGGAATTTTAGCAGCAGCTATTTTTAATATTTTTTACCCAATCAACTGACCTTTACCCGCTGGTTCTTCTTTGGAATCACGCCACTTAAGGAAAGAATCTTGTGGAATAATGTAAGCATCGTACAATTCGCCAAACAACTCGCTAAGCAATCCTGAAAATGATTTTTTTTTTTGAATTTGAATTTATTTTTATTTTGCTAACGAAATGCTTACCAGACGGATGTTCTAAATTATTTACAAGCACTTGTATGGCATATAAGCATTCCAGTTCTCGATCTTCTTTCGAATCGATATATCGTTGCAGTGGAGGTATACAAATTTGTTGGAAGCGTTTTTGGTCAAGATTTCTATTATTTTGAATGGCAAAATTGCATAATGTTGTGGTTAGACCCCTTATGAATGCTTTATTTATATCAGTTGTGTTGCCCTATTTAAAATAAAATTTAGCTTATATTTTTAAAGTTATTTTTTGTTGTTTTTTTTTTCAAAACTTACACTTATATAATCGATAATTGCATCAGTTGTGGCGCCATCTGTTAGTAAATCTTTAACCCTATCCATAATTTTATCTACAGCAGGATTTGTTGGCAAAGGAGGATTTACATCCTTAGATTCAATAAATTCAAATTTCTAAAAATATATTATAACTTTAGTATTACGGTGTATTATCGAGATTTAATTGAAACTTACGTTGTCTTTAATAAATTTCTCTTCGGCCTCCTTCTCAGGAAAGAAATCAGACCATTTCATGTTATTTGTTGTCCAAAAATTTCTCATATAATTTGGACCAATCTCTCGTGTACATTGTAAAATTAAATTTTTAAGGAATTTCTCTTGTTGTTCAGTCTCCTTAAGCGTATCATTCCACAAGTCTTTAATCGTGACAAGCTTTTTATGAATTAATGGTACTAAAAATAAAAATAAATTAACAAACAAAAATTATAAAATACCATTTAAATAAAAAAAAAATGTGTTAAAATGTTACCCATAAATTGGAAAATATAGTTCCACGCTTCAGGAACATCAATTACAGTATCAGCGGCTAAATCGCAAAAGTCTCGGTATCCCTTCTTTAAATGCTCAAGCGATATGAAATTTCTATTAATTAAGAATAGAAATACTCTCGCTAGTATTCTTCTGTGCATTGGCTTAACATTACCCAAATGAAGGTATTCACAAAATGTGTAATATAACAATCCCCATCTTTTACCCTCTGGGAATTTTTTTAATATCCTTATACATTCCTCCAATTTATTATCCATAACAACTTCAACCATTTCATCTAGGGCCGAAATAAGTGGCTGCCGTAGGCTTGATTCAATTTCATCAAAAACAGCTGGTGGCGGAACAGATGGTGCTTGAATTGATGACGGTGATGGAGTAGTACTCGATGATCCCGATCCCGCCTTTTTGTTTTTTTTTTTTTTTGGGGAAAATCAATTTAATTAATTTATAGAGAAAAATAATAAAAATTGATTTTAATTTTGAACCTTTACTGATCTCGATGCTGCCGATGTATTCGAATTATAATTTTGATAGCTAGTCGATTTCTGAACATTTGATGAGGTACCTCTTGAGGTAGGATTTCTAGAGGATGAACTTTCCCTGGATCCGTGAGCAGATCCTGTTCTGGAATGAACACCACCATCTGGAGGAAAACAAAAAAAAATAAATATAAATATAAAATAAAAAATGTTTTAAAAGAAATAATCACCATATCTGTCCCTCTCCATAGAACCCTTATTATAAGACCCTTTATTTCTTGGCCCACTGTTACTGTTCTTATTTGAATCAAGGCTAGAAAGGGCGGCAAATGAATTTGTCGTTGTTGTAATTGGTGTAGACGACGACTGTTGTCTCATTCCCCCATAACTAGTCCAAATGAATTGTTGTGATCCACCTAATCGTGTCTCCTGATCAATATTTGTTGAATTTGCTAGCTGAAAATGTAAAAAATTTCAATTTAAAGCAGAAAAATATGCGTGCTTGTCAGCATTACCATTGATCCTAATTTACTTGTGTCAACAGCTCGACCCTTTCCAGTTTGAGTGTACCAAACATCATCGCTTTGCGGCTGACGATTTCCCTTATTAAAGTAGCCTCCACCACCACCACCACCTCCACCTCCTCCTCCTCCTCCTCCGCCTCCGCCGCCACCACCACCACCTCCACCTCCACCACCACTTCCTCCACCACCAAAGGACATGCTATTCCCCCCGGAACCGCTGCCACCACCTCCACCTCCTGCATATCTTCTATCATCCTTTTTATTTGACATCATGTTATAATTCAAATATTGATTGCTAATTTGTTCAGTTTTTGCCTCCTTCTGGATTTGCTCCATCGTTTTTGGATTTAAATCAACTCTCGATGACATCCATTTATTTTTCCTTAAATCGATAACATCCTGCAGCATAAATCGAACTCTGCTACTTATTTTTGTATGCGCCTTACGATCAGCAATCGCCTGCATTTTTTTAACGACTGGCTCAATATTATGAGGTTTATTTTTATTAATCGTCGATTCCAATTTCTTTCCGACCGTCTCAAGCAACTTACAGAGGCACTCAAGCTTATCCTCGGATGATGCATCCAAAAGGCTTTCAATGCATGAATTAATTATGTTACCTGTAAGCATATTAATTTTAAATAATTCCCCAATAAAACGTACTGTTCCGCCAGAACGACGACGAATCTTTCGCTCCTCATCCTCAAGAATTGCCTGAAGTTCAAGTTTCTTTTCATCATCGGAGCATTCCTTAATTTTATCCATGATCGGCTGGAGTTTTTCCTCTTTAGCCTTTCGATGAAGGACATTACTACTAAATTCATTTTCAGTTTTATCAATTAAAGCATTTTTAAATGTTTTACCCTCCTCCGAATGGATTTTAAGCTCCCCAAGACGTTGACAGAGTCTCGCATACGAAACTGAAAAGTTTGGCTCATCGACAGCCTTCTCAAAGACAAGCTCCATTACACCGTTCAATTTTTTTGGTGAATCAATTTGCAATTTCATGATCTGTTCGACGAGTGTTTCAAACTTTTCTGGTGTTAACTTATTTAAAATACCCCGAACACGACGCAATAGCTCCTCGTGTTCAACCTCCTCGGGAGGTTTTGAGTTGTCATTTTTCAAATGTGTTGGACGCCATGCGTTCTCAGTTTCATTCAATTTAACATCCTCCCGTAACGATAAACTCACATGTATCATTCCCGATTTGCTACCCTTTGAGCTATTTTTAGCATTAACTCCCGACATTGACGATTGCTTATGAAATGAGCCAGAATTTTGTGATCCAGCCATACTGCCACCAATTGACAGATTTCTTGAGCCCATCGGTTGTCCTCTCTTGTTATTATTTTGAGCAAAAGATGGCATCAGTGATGGTTGGGGTGAACGATTTTGTGTTACAAAAATATGAGCCGGTGCCTTGCTTGTGCTAACGTCCGGCATCTGTTTTGAATTGGGCGTATCACGCAAAGAGAGCAATTGACTTCGATCGTATGTAATTGTGGTAATTGTTGTGGATGATTGAAGTAATTCATCAGACTTTTCATCGCCGCAACTGTGACCGTTTGCAATTCCAGATGACGATGACGATGACAACTGCTGCATTTCTCCACATTCGGTTCGTGTATCCGATTCATTCTCGTTGTTGTTCGGTGCTAAACTACTCGTATCGATGTCACCGCCATCTAAATTTGAATCATTTTCAACTGTTGCCATATTTTCTACACTACTGCCATCTATTGATTTTGATTTTAGTATAGGCTGTTGTTGATTTTCAATTTTAACAATTTTTTCGTTGTTATTATTGTTGCTCGATTGCTTTTTATTATTGTAATAATTTAAATTATCATCTGCGGATGATATTTTATCAGTTTCATCTTTAGATCCGATAAAATTCGGTAACTGGGCATTATTTTCACGTTCTTTTCGATCATTTAATAAATTTTTACTTGTTCCAGCCTCATCATCATCATTAATTGGATACGTTTTATTATTACTGGCCATTATATTTTCATTTGTATCACTGGTTAATTTTTTATTTAATGTATCTCTTCTTTCATTCCCTACGCCACTGGATGCAACACTGAGATTCGTTGTGGGGGCAACAATTGTTTGTGTATTCAATTTATCCTCTTGCTTATCAATTTTCATTTTATCGGATTGTTTTAATTGGACGCCGCCACTGGCATTATTCGTGTTATTGTTGTTATTTATCGAATTCTGTTTTAATTGGGCCTTAGAATCTTCAACAATAAAATTTTGTCCTACATTAACCGAACTGGGAATATTTTTGTTACCGGATATTGACGACGATGACGACGATGCTGCTGCTGCTACTGTTACTGTTTGTGGTGGTGGTGGTCCAGAGATGGCAGCACCAATCGGTGAAGAAGAACTAGATGATGAGGATGACGTTGATGTTGTTGCTGCTGCTGCTGCTGCTGCTAATCCTGAACTTGAACCTAAAGCAGCACCAACGCCACCAACAGCAGAAACCCCAGTAGTTTGCTGCTGCTGCTGCTGTTGATGATGCTGGTGCTGGTGTTGGTGTTGATGCTGATTTTGGTGCTGATGCTGTTGGTGTTGATGCTGACCGTGCTTATCTTTCCCTTTACTTTGCTTACCCGTGGTGCTACCTACATTTGAACTATTCACGCTAATCAAAGTTGAGGCACCTTGTGGCTGCTGCTGCTGCTTTTGAATTTGTCCCGTTACAATTGGTGTTGATGATCCCAAATTTTGGATATTGCTGCTTATGTTGCTATTCGCCGCCGTTTGTTTATCATGCCCCTTACCGGATTGATGTTGAACAGATGTGTTGCTGCTATTCGCCACCTGAGGGACACAACTATTCGAATGATGCGGTAGGGGTGGCAATGATGACGGTATTTTGGTTGTGTTGCTGGTGTTTGGTGCTGTTGCCGTTGCCGTCGTGTTGTTGTTGTTGTTGTTGTTGGTGCTTGTGGTGGTAGTGGTGGTGGTGGTGGTGTTATCACGTTTCAAATTTAATTGATTACTGCTTTGACCGACCGATAATAGATGGCCTCCACTTCCTCCTCCTCCACCCCCGCCACCGGCAGGAGATGTTGATGATAACGGTACCGATGTTGATGAATGTTGCTGTTGATGTTGAAAATTTGTTGCTGTTGCTGTTGCTGCTGCTGTTGGCGGCGGCGTCGTCGTATTTTGTGACTGTTGCTTTTGATGTAACAAATTTAAAAACGATGACAGCGCCTCCGTATTGTGGTGGTGTTGGTGGTGGTGGTCAGAAACGGTACTACCAACTAATTCATTTGAATCAACCGATGATGACCCTCCACTTAAAATTTTCTTCTCATTTTCACAATCACTGCGATTTTTTATTGCTTTATCACCATCACCACTGTCCTCGGCCGATTGAGCTGTAAGAGAAAAAAAAAAAAAAAATAAAAAAAATTAATAAATAAAAAATACAAAAAAAAAATTCAACACCTTGCGCAAAGAGACGGAAATAATTTTTTTTTTTTAAAGTTGTATTGTCTATAAAAAAAAAAAAACACTAGGTCTAATTTTAGAAAAATTTTTCATTTTTACATGTGTGCCACAGAGCACACCCCTGCTGAAAATTTAGCCGCCAAAAGTAAAGAAATCAAAATTTATGCAATTTTTTTTTTTTAATGAATGAATTTAATTTTTAGGGAAGCACACGATAAAAAACAAAAAACAAAAAACAAATAAAGTCGAGTAAAAATTCGTTCTCTTCGCAGCTAAAAAGTTCTTCGCTTCAAAAACGCTTAGAATTTTAAATTTCAAATTTTTACCCGGATTGTACCCAAAAAAAAAAAAAAAAAAACAATTAATTCTTTTATTTTTAGTTTCCTCGCCTCTTGACGTCTCACACCGTAACTTTTTCGTCTTTGTCCATCGCACATTTTTCATTTTGTAAAATTTGGCACAGGAGAATTTTTTTTACTTTCGATTTTTCTACAAAATGAGAAAAACTTTTAAAGAAATTCCTTTTCTGATTTTTTACCTTCGATTTCTTTTTGTATTTTCTGTTGTTTTTTTTTTGATTTAATTTTTGGCATTTTTCGAACGTACCCGAAAAACAAAAAAAAAATTTAACCTGGGTGACTTGTCTTTTTCCCCCCGCGAAACGTTTCTTTTTATTTTAAACAATTTTCACTCTAAAATTACCAAAAAAACAAAAACCACCAATTCACAGAGGCGGCGGTAAAAATATTTTTGACTTGCGGGGGGGTCTTAGGTCACACAGGTGACGCATCTTTAAAAAAAAAAATTTAAATAAATTAAAAATCGTGAAATTTTCAGTTTTTCTCTCACCGTTTTTGGTTTTTATTTTTTTATTTTTTACTTCACACACACGGGACAGAAAACAGAAGCAGAACCAAAAAAACAAAAAAAAAACAATTCACCAAAAAATTTCTAAAAAAAAATCCGATTAAAATTGCACCTGATCGCGACCTAATTCTAAATTTAATTCGATGTCTGTGGATAAATTGAAAAATTTAAAAAAAAAAACAAAAAAACGTTGCTTTTTTAGGTTTTGTTTTTCTTTTTTTGTTCCAACAAAAAGTCACACGAGTAAAGAGAAAAATTCGCCGCTCTGTGGCAGGCCGCTTTAAAAACTGGTCAAACCGCCATGCGGTCCCCCCCGTTAATTCGTTCAGCCGACTTACGAAGAAAGAAGAGGAAACAAAAAGAAATAAAAATAAAAATAAAAATTTTTTTAAAAAGACGATGACAAAATTTTCCTTTGCGGCCGCTGAATTTGGTCTCGCGATCTTTTTCTCCCCCCCCACCCCCAACAAAACCACTAAAAACTCCGTCTTTCCCCAAATCATCCCCACCCATGACCACCACAAAAATGCAGGCGATGATCGAATTCATTTAAAAAAAAAAAAAACAAAAACGAAAAAAAAATCTCAAATTTTAGAAAGGAGTAGCCCACCAACACACACACACACACACACACATACACAGATTTCTCAAATTCAGAGATGCAATTTGAGCTTTTCTCGAATGTCCTCTGTGTGCATGAAACACGAAAACAAAAACAAAACACAAACCAAAACTTCAAGCCGTTGGCGCTTGTAACCCAAGAACACAGCAAGACAACCCACACACCAACACAGCAAACAATTTTCTCATTCGATTCTCATGCGGTGAACGACGGACAAGGACGACATCTTGAGGCATTTCTGTGAGAAAAAAACAAAAACAAAAACAAAAACTGTGTGGAACGAGTCACATTCGATGGGTGGCGGGATGGAATTGGCAACTGACCTTCATCACCACGATCGATTTTTTTCTTTTTCTGCTTCTGCTTCTGCTTTTCTCTTTTGTTTTCATTTATTTATTTTTTTTATTTTACTTTTAAATTAAAAATAAAACTAAGTTTCTGAATTTCTTTCTTTTTTTCTAATTAAAATTTTTAGTTTTTAGTTCAAAATTAAAACTGCAGAGGGAGTGGTGAGTTTTCATTTTCCTTAACTAACCTCTTTTGAAGTTGCGAGGCAGGGAAGAGAAAATTTTTAATGCACCGTTTGAGTGCGACGCCCAATCCTAGCGGATCGGCGGTGAATTTTCCGTGTGTCCCAGTCGATATCGGTCTCCGCCGGGAGACCGCCATTGGAATTTTCGTTAGGCTTACCACCCTTCGGGGGTGCCGAAATGTTCCGTTAATTTTTAACAGCTATTTAGGGTGAATGAAAATCACAAAACGTGTGCCTTTTTTGGTCAAATTTTTATCGTATCTTGCGGGCCTTTCTAATTTTAACACTGTGATTTAAATGTGGCCGCGCTCACTGCCGCCAGTTGAACGACGGAAAGAATAGCAAAAAAAAAAAAAATCGGTGTTTGGGGTCAACACGTGTCAAAGGAGGAAAAATGTTTCAACGTTAAAAACAATTTCGAATTTTTCTTTTTTGTTTTTAGTATTTCTAGTTATTTTCTAAATGGAATAAAATTTTTTCTACTGGTGATACTGGCAAAACACATCCAACAGCTATACGGACTTTTTTTTTTTTTGTTGTGGATGGTTTTCCGCTATAAAACGACTACCAGAATTTTTCTAATTTTGAAAATTTCAAAACATTAAATAAAATCCACTCACCTGGGGAAAAGGAACACGCATTCAATTCAGAAATTTCACCTAATTCTGAAACGTCTTCTCCTATACCTTGGAAATTAAAAGAAAAAAAGCATTGGTAAATATTTTTGGAAATAATTCTTTTTTTTGTTTTTTTAATTTAAATAAAAACTCACTTTCTTGATTCACTGGTACTTGATTTTTACAGTCGTTTAATTTTTCAACTATTGAAGGCGTCACCGTTGGCCCCGCTACATTTTCGATTGGTTTACTTTAAAAACAAAAAAAACAAAATTTTAAAAAAATGTTTCAAATTGTTTTTTTTTTGTTTTTGTTGAAAACTCACTTCTTCTTCTTAGTCTGTTGCTTCGGATGAATTTCTACAGATGGCGCATCAGACATTGCTGAAACGATTGGTGTCGGTCCGATCGTCTCGTTAACTTGATTAAAACCCGGCTGAAAGGGGGGCATGTGACTCATTTTGTGGTGCATTACATCTGTGGAAATTGTTTTCGGGTATTTTCATTTATTAAAAAATAATAAAACCAACCGATATAGGCCATTCCTGGTATTGTCTTATTGCTACAGGTGAGTTCGGCAGCATTCGGCATCAGCTGATCTGGGGGTTGTTGTTGCTGCTGCTGCTGCTGCTGCTGTTGTTGTTGTTGTTGTTGTTGGTGCTGTTGCTGTTGGTGCTGTTGCTGTTGGTGCTGCTGCTGTTGGTGCTGTTGCTGTTGCTGTTGGTGCTGTTGACTACCAACAGAGAGTATATCACTGGTTCCAATTCCAACGTGTTCTTGGTAATCTTGTTCCGTACCGGATGAATTCTGTGCCTGTTATAAAAGCGGCATTTTCTTGATTTATTTCTCTTTAATTAATTTATAAACCTTTTAAAATTTACCTCAGAACCCTCAAAGATGCTTTTTTGCGTTTTTGGATCGACAATTGGTATTGCATTTGGCCTATTTTTTGTTGTTCGTTTACCAGTACCGCCAGTACCACCGCCACCAGTTGATGAATCCGTTACAGTTTGGCCCTGTTGAGCTAAAACTGTACCCGATTGTAATGTAATCGGATTTTGTGTTGTTGCCGGACCCAATGTTGGACCAGCCGGTGCCTGTACAATTCCACCGGGCACTGTACTCGGACGGTGTTGTGTCGATAGTGGAAAATAAATTGGATAACTAAAATTGGGTATTTGCGTCTGTTGAAAATGATATGAATGATTTCCAGAATATATTTGTGGGGCATTTTGTCGTGCTGCAAACGGATAGGGCATTACAACTTGTTGCAATTGGGGCTGAAACATTTGCGGCATTTGGGCAACATTATGCCTTGGTCCGCCTCTTTGTGCAGAATTTGGTGCCGCACCGCGAAATAAATTTGATTGCTGTGAGGGCCTTACACTGCCGGTAGCGTTTGTTGCGCCCGGTGGGGCGTACTGTTTAAGAAAATTAATTAACGATTTTTTTTTTTGTTTTTGTTTTTTTATACAAACCATTGATTGTGTTGGTTGTTGCATTTTATTTAAATCTTGTTGTGGTGGTGTAGGCGGCGTCGATTGCATACCGCGCAAAACAGCGGGTGGACCTTGATGTGGCCCACTTTGGGGTGCCGAAAAACCCGCTGAGGGTGAGGCTACATAACCATCGGACCCTGGAATTGATATTTTTTTTTGTTTTGTTTTTTTTTTTTTGGTTTTTTATTATTATTTTTAGTAATTCGTTTTATAGTTGTAAAATATAAAAAAAAAGCTAAGTAAAACTAACCTCAAAACGCATTCAAAATAACCAAAAAAAAAAAAAATTAAATACAATCACCGCACTCTACTTAAAAAATACAATTTTATTTATTTTATTTAATTTTTAATTATTTTTTTTTTTAATATAAAGAGTGGTCCATCTAGTGTTTGAAATTTGAACTACCGGTTCATTTTTATTCTCATTCTCGACTTGACAGACATTTTTGTTTTACGTTTGACATTTACACAAAATTGGGACGGTATTCCCTTGAAGAAAATTGGGAAATATTTAAAAACTGTTGAGTTTTTCTACTCAAACAACTGTGAGAAATTTTTTGGATCAATTCGTGAAGCGAGCATGATTCCCTCAATTGAAAATCTTCTTTACCTTCCCATGAAGCCAGTTTTACCAGTTAAATTGGGTTAGTAACATCAGCTAAAAGCCAGTTGAACCCATTCGAATCGTTTACGGTTCGAAAATTGGGCGGAAATATCGTTTAGCCGAAGAGATATGGTGAATTTTACCGAAAAATCAAGGCTCTCTCATTTCCATTTCCTCGGTGGCAAAAAAAAAAAGCGGAAAAGCCAAAACGAGTCGACTGTTGTGTCCGGCCAGCGAAAATTAAAACCGCACAATGTTGGGGCGGCCAATTGAGATAATTTTAAAGCCACGAACCACTTGGACGATGTTTGATTTCAACAGGACAACGCTACGTGCCACATACACCAGAATCCCAGAAAGAAATCGCATTTAATCAGCACAAAAATTGGTGATGTAATTTTTGGGCCGGTCGTTTGGAGAACGGTAAATAAAGCAAAATAATAAATCAGAAAAATAATTTAAGACCACAAGAATGAGATTTTAAGCTGTGTGCTACTTTTGCAAACATAAGGCCCGAAATAAGCGAAAATGTGTGTACTCAAAAATTTTGAATGGACCGGAATGGGTTTAGGTTGTGGTAAATCAGCCGTTTTTGTTTTTTTTTAAATAAATGAGACATAAAACAACTTTTCAAATAAATTTCTAAATGGGCCACTCTTGTAGTTACAGTCCTAACCAAAAGTATAGGAACATTGTTTTTAATATCCACACATTTTTGACCATTACTGTACATTTAAAAAATATTAAAACTGAAAAATAACATTCCAACGAAATTTTTTCTACGATTTAATGAAGAATTTGTTTTTTTTTGATTTCTTATATAAATAAAGTAAAATTAAAAGAAAAACCTCTTTAATTACAAACAACAACAACAACAACAACAACAACAATAACAACAACAACAAAATGTAGCTACAACTTAAAAAATTTAGTTCCACTTTCAAAATCGACTACCACCATTCACTGCAAGCTTTTTTTCTTTTTCTTTTTCTTTTTTTGCTTTCGTTTTCTCTTCTTTTTGTGTTTTTTAAATTAGTTTTTATGTTATAAAATAAACAAATAAAGAAAGATTTATATAAAAATCAAGAATTATATCCCAGAACCCCCCTAAAAATGTATAAAACAAAAAACAAAAAATAAAATAAAATTTGATGTGCCACAGGGTTCCATTCTTTGGCCAAAGTTGATTTTCTTCTTGAAAAAAAAAAAAAAAAAACTGAAGTGAAACAAAAATTAAAGTAAAATTTCCTCTTTTTTCTTTTTTTTTCTTTTTTCGTCTTTATAAAGCAACGCATGCAAACTTTTTATTTTTTTTTAATTGTTTATATAAAAAAAAAAAAAAAACATTTCTAAAAAAGGCCTAAAAACAGAGAGAGAAAATGGAAAAAAAAAATTATATTGCAATAATGAAAAAAGATAGAGAATATTTCGAGAGAGAACAATCGATGAAATAACGAGATCGATGAAAAATTATCGATTATTTTTTTTTTTTTTGTTTTTAGAGTGTGGTGATTGCCAAAATTATAAGTTTTTTTTTTTTTTTAATTTATAAGTACACTACCACTCAAAAATAAAAAGTGTACGGGATTTTATGGGGTTAGGTTGAATCTTTTGGTAGAAAAAGATTTTGGGTGGTGGGGGGGGGGGGGGAGTGTGATGAACGAAAATCGAAATTGGGAATTTTTCTTTTTATTTTTTGAGCGGCAGGATTTATTTATTTATTTTGTTTATATCTTTTGTTTTCTTTCTTTTAAATACAACGGACAACAGCAACTCAAGAAATTTTTATATAGGCATGCAAAAATTGGTTTTTTTTGTTTTTGTGTTTTTTTTTTGTTTTTTTTTTTTTTACTCAACCTCTTTTAAAGTTTTCTTTCGTTTTCTTTTATTTATTTATTTTTTTTCTTCTTTTTATTTAAAACTCACTGGAATGTAAAATTCGATAGTGCTGATGCTGGGGCTGTGGGGGTCCCGATGGACCCTGAACGAGACACTGTTGGACGTGATAGTCGGATGGATTGGGTCCCTTTAAACTTTGCGCAGATTGCTGCTGCTGCTGCTGCTGTTGCTGCTGCTGCTGTTGCTGCTGCTGCTGCTGCTGCTGCTGCTGTTGTTGCTGCTGTTGCTGTTGCGATTGACCCTGAGACTGTTGGGACTGTTGAGGGACTGCTGAAGCGGCTGCTGCAGCGGCAGCAGCGGTTGCCGCCATTGCAACCCCCAAGGGCATCGGAGTTACGTGCGGTGATGGATGACCGCTCGGATTCCCCGGCCCAATGCCAAGTGTAAAATTCGACACGTAACGCGAGACCATTTTGTTTTTTTTTTTAAAGTTTAGTTAATTTTTTTTATTATTTTGATTTTATTTTAAATTAAATCGATTCGGCGCAACAACAACAACAAGGAAACAATTGTTTTTTTTTTTTGTGGGGTACGTCTGTTTTTTCAAACCCCCAACTTGATTTTTTTGCTTTTCCGAGTTTTGGTTGTGTGAAGTTGTTCGCTTTTGTTGTCTACCTCTCCTTTTATTTTTATTTTTTTTTTTTGAGTTCTTTATTCGTTTACTTTTTGAATTTTTTTTTTTTTTAACAAATCGGATTTACAAAAAAAAAAAAAACAAAAACGATAAAATTAAAAAAAAATTCGCGTTTCAATTGGGAAATTGTAAAACGAGAATTCCCCCAGGTTTTGTTTTTTTTTTTTTTTTTTTTGTTTTATCAACGTCGAAATGTCCTTGAAAGGGGATTTTTTCTTATTTTATTGCTACGTTTGCCCCACTGTCGGTTGTTTGTTTCCTCAATTTGTTGGATGCTTTTAAAAATTCTCTTCGTCTTCTTTAAAATGTACCGGCGTTTGTTGCTCTCGTTATTTTCCCTTTGAAAATTCTTTTTAAATTGTTTTTCTCCCTCGTGCTGTGGCAATACGGAAATTGTGTTTTTTTGAACTGATCTCTCATGGAATTTCTTTTTATTTTTATAAATTTTCAATGTTTTTCGATTATTGCTGATAAGCATTTTTGTAAAATTTGCACATTTAAATTTCTTCGACTGGAAAAAAAAAGCAAAGAACGAAAAAACAAAAATATGAAATTAAAAAAAAAAAAATTTATTTAAATTGTCCTTTTTTCGGTTTTTTTTTTTTTTAATGTTTTTTCAAGTCAATAAAAAAAAAAACAAAAAACAATTTTTTTTTTGTATGAGATGAGAAAATACGACGACAACAACAACAACAACAACAATGTTCCTGTCTCTTTCTATTTCTCCCTCTCGTTCGTTTTGCACTTAAATTTTATTTATTTTTTTTTTTTGTTTTATTTTACAACAAAATGACACAATTAATTTTTTCACTTTTCTCTAAGTTCATTTTAATTTTTGTTTTAAGAGAGAACAAAACAAAAAAAAAAATATATAGGGGGGGGGGGGATTTAAAACAAAAAAAAAAAAATTGTTAGTTTTGTCTCTTTCGCACTCGTTTTCAATGTTCTTGGCTTAAAGTTTGCATCCACTTCCTTTATAAGAAATAAATATAAAAAAAAAAAAAAAAAGTTTTATTTTTATTTTTTATTTGACTGTTTTTGTTTTTGTTGTTTCTTTTGTTTTTCTCTTTTTTTTTTTTTTTTGTAACTATTTAACTGTAATTTTCTCTTTTCTTTTTAGTTTCTCTTAGTGCGCGTTTGCGTTAATTTCAAACCTGCAAAGTTGAAAGGGTTTCACATTTTTTACAAAATTTTAAAAAAACAGTAACACTTATTTTTTTTTTTTTTTTTAATTTTTCTAGTGCAACTTTCATGAGGATATTTTGTGTGTGTGTGTGTGTGTGTGCCTGAGTAAATTTTACATCCCCCCCCAATCTCACAAAAGTTGCACAGGACTATTCGGTGGTGGGGGAGGGGGGTGTTTTTTTTTTTTAAATAAAACGGTTTTTTTTTTTTAAATTGAAATAAGAAAGAAAAAAACGGGAAAATTTTGTTTTTAATTATCGATCACGGCACTGGGGGGGTTTCTTTTTTTTTTTAATAATTGCTGCAGCTGCTCCGTCTGCAAGGAGGAGGAGGAGGAGGAGAAAATGCTGCAGGGCGCGGTACACTGGTAAAAAGGGTAGGGGTGCGGGGGCCTTCCCGTTGGTTGGCTCCGATCAGAAAACACCACACAAAATTTAATTGATTTTAATTTGCGGCACAATCAAAAAAAAAAAAAAAGAATTAAATAAAAAAAAAAAATAAAACAAAAAAAAAAGGTGAAGCGCTTTTAATTGATAAAAATTTATTAGGCGAAAAAAAAAAAACGAAGAAACCTCCACCGAACGCGCACGGGGGCCACAACTTGTTTTTATGGTTATTTTTATTACAAACACACGCAACACACGCACACACACACACACACACACAAATAAACGGGATTTTATGTATTTTATTTATTTTTATTTATTTTTCTCTTCTGTCTTTTCTGTTTTTTTTATTTTAACCACGGAACTAAAACTTTTTCTCCTTTTTTCTCCTTTTTTTTTTGTTGCACGGCACAAAAACAAAACAAGGAAATTAAAATACAAAAAATAAAAACACAAAAAAAAAACCCCTCGCCAATGTTAATTTTGTTTTTTTTTTTTTTATAATTTGTAAATTTGATTTAAAAGTAGAGAGAAAGAAAAAAAAATAAAGCACATTTTTCTGTTGTTGTTTCTTTTTTGGGTGTTTTTTTTTTTTTTTAACGCAGGACTATCACGAGACTTTAGCCTTTTACGTTTTCTCAATGTTTTTTTTTGTTAGATGATAAAGGGGAAGGGGAGGGAGCAAATGAAAAAAAAATCGATACACACAAAATTCTTAGGTTGGAATGTTTTCGCTTTAAACTGCCATCGTCGTCTCCCCACCACCTAAAATCGCTTTTATGTACTAATTTTATATATATGTATATATTTTTTTATTTTTTTTTTATTTCATTTATTATATATATATTTTTTTTTATTTATATACAAATTTTCCCCCTTTACCCAAAGTTTCTCTTTTCAGACTCCTTAAAACAAACCGGACGCAGCAACTGCATCCACACGCAAAACATACACACACACACACACACAAACATTTTCGTATATATATGTATATATGTTGTATTTCTTTATATACACATTTTTTAAGGTAAATACGTTTTAAAGTGGCTCACAAAATCAAGAGAGAGAGAGAGAGAGAATAATGATGGGGGGGGGTCTCCCTTTTGCGTTCACTTTTCTCTCTACTGATTAAAAACATTTCCACCCAGCGCGACATCTGGTGGATTAAGTTTTGTATTAAGAAAAGAAAAAAAAAAGAAAAGCAGATGCAGTGACATCTGTAGCAAAAAAAAAAAAAAAAAAAATTTTTTCATTTAGAAAATAAATTAAAATTACAATTTAAAAATTTTCCAGGGTTTAAATTAAAAAGGTTTTTTTTTTTCGTTTTGCTTTTCAAAAATAAAAATTTTTTTATAAAGTATTCCCTTTTTTTTATATTCAAACGGCCGGTTTTTTTTTTTTTTTTTGTGGTAGTATAGCGCCCTTATTAATTTTTAAGTTAATTAAATTAAAACTAAAAATTAAATTAATTCTCACCTTGTACATAAACCGGTGTAAAAAGTACCGCCTGCTGCTGCTGCTGCTGGCCGCCGGCTACTACCACTTGGGGCTGCTGCTGCTGATGTTGTTGTTGTTGTTGTTGTTGGTGCTGCTGCTGCTGGGGCTGTCCCTGATGCTGCTGAAGGCTTTGATGGGCCTGAATTTGTTGATGGCCACCAAAATTATGGAATTGCTCAGTTGGGGACTGCGACGGTAAATACGTGTGTGGGGATGTTGGGGGCTGAATAGGCTGCTGCGAAAATTCAAATCGAATTTATTTTATACCGGGAAAGTAATAAATAAAAACAGAAAAAATCACACACACAATCACAGGAAGAATTCGAACAAAATTTCTGTTAAAATGTCATCAACTTGATGCATTAAATGCAAATTTTTAAAGTAGAAGAAGAAAACCTCTAGGGTTTGTGGGAGTGATTAGGAAAAATGCAACGGACAGAATTTTTTTTTTTTATTTAGCCTTGCTTCTCTTTTTAATTGGAAATTTGCCAATTTTGTCTTTTTTTTGTAGCTGATGTAAAGTTACGAGGGGGTTTTTATGGGGCGTAAAGGTTCCCAATTTTTAAATGTCGTAATTTAAAAAAAAAAAAAAAAAAACATTTCTGATTGATAAAACTTTAGACGGAAATTTTTAATTTTTTAAAAATATAAAGAAAACAAAAAGTAAATAATAAATCCATCAAAAAACAAGGGGGCAGGGTGGGCGTATCGTTTGATTGATGATGTCGCCCTCTATTCGTTCAAAGATGAAATGTAAACATGGACCCCCCCCCCCACCACAAAATACGAGAAATTCTATAAACAGATGGCATAGAAAACTTTTGCCCTATATAGCGAATATCCCCCTCCCCCCCTAGCCCTTCATCAACTCCATCGGTAGACACTAAAAACGAAAAAATTGCATAGTAGGCGAAAATTATGGAGAGAGGAAAATGTGATTAGATGTAAAATACACTGCCACCTGGCGGGTCGATTGAATAGAAGAAAATGAAAAAGTACTACAAGCACCCCATCCCCCCACCTGGCGACTAAAGATTGAGTAAAAAAAAAAAGTAACGTCACTGGTGGTCAATTCCTGGAATCGCTGGATGTTTTCTTTTTTTTTGTAGGTTAGGGTCGAATTTTTAATAAACGCCGCCAAATAAAATTTTTATAAAACGATAAAACGATAAAAAAAATAAATAAATAAAAAAAATTCACTTACCATATGCGTTCCAATTAATTTTTCCTTTTTATTTTTGTTTTCTTGTCGCACTTTTTCGGCTTCAATGAATTTTTTGATTTGTTTTTCTTCTTTTTCTTGTATTTTTTTGTTTCTTATTTTTTTGTTTTTAATTTCTAAATTAATTACAAAATTTTCTTGTAATTTTTACTTTTGTCTCTTATTTCCTGGTTACTTTTCTTTTGTTTTTGTAGTTTTAAATGAATTTTAAAAAAAAAAAATTTAATTTAATTTTTAGAGGACGTGTTTGACGTTTTTACAAAAACAAAATAAATAAGAAAAAAATTTTCCTCTGACAGCTTTCAATTGGAAATGTCAAAAAAACAACGAAGCACACGTTTTTAAATATTAAAAAAAAAACATAAATAAATAAAAAAACTGAATAAGAGTCAAAAAAAAAGGAAACGAATGAAAACCAAACAAAATCGAATTAAAAAAAAAAAATCGTAGAGAGGAAAGGAAAAAACTTTTTCACTCGCATGTGAGGAAAATAACCTAAAAAAAAAACTTTTTCTTTTCTTTTTTTTAGTTTTTACTTAAAAATTACTTTCAATTACTTTTTTTTTAATTAGCGAGAAAAACTGGGCACTGCACCTTGACTACGTTCACGAAAAAATTACAAAATTTTTTTCCTTTTCATTTATTTTTATCGGATTTTTTTTCTTTCACTTCGATTCATTCCCTCGTGTCAGGAGAAATAAAAAAATTTTTTTTTTTTCTTTTAGGTCGGTCTTGTCTCGCTGGTTGCAGAAACACAGAAAAAAAAAAAAAAAAGAAACAAAATCTTTTGCGATGGAATTTTTTTCGTCTCGTGCTTCGTTCTTTTTTTTTTTTTGGTTTTTTTAATTTTTAAGTTAGACTTCTTTTTGTAGATAAAGTAGAAAAATTGGAATATCAAAAAAAATTATGAAGGGATCAAAATTTTTTAGTGACCAGGTAAAATTTTTTTTTTTTTTATCTTTTTACAAAAAGGTGCTTGACACTTTTTTTATTTTTTTGTTCTTTTACACTCTCACAAAAAAAAAACAAAATTTGTACATATAAAAAAAAAACACTCCCGACAAGAACGGTACAAAAAAAAAAAAAAATTTTTCTCAAATGATCCTTTAAAAAAATTTACAACGAAAAAAAAAAGGATTTTTAAAAAATATCGTCAAGAAAAAAAAAAAGTGAAAAAGTTTTTTTCTCTTTCCTTTTTTCTAAGACAGCAAAAAGCAGCAGCAAGGCAGAAAAAAAAAAAAGATGAAAAAGAAAAAAATTCCGTAAGGTGGAAACTCCTCAAAAGAGAAAAAAAAAAAACAGTTACAAAGCCCTCATTGCTACAAAATTCTTTCTTTTTTTTTATTTAAATTGTTAAAATTACAAACAGCGATTACTTTTTATTTAGCATTCGTGGCAAGCGGACTTTTGCGACACGAAAACAGAATTTTTGCACTAAAACTTGATTTCTCGTTTCAATACGCTGGTGAATGGCAGCGTAAGACCAATGACGTTTCGGACCGAATCGCTCTTACTTTTTCTCCCCACATTTAAAAACTGCCACTGCGGCAGTGTGTGTGTGTCGTCGTCGTCGGTGCGACCGGGGACTACTCTCTATAGGTGGCGCACACACACATGTTCTTCTAAAACTCTCCTAACCCCTATATATATACGGCGCAGCGGCACGAAGTTGGCCACAAGTGATAAATTGCCACGACGGAAAATTGCTATCCTCCGAATGCACAAGGCAAAAAAAAAAAAAAACAGAGCTACACGCACACATTCATTCACACATACGCACACACGTACAAAAGCACACTTTGTCCTATGGACGGATAAAAATTCGATTTTATTTCAGTTTTTCATTTATTTTCGCTTTCCGTTTGAGGAATTCTCTTTAGTTTATTTTGAATTTACAGGAAGAAAATCCACCGGTGTACACAATTTGACAAATTGCCCAATTGCAATTTCATTATTAAAATAACAAAAACGGAAATGAGAAGAATTTCTTTCTTGACTTTCTCGCCTCGCTAGCATTTAATAAAACCGAACAACTGACTGTGCGGCAAGAAGAAGACCGCTTTTCAATTTACGTTCGCCCGCAAGCGCGCTTGGGTGTTTGTGTATGTGTATGAGTTTTTGGATTTGTGGCACGACTAAACCACGAGGTCAGGAGGAAATAAATTCGAATTCGACGGTACTGCCACATTGATTTATTGTCGGTGCGCCATCTTCCGGCTGAAATGGGAGGCTAGTTGCAATTAGTTGTATTTTTATTTTTGTATGTTTGTTACGATGCAGCGGGTGGAAATGTTGAGGGATTTTTAAATTTGAGGTATGCTTAAATTTAGTTCGGTCCCTCGAAGGTTGTAAGGTGGTTTTAAAGTAAAATTAAAGATTAATGGTGTGGTCAAAACGATTAGGACACTTTTGGGATCCTGCTGTTTTTGTTTTTACCCTTTCCCGGGTGTTTGGTGCAACTTTTCATAAAATTTTTCTTCCAGACCTAATCCGATTTTAAATTTTCTGGAGAGCACGACATGTTCCGAGAGCCTCCTCAAAATTTAGAGGTCCTACGATTTCTTTTTGTTTTCGTAACTCTGCAGACTGTTAAAGTCCGAGGGAACTGTTTTGGAGCAAACGTTTTTTTGTAAGTTTCTTGGAATTTTTGCTCCAGACCCATCCCGATTTTGAGCTTTCTGAAGAGCAGGACATGTTCATGTAGCCCCTCAAAAATATTGGGGCCCTACGAGTTATTTTCTGAGAATTTAGAACCTATCGTCCCCCGAGCGAGCCCTACTTGAGGCAATTTTACGCTTCTGGGGTATTCGCCCTCCTGTTTCTCAACATTTTTGCTCCAGATTTATCCTGATTTTGGACTTCCTGGGAAGCAGGACATGTCCTTAAGGTCTGCTAAAAATATTGGGACCCTGCGATTTTTTTCTGGGCATTTAGAACCTTTTTTCCCTAGTGAACCCCGTCAAGAGCAATGTTTAGTGCGATTTTACTCTTCTGGGGACTTTGACAACCCGTCTCATAAAATATTTGCTCCAGACTTATCCCGATTTTGGGCCTGTTGGAGAGCGAGGCATGCCCCCGGAGCCTCCTAAAAATATTGGGGCGCTACGACTTTTTTCGGAGAATTTGGAGCCTTTTTTCCCCCCGAGCGGAATCTACTTGAAGCAATTTTCCGTGAAATTTTACGCTTCTTGGAAATTTATCGTCTCGTTGCCCTAAATTTTTGCTAGACTTATCCCGGTTTTGGGTTTTCTGGAAAGCAGGACAAGTCCTCGATGCTCTCTGAAAATATTGGGGCCCTGCGTCTAATTTCTGAGAATTTAGAGCCTATTTTCCCCCGAGTGAGCCGCCTCAGCGCAATTTTGGCCTTCTGAGGACTTTGCCGTCTCCCGTTTCCCGAAATTTTCTCACCTACCAGACCGGGAGGTTAACATTGACGTTTCACTCCCTTTAGTCTAGTCCGCTACGAGATGTCGCTTCGATTTGTGGTTTTGAGGTTAGGCCAGTGTCGTGTCAGTTTTAAGGGTAATTCCTCTTCGAGAATTTCTCGAAAACTTCTTCGTGTGTGCAAGTGTGGGTGGTCTGTATGCGTGTGTATTTTTCAATTATTTTTCTATGCCACTTTAAATTTGACGTTTGTGTTGTTTTTTTTTTTTTTTTTTTTTTGTTTTCTCGTGTTGTGTCTCCGCCTGTCGAACAAAATTTCCAGAAAAGGCGTGGAGTGACAGCGCGACGGAAGAGACCTCTGGCGGCCGAAAGTTTTTCCAGGAAAATTGTGTTTTGTTTTCCTTTTGCGTTCCCGGAGCAGAGTTTCGTTCGCTGTGTGTGGGGCTATTTTCGTGTGTTTCGTTTTCTTTTGTTTTTTTTTATATTCTTTAACTAACTTTTTTTTTTTTTTTTTATGTACGTCCTACTCAAAAATTTGCCGAGGTGTCATTCATTTTTGTCAGCGGCCAATTCAGAAACTCAACTCCAAGTGATTTTCGCGAGTGGACGGAAGGACGGAATTAAAAAAAAAAAAAAAAAGAGATAAAAAAAAATTAAATTCACCGAGATTTTGTCGATTTGTCGCTTTTTCGGAAATTTTAACTGATCGAAACCCGCAAAGTTTTGTCTGTTGCTCTTTTCGTTTTGTTGTTCTTTTCTGTTTTCTCGGGGTGTAGTTTGAAAAATTTCAATTTTTTCGCACAAAGTGCCAACAAAATAAAAGAAAAAAAAAATAAAATAAAATAAAATAAAAAAAATCAGTGCTTGCCTCCCTCTTTCGCTCGCCCTCTGCCCCTCTATCAGTCACTCTCTCTCTCTCTTCCCATCAGTCGGCGCTTCTCGTTCGGTCCGGTTGAGGGTCGTTATTGTGCCGTTTCTTTGGATCAGACTGAGAAAAGCAAAAAAAAAAAAAAAACAAAAATAGCGCAAATGTCACTCGAAAAGTTGTTTTAACTGAACGGTTTTTTTTTGTTTTTCGTTTTTGTGTTTTTTTTTTTTTGGTTTTTGGTTCAACCAAAATCCGTCGCGGGTGGTTTCCTCGAATTGTAAAAAATTTTTTCTGCTAAATTTTGCACGTTTTTCTTGTGGGACTGGTTCTGTTTAATGCAAAACTGAATTAATAAAAGAAAAAACCAAGAAATCCTTCACTTGTGCCTGCCGTAAAGAAAAAGAAAACAGGGGGGCCAAGAAATAAAATTTCTTGCTGTTTTTTTTTTTTTATCTGTGGCTCTGCTGCGGATGCGGTGGAAGTTAATTTTTTTTTTTTTTTAATTTGATCTCTTTTGCCCCTCCCCGCTGTGGTGCGGGTGTCGTTTTTTATTTTTATTTTCTAATTCAAACAGTTTTCTGCCCTACTTTCGACTAGGTGGGGTGTGGAAATTTTCAATTGAAATATTCCGAAAAGGGAAAATCAAAATTTAGAAAAACTTTTGAGAGAAAAAAAAGTGGCAACATTTTCGATTTTTTTTTTTTTTCATTTTGTCTTCCAGTCTCCGCCCACCCACATGGAAAAATTGCTTTAATTTTTTTGTTTGTTTTGTTTTCGTTTGAACGAGTCATTTTTTGTTTTGTTTTTTTGCAAAGAAAAACAAAACAATTCCCCTCCACCACCCACACCCCTCCTGTGTTGGTTTATTTTTATTTAATTTGTTCCCCCCCCCCCCTCCCTCCTAAATAAAAATGACTCATTCAAATTAAAATGTAAAAAAAAAACACATTGTTTAGTTGTACAGCGCCATCTCTCGGTTGTCGTTCCGTCTTTTGTACCTGAGGAGGTCCTAAAACGCTTGCATTCTCAACCTAACCTCAATAAATAATTTTTTTTTTTGTTTTTATTTTGTATTTTTTTTCTTTTTTTAACTTTTACTTTTAGGAACACGCTAACAAGAGTTTTATAAAACGAAAAGAAATTTACTAAAATAAGGAGAAATTAAAAAAACAATTGGCACAAAAAGTAACCTTTTTTTTTTTGTTTTTGTTTTTGTTTTTTTTTTTTTGATTCTTAATGTGGAAAATTTCCTTTAGTTTTGTTGTGTCGTTTTTTTTTCCAGTGTTGTGTTTTGAGTAAAATCAAAAAAAAAAAATTTAATTAAACATAAAAAATAACAACAACAAAAAAAAAACAAAGGCGGTAAAAGAAAACTACAAAAAAAATGCAAGCAATCAAATGTGTGGTCGTCGGCGATGGGTAAGCTGTTTGTTTTTTTAGTCGTATCTCAGCTGTGACCCGAAAACGGGTCATAGCTACTACGAAATCATCTTTTGTAATTTGAACTCTCTTCTAGCGCCGTTGGTAAAACGTGTTTACTTATAAGCTACACAACAAATGCCTTTCCCGGCGAATATATCCCCACTGTGTAAGTTTGAAAAATGAAAAATGAAAAATTGAAAAATGAAAAAAAAAGAAAGAAATTAAAGATAACCCCTCCATTTTGTAGCTTTGACAATTATTCAGCAAATGTAATGGTCGACGCGAAACCCATAAATTTGGGTCTTTGGGATACAGCCGGACAGGAGGACTACGACCGTTTGCGACCGCTTTCTTATCCACAAACTGACGTCTTCTTAATTTGCTTCTCGCTGGTGAATCCAGCCTCATTTGAGAATGTTAGGGCAAAGGTAAAATTTATATAAAATTTTCAATGTGAGAGATACGATGGGAATAAAATGATAAAATTTTTTTTAAAAATATATAAAACAAATTTAAAGTGGTATCCGGAAGTACGTCATCACTGTCCGAGCACGCCTATTATACTTGTTGGCACAAAATTGGATTTAAGAGATGACAAAAGTACCATAGAAAAGTTGAGGGATAAAAAGTTAGCACCTATCACCTATCCGCAGGTATTGCTGATGCTGTAAAAAATGTTTTTTTTTTTCGTTTACAAAACTACTTCAAAAAAAAAAAAAAAAAATTGGAAATGAAATTACATAAATTTTTTAGGGACTAGCGATGGCCAAAGAAATTGGTGCTGTTAAATATTTGGAATGTTCGGCACTTACGCAAAAAGGATTAAAAACAGTTTTCGATGAGGCTATTCGATCCGTACTTTGTCCAGTATTGCAGCCAAAATCTAAGCGCAAATGTGCACTACTTTAAGGAGGGTGCGACACAACAACAGCAACAGCAACAGCAACAGCAACAGCAACAGCATTAGTAAAAACAAACGTAAAATCATTCACTGTATAAGTAAAACAAAAGTGATCCACGGTATAAAAATAAAAATCACTAGAAATTAAAAACCAACACCTCTGTAAGCGCATATACAAAAAAAAAATAATAATAATAATAAATAATTATTAAAATAAAGTAAAGTAAATAAATGGGAAATTTATAACAACTCGCTACTTTTGAAAATGTAAAATACAAAACAAAAAAAAAACAAAAAAACAAAAAAAGGAATAAATGGAAATAATGTCGAGAAAACAAAACAAAAAAAAAAAAATTATATATATATATAAAAAAAAAAATAAAACCAAATGTTGTAACATTCTAGGGAATAAGGAAAATTTTTTATTTTTTCAGAAAACAAAATGATAAAAAAATAATAAGAAAACAAAACTTCAACTGTCTCTTGCTCTTTGAAATTGAAAATAAAAACAAAAAACGAAACATTTAAAAATAAAAAAATCAAAAATACCCCCACTGAAACAAAACAAAACAAGAAAAGTAAATAAATAAAAAATAAAACAAATGCTCCACACCCTCCCGCCCCCTCGCAGGTAACTTGTATTGTGGCATTGCAAAAGAAAAACAAAACAAAACAAAACAAAAATCAGCTTATTGTACAAAAATTACGCCCAAATTACTTCAAAGTGTCTGTTTTCTTTTTTTTTTAAGTATTTCTCAAGTATTTTCTTGTATTTTTCTCATTTTTTTAGACAAACGTTAAACACACAAAAAAAAGGAAAAATTTCTTTTGAACTGAATTTGTTTTTTCCCTTTAGTTTTTCTACTAAACACAAAAAAGAAACAATTGTTTTTTTTGTCATTTGTATAAGAAAACAAAAAAAGAAAAAAATAAAAAAAGAAAGTAAAACCACAAAAATAAATAAATAAATAAAAAAAATAAACAATTTGATGTTATCTGTAATTTTTGTTAAATTCGTAGCCTCGTATTTATTTTTTGTATAAAAAAGTTTCTCTTTCTGATTTAATTATAGAAAAAATAAAGAGCGACATTTTTTATTATTAAGAAAATGCTTTTCAACTCCTCTTTAAAAATTTGTTCACTTTTAAAAACGAAACATTTCGAATTGCGGAATATGCGTGCTTGTCAGCAACAACCAAATTTTGTGTAGAGTGACAGAATTGATGTGAATTTTTGGGCAAAACAACAAAAGCCAAGTTGTAATTTAAACAGAATCGAATTTTTGTTTTTATTTTTATTATTTTTTTTATTCATTTTTTTTTTTTTTTTGTAATTTACAAACGAAGAAAAGGAAACTCTTTAAGATGAAGAAATGCTTGAAAAGGGTTTCGTTTTATTTTTCAAACTTTTTAAACTGTGGTTCCCTAAATAAATTACTACGACTATAAAACGGGCAGATTTAATATAATTAAATTTTTTTTTTTGTTTTTATATTTTCCCCGCCTTATTTTTTGTTTTTTAATGACTGCAGTGTTTTTGGTTTTTTTTTTGTTTTTTTTTGTATTATTTAAATATTAATTTCACCTATATTTTGTGGTACATTTATTTTTTACATGCATATTCCAATGCCCCCTCCCCTCCCCGCTCCCTTAAATATGGAAAAAAAGTAAAAACAATAAACAGAAAAAAAAATAAACTCCTCCTCCTCCTCCTGATTTAAAATCAGCCACTCGAATTCGCATTTCTTTGTAAAAGTTTTTCACCTCAAATATCACATTTTTTTTTATATATTTTTTTTTTTTTTTATATTTAACACGTAACCGCTTTGGCGGTAAAAGATTGATTTTCTCTTATTTTTAATTTTTAGCGAAATTAAAGTCGTAACTGGTTGGAAAGTTTTGCAAGTTTTCGAGGTACGCAATTTTCCAGAAATTTGAGACCGGATTGTGATCACTTTGAAGAAATCTTGTTTTATTTTTTTGTGAGTCTCTTCTATTTGTGTCCCGCCCCCTTCCATTAGCCTTCTTCCCTCTTTACTTCATTTGTTTTTTTTTTGTTTATTTATCAAGAGATCAATTGAGTGACGTGTGATGGGTTTTAGGTCACGTGATGTTTTTTTTTTTTTTTGTCACGCAACTCACGTAAGTGAGCGACTTAGTGACGTGATCGTTTCAATCACGCGACTTAGTGACGTGATCATTTCAATCACGTGACTTAGTGACGTGATCTGTTTAGTCACGTGACTTAGTGACGTGATCTGTTTAGTCACGTAACTTACCGGCGTATTCTGACGTGACTCAGTTAAGTGATCGTTTCAATCACGTGACCTTTTCCATCGCGTCACTCAGTTAAGGGATGATTTAAATCACGTGACTGAGGTAAGCGATCGCTTCAAACACATGACTCAGTGACGTGATGTTTTTAGTTACGTGACTCAATTAAGTGCAACTCATTTAGGTGATATTTTATAGTCACGTAACTCATTTAGGCGATGTTTTTAGTCACACAACTCATTTAGGTGATCATTTTTAATTACGCAAAGGCCCTGAATTGTGTGCTTTGCAAACCACAAAAAGTATCAGGGCAATTTGAGAGTAGCTTGTGAAAATTCTAGGCCTGTCTTATTTTTTCTATTCTTTTGTTTTCAACAATTTTAAGTACATTTCTGGGTAAATTAAATCAAAAAAATAAATAAAGTACAATTTGAGGAAAGCGAAAGAAAACAAAATGAGTAAAGAGGGAACGGCTACTAGAAAACCTAAAAATTTTTACTTAATTTTTTTTTTTTGGTTTTTTTGTTTTTTTTTTTTTGTTACTAAGGCTATCAAATAGTTTTTAAAGCTTTTCCCTAAAAATCCAATAAAAATATTGGACCTCATTTTAAATATTTTTTTTTTTTTTCGTTTTTTCAATATTTTTGTAATTCTTCTTTTGTTTTTTAAAAATTTCGCTTTATATCCACACCGTTATCGTCACCGATATGCTGATCATCGTAGGGGCATGTCCCCTCACCGTACCAAAGTTCGCACAATAAGTCAAGAGCCCAGAAAAAGTATTTAACAATGAAACCTAAAACTAATTCGTTCATAAAAAGTAAAATGTAAAAATCACTTCTTTGAAAATTGAACTCCTCCGCTGGGAGGATGACGTAAACCTATTCGATCGCTTCACGATCAGGTCGTCCAGATTCTTGGACTGTTTTATAAATGAAATAAATTAAAAACCATACGGCTAAGAAAATGAAGCCGTAATAATTGAAAATGCTAAACACAAAAATCCACTTGCTGTAGCTTAAGTAAATGAATGGAATCAGGCACCAGCCCATGCATACGTGTGTATAAATTCGCCGCCCGATCGAATAGAATGCGTGCGCTGCGGGCGTATCGAAAATTTTATAAGTTGTCCTCACATCCTCGAAAACTCCCTCGAACTGAAAAGATTAGAGAAAATTAACAAATTATTCGAAATTATGGGTGTAATTGTCTAGGCTTCCAAACTTAAGCCCCCAAAGCGTCGTTGCAACTACCAAAATCACCGGCAAGATATTGCCCCTGCTCACACAGGACCGAAAACTATTGATAAAATGAAGTCGCTAGCACTGGGGTCCCCGAATTGCTAGTGGCCCAGGCAGGGGCTTAAGCTCGGCGATTCTACGAATCTTTACCTGTTTTTCAAACGTGATCACGAGATATTCAAGGAAAAAGCAGACGTAGTACCCCGTGTGGAAGCCGTGCCAAACTGCTAAAAAGAGTAGGGCTGCTCCGTAGCTAATCGTTCGATTTCCAAGAAATTTAAGCCTCTTGTAAACGTACTGGGCGACCCAATGGTTCGTGTTTACGTTAAACGAAAGGACGTAGTGATTCATTTTGCTTGCAGTTTCGAAAATTTTCAATTTAACGTTTGTACAGCCGGACCAGTCCTCGTTTCCGTTCTGATCAATTCCCACGTACGAAAGTCCTGCAAACCGTTTAAATGAAATTAAACAAATAAAATTAACTTTCTAGGGGTCTTACCGAAGCAGGTTAGGGCCCCCTCGGCCAGCAGCCAGCACGAAATGTACTTGTACAGGGAGACCTTCGCCCAAATTCCAACCAGAAACAGTTTTGTGTAGAACGCCATCCCCTTAAAGTCCTCCGAAAAGAAATAATCGTCCGGGATGAGGGAGGCGCCGTACTGGCGAATTACCAAGTACAAAATGCCCAGGGCGCCGCGCTTCAGTCCCACCTCGATGTTGCATTTCCTGGAGTCGTAGGCGCCCAAAATGAAATTCTTGTACCGCCTGTACGGAAATTGGGGTCCCACCAGAAAGCTGGCCGGAAAATACGTGAATCCCGCCAATTCGAGCAGCGACGGCACCTCCTGAAGGGCGGTTTCCTTCTGATCCTTGGACAGGGTCTCCTTGGGTGCCCGACCATCCGCGATGTCGAACCCGAAACCGATCAGCCGGAGCACCATCACGCAGTGGGGCATCGTCCACTTGATGTCGTAGTCATCGCTCTCCGTGAAAAAGTAGCCGGTGAGGAGGTAGCCCATGTGGAAGGCGAAATTTACGGCGACGAAATACTTGGAGGTGTGCATCACTCGGACCAGGAGGTAGGTGGTCCAGATCGCGACGAGGCTGTGGTAGGCGTCGAAGCCGTAGTTAAAGACGCACAGGTAAAAGCCGGTGCAGGCGCAGAACAGGTGCTTAATGGCCTCTGTGCTCCCGCGCAGGAATTTCACGTAAATCCGAGCCAGTGGGTAGCCTGCGAATTAAAAAGCGGTTCGTTTGAGTTTTGTGATGTCGCCCAGTTCTCACGCGAATTTCAAAAGCGATCGACTATTTTTTGAAACTTTTACTCCAGACTTATCCCGATTTTGGGCTCCCTGGAGAGCAGGACATGTCCTCGGAGCCTCCTAAAAATATTGGGGCCCTGCGATTGTTTTCTGGGACTTTAGACCCTATTTTCCCCGAGTGGGTCCCACCAAGAGCAATTTTTAGAGAAATTTTACCCTGGGGAGATTGGCGATCCGTTTCCCGAAATTTTTACTCCAGACTTATCCCTGTTTTGGGCTCCGTGGAGAGCAGGACATGTCCTCGGAGCCTCCTAAAAATATTGGGGCCCTGCGATTGTTTTCTGGGAATTTAAACCCTATTTTCCCCCGAATGAGCCCCACCAAAAAGCAATTTTTAGTGCAATTCTACTTTTCTGGGGATTTGGCGACCCTTTTCCCGAAATTGTTGTTCCAGACTTATCCCGATTTTGGGCTCCCTGGAGAGCAGGACATGTCCACGGAGCCTCCTAAAAATACTGGGGCCCTGCTATTGTTTTCTGGGAATTTAGACCCTATTTTCCCCCGAATGAGCCCCACCAAAAAGCAATTTTTAGTGCAATTCTACTTTTCTGGGGATTTGGCGACCCTTTTCCCGAAATTTTTGTTCCAGACTTATCCCGATTTTGGGCTCCGTGGAGAGCAGGACATGTCCTCGGAGCCTCCTAAAAATATTTGGGCCCTGCGATTGTTTTCTGGAAATTTAGAGCCTTTTTCCCCGAGTGGATCCCGCCAAGAGCAATTTTTAGAGAAATTTTACCTTGGGGAGTTTGGCGATCCGTTTCCCGAAATTTTTACTCCAGACTTATCCCGATTTTGGGCTCCCTGGAGAGCAGGACATGTCCTCGGAGCCTCCTAAAAATATTGGAGCCCTGCTATTGTTTTCTGGGAATTTAGAGCCTTTTTTCCCCGAGTGGGTCCCACCAAGAGCAATTTTTAGAGCAATTTTACCCTGGGGAGTTTGGCGATCCGTTTCCCGAAATTTTTGTTCCAGACTTATCCCGATTTTGGGCTCCCTGGAGAGCAGGACATGTCCTCAGAGCCTCCTAAAAATATTGGGGCCCTGCGATTGTTTTCTGAGAATTTAGACCCTATTTTCCCCCGAATGAGCCCCACCAAAAAGCAATTTTTAGTGCAATTCTACTTTTCTGGGGATTTGGCGACCCTTTTCCCGAAATTGCTGTTCCAGACTTATCCCGATTTTGGGCTCCCTGGAGACCGGGACATGTCTTACGAGAGCTCTATAACTTTTACGGTCCTACGATTTTTTTTGAGAATTTAGAGCCTGTTTTCCCTCGAGCGAACCCTCCTTGGAGCAATTTTTAGTGCAATTTTACCCTGGGAAGTTTGGGGGCCCGTTTACCGAAATTTTTGCTCCAGGCTTATCCCGATTTTGGGCTCCCTGGAGAGCAGGACATGTTCTCGAAGCCTCCTAAAAATATTAGGGCCCTGCGATTTTTTTCCGAGAAGTTACAGCCTGAAAATAGCCCGAAAGTAAGGAGAAAGTGGCTATTTTTTGGCTAAAGTTCAGGTCCCTGTAGCTCGAAATATTCCCTCGGGACGTGTTCTGATTTTAATTTTCCTAGAAAGGGCAACACATCCCCTTAGTCTGGACCAAATTTCATAACATAAAAACCAAGTCTTGCCTTTTGCCCGGAAGTTTATGGGCGCGGATATAAGCGAAAGGCGGTAGTTGTTGGGACATAGGGCGGAATTTATGAAGCGATTTATTAAGGAAATGTTGCAGTAAACGTCCCTGACCCGGGCCTAATTCACTTTTTATTTTCGTTTTGTGCCGAGTTCATTTGTTTTTCTGGTCACGGCCTGAGCTTGGTCGAGGGTCATCGGTTTTCTTTTGTTTTTTTTGGGACCTCGAACGTCTTCAGCGCGTGGTAATTGGCAGGGGAGAGGGGAAGGGGTTATTTTTTGAGCGCGCGCTTCTTATCGCGGGGAACGTGTGTGATTTGCGCGGATGAGACTGCGATTTGCGCAAATTGAATTTTTTTTTTTTTTATAGAATTTCCCTTGATTGCTGGGGGGTTTTAAATTTTTTTGTTTTATTGGGTAACATTCGATCGGAAGCGTGGGCCTGGGATTTGTGCGGGTGCGTGAAGCCCCGTGGTTTTGTGGGGCTTCCGGGAAATTGATTACGGGTGTAGGGCTAAAGGGGTAAAGGGGGTAAAAGGGGATTTCAAGTAAATTTTTTCTTACCAGCCAAAATTGAGAGGAACAGCCGCAGGGCGGGCTCCGGGATGCCTGTGTAGGCCGCCAGCTGACCAATGGGGCCTGTGTTGCTCATTTTTAAGCCGAAATGTTTTTTTGTTTTTATACCACCGGAACCTGAGGGCCCACCGCAAAAATTTCGGGGTCTTTTCTTGTCTGCGGTGCCCTCCCTCGAGGGTAATTTGTTTTTTTTTTTATATATTTTTTACGTAATTTTCACGATTCACAGTCCACGTGCTGTCCCCCGAGCCAATCGATCAAAAACGAAATTTTTATTTTTTTTTTTTTGTTAATTTAATAAACGTCCGCCAGCACACAACAGTTCGATTGATTTTCGATTCAGAAAAACTAAAGGGGCAAAATGTTCGCGGAACACGCTCCTCTCGTGGTCGTCTGTCACTCGCTTCTGACAACTCTGAGGGAAAATTTGTTAAACAAAAATGCCAAACGTTGTGCTCTTCCCCTCCCATCCCCGCCATCTACCGACAAAACTTTGTAAATCGGGTTACGTGGGAAAAAAAAAACAATGAAAAGTGTGACAAAACAAAAAGAAAAAAAAATTTTATGCGATATCCGAATGAGTAAATTTTTGTTTTTTTGTAGTTTGTCACCCTGTCACAAGTTAGGGGTTTTTCGTATTTTTAAGTTGGGAACAGTTTTTGTTTTTTTGAATTTTTAAAAGTTGAGAGCGAATTTTCTCGTTTGGGAGGGAAAAGTGACAAACACGCATTCGTCTTTATTTTTTGAAATTAAAATACAAAAATTAACTAAGAGCTGAATGGTTGGATTTCCCGGGCAGCCAAGCACGCATTCGTTTTTGTTGTTTTCTTTAAAAGTACCCCAAACACAGTTAAAATTGTCCGTTACTTTAGAGTTTACGTTTTCTTTTGTTGCCTTGAGATGTTTCCATTTCCTGAGTTTTCTTCGAGGATAACCAACGGCCTCCTTTGACTCTAAGGTGAGAATTGTCCAGGCTCGGATACCGAGGAAGACACGGGATCATGACCCTTTCCGAAAACTTGTCTCTGCCACACGTTGATTTAATTTGATTTCCAGTTGAATGATAATTCCCTCCGCCCCCCCCCCCCCAAAAAAAAAACGGTGATCGTGAGCCACCCTTCAAAAGCGAAATTAAAACGAGACCAAGTGGAATTTTATCACAATTTCCAGCTTCTTACCTTGCTGGGATGAATTTTTCATCCCCACAAATAAACGGATCGTCTTCTTTTCATTTTCTGCCTAAAAAGCCAACTGCCTAACACTCAATTTGCCTTCGCAATTTTCAAATTTGATCGTTTGGCTTGTGCGGTGCTTGCCTGCCGCCGCCATGTTCGGGAAGAATTTGAAATTTTCGTAAATGGGGTAAAATGTTACGACGGGGGGGGGGGGGGGTCTTTAACGCGAGTCATCGACACAATCCCGGAAACCGTCCGCCACTGTGGCATTCACCGCATCCAGTCACTGTGCCGCCGGTGCCGCCACTGTGGACTCATTTTGTGCGCGAAATTTCACAAAAATGAAGGAGTGACAACCGCGGCGACCGCCCCCTTCGTGCGTACGTGACTTCGAAAAATCGAAAATTCAAAACATTTTTTTTTCGAACATCGGTACATGGATGAGACGGGGGTGAAGTGAAGAGAAATGAAAACATCGCTTTTTTTTTTGTTTTTTGTTGTCTGTTTTGCACTTCCTCACAGAGGGGAAGTTACATTTGATGGGTGGGAACGACAGGAGGGAGTGGGGGAAAGTTTGCTTTTGTAAACAATTCCCGTTTTTTTTTTATTTTTTTTAAATTGTTTCCTTCGAGTTTTGTTGCTTTATTGTATTTTTTTTTTATAATTTACAAAACAAAAAACTAAAAACAAAAAATACCAGGGGGGGGGGTAAAGGGAAGCGAAAGAAAAAATCATTTTAACTTTTTTTTTTTAAACTGTTCGCTGCGTTTGCACCTAGCCAGCGGAAGGGGAAAAGCAACGTTTTCTGTAGGATCGCCACAAACACATTTTTATGGGGTGTACTTGACTGCATGTGTGTGTCATGTGTTTTACCTCATTGGTGAGAGGGTTCTACTCAGAATGAGAGGATTTTGCAATTGTGTGTGTCCTAGGAGCCGACGAGTTCTGAGTTTCGGATTTTGATTGGTTACGAAAATTTACTCGATGAAAGATGGTCGGGCGGGAGAGGTGGAGGGTATTTTTTTCGAAAATGAGGAAAATCTCAGGAATCGGGAAAAGTGGGCAACTTTTATTGTGGGGGTTTTTTAGTTTGTAACGATAATTCGGTGGCGGCGGTGGGCGCAGCGAGCCTCTCGGAGAGTTTGAAAAAATACAAAAAAAAAAAATATACAAAAAAGAAAGAAGAAATAGCAAAAAAACAAGTTTAATTTGGTTGTTATTTACGTAAAAATCTTTTGTATTTTGCGTGCATCTGTCAAAAATCGAAATTCTCTGTTAGTTGTCCTTTTTTTTTTTTGTTTGTGATTTTTCGTGCAGAAAATTTTTTTTTTTTTTTTTTTTTTTTAATTAGTTTTCAGTTCTTTTCCCTGTGACGGTGCGCGCGGTTCGCATCCCACCTCCGCAAACCCCTTTAACAAAAAATTAAGCCATTTTTTGTGTTTGTTTATTTGTTTGTCGTACGTTCGCTCGTTTGTTTGTTTGTTTGTTTGTTTGTTTGGTTGGTGCGTCGTCCTGCAGGAATTTGTTAAAACAAAATCAGTTCGAATGAATTAAAACCCCGTGTCTGGTGGGAGCGAGTTTTGTGTGTTTCTTTTCTTTTTAGGCTTTTAGGGAAAAAGAAAGAAAATGAAAATCAAGTAAATATAAAAAAAAAGTCTTTTTTTTTTATGTACAAAATGAAGGGGGAGACGAAGAGACGACGACCAAGAAAAATATTTCGTTAAAAAAGAAATTGAGGAAAAGAGGAAAAATTTGAACAATGGACGGACTGGAGAAGGAGAAAAATTTTTGCAACAAAAATTTTCAGGAAGCAAAAGCGACCAAATGAAAATGAAAACGAAAACGAAAACGGAATGAATGAATGAAGAAGAAGAAGAACACGATGAAAAGTCGAAAAATAAATAAATAAAAAAAAAAAAGTGAAATGGTAAATTTGAGGTCCCATTTTGCTTATTTTTTTTTTTTTCGAACTCTTGAGGGGGAAAAACAGCAAAATTCTCTCCCCCAACGAAAGAAGGGCCACAGTCATAACCTAACATTTTAAAAGAAATAGAGCAAAATGAATTAAATCTCGGCCAATTTAAGGGTTTTTAGGGCATTTAGGGCTATTTTTAAGGTTCTCTTTAACATAAAAATAAAAACAAAAACAAAAAAACAAAATTTAAGGGGTTACGTGCCGCTTTAAGACCTGCATAATGGCGGAAGTTTGTTTTTATTTTGCTTTTTGTTTATTTTTGTTTTTTTTTTTTTTTAGGTTAGGGACCCCTCAAGTGTAAAAATCGTTGAACAATTTAATTAAAATGTTAAAAATGGCAGATCCAACATGGCAACGGATTACAGTTAACAATGCAAACAATTTCAAATTAAATTTTTCCGCCATATTCAACATTTTCTAGGTGTCGGTTACCACAAACAAAAAAAAAAAACAACGTTTTACTTAATTTTATAAAAAAAAAAATAAATTCCTGTAATAGGTAAAATAAAAAAAAAAAACAACAAACAATTTTAAATGGAGATTTCATTGAAATCGGAACTGATAAAAAAAGAGCAATGGTCCACAAATTCGATCGGGAATATTTCGTAGAGGACGTTTCCGACCGATCGAAGGCGGCGACCGTGCTGGACAACAACAACACGTCGTCGCGCACCAGTGTGAGTGAGAGTGGCACAGTTAAAAGAACAGTTACAACGGACAAATTATCGAGGAAATCGATAAAATTGCGAAAATCTTGCGATCACCAGCAAAAGGAACAAGGACAACAACAACAACAACAACAGCAGCAGCAGCAGCATCAGTTAGAAGGAGGGGGTGTGGCGGTGGAGGAGGACGACCAGGAGGGAGAGGGAGAACACTACAAAACAACAACAGCAACAACCACCACCACCACCACAGGTCGGAGAGGGGTGCGCTCAGGAAAAGATCCAAGAGGACGGGGCGGATCATGTGGAGGGGCGGGGGGAGGAGGTGGCGGCGGCAAGAGGAGCCGTTCGAGCGGCACAGACGTCGACGATTTTGAAAAGTTCTGCACGAATTTTAACCGAACCACTTCGGCTGCCACTGTTCCGGCAGATGCCCCGCCCCCCACGCCCAAAACCTGTGATAGTAGGCGGAGTGATCGAGGGGGCGGTACTGAAATTTTTAAGAGGCCCCAGAGGGTTAAGCGAAGGGTGCCGGGATCTACGTCCTCCTCCTCGTCGTCGTCATCGTCGTCATCCGATGAAACTCACGGGATCGCTGGATTAATTCAAAATTTCAACAGTGTTGCCAGATTAGATGAGCCGACTTTAGAGAGAAATGATTGGGGCAATTCACCGCCCCAAAGTGGTAGGAATGGTGCAAATGCGAACAAAAAATCAACGTCGAATTTTCCGACTGACAGTCCAGCATTAGTTAGCAAATCTGCTAATCTGACAACACCGATTGGGTCTTCATCATCAACAGCAGCAGCACCAGCACCATCATCAGCGCCATCTATCCCCTCAACGTTAAAGCAATCAAGTGAAACTACAGCGAGTCCCCCATTAATGCACCACCACCACCACCATTTTAATCAAAATCATCCGCCAATTAATTTCGGATCGAAAAAATTCGCTGAGCCAAAGCAGCAGCAGTTTGTGTCACAAAAAAAATTTATTTCTCCGGTTGGACAACCGCCCGGTGGTTTCAGCAATGCTGGCAACAATTTAACCAGTGCCGGAGGTACAGCAGCACCAACACCACCAACACCACCACCACCACCACCACCATCATCATCATCATCATCACCGCAACTACAATCGGGTGGCAATCAACGGTCATCCCCCTCTGGGGGAGGGGCCAACAACGGTGGGAGTAGCCACAACTTCTGTCACACAACGACAACATTTTCATTGGACAAAAATGAGGAGTTTCACTTTTTAAAACCCCCCGAATGTCCCGTGTTTAAGCCAAACGATGACGAATTCAAAAATCCGCTCGCCTACATCAGCAAAATTCGACCCTTCGCCGAAAAGTACGGCATTTGTAAAATAAAACCACCAAAGGTACGTTTAAAAATTCCCCTCCTGGTGTCAAACGCTGTTCACGGCTCAAAATCGAGCAATCCCCTTAATTTTGACTTTGATGCGATTTTTATATTTTTTCTGAGGAATTTGGCGACCTGTTTCTCGGAATTTTTACTCTGCACTTATCCCGGTTTTGGGCTCATTGGATAGCGGGACATTTCCAGAGAGACCCCTAAAAATATTGGGGCACTGCGATTTTTTCTTGGGAATTTAGAGACCATTTTTCCCCGAGTGAGCTAAATTTTTAGTGCAATTTTACCCTTTTTGGGGAATTTAGCGACCCGTTTCCCGAAAGTTTTACTCCAGACTTATCCCGATTTTGGGCTCCCTGGAGAGCAGAACATGTCCTCGGAGCCTCCTAAAAATATTGGGGCCCTGCGATTATTTTCTGGAAATTTAGAGCCTATTTTCCCCCGAGCGAGCCCTACTTTGGGCAAATTTAACTGCAATTTTACTGTTGGCATTTTGGCGGTCTGTTTCCCGACATTTGTGCTCCAGACTTATCCCGATTTTTGGCTTCCTGGGAAGCAAGAAATGTCCTCATGGTCTGTTAAAAATATTGGGGCTCTGCGATTTTTTTCCAGGAATTTACAGCCTTTTTTACCCCCAGTGAGCTCCACCCTTCTGAGGACTTTGCCGATCCGTTTCCCGAAATTTTTACTCCAGACTTATCCCGATTTTGGGCTCCCTGGAGAGCAGGACATGTCCTCGGAGCCTCCTAAAAATCTTGGGACCTTGAGAGTTTTTTTCCGAGAAGTTACAGCCTAAAAATAGCCCGAAAGTAAGGAGAAAGTGGCTATTTTTTTGGGTTAAGTTCAGGACCCTGTAGCTCGAAATATTCCCTCGGGACAAGTCCTGATTTCAATTTTCCTGGAAAGGGCAACATGTTCGCTTAGCCTGGACAAGAAAAAAAAAATCGCATCAAAGGAGTTTTAGTTATTTTTTTGAAATAAAATAAAATCGCTAACAAATTCCGTCGCTTTATTTTGGCCAATTTTTAGACATGGACCCCACCATTCACAGTGGACGTGGACAAATTGCGTTTTACGCCCCGTGTCCAGCGGCTGAACGAGCTGGAGGCAAAGACCCGAGTTAAGTTGAACTTTTTGGATCAGATTGCGAAATTCTGGGAGTTGCAGGGTTCGTCCCTAAAAATTCCGATGGTCGAAAGGAAGGCCCTCGACTTGTACACGCTCCACCGAATCGTACAGCACGAGGGGGGCATGGAGGTGGCAACGAAAGACCGAAAATGGTCAAAAATTGCCCAACGGATGGGATATCCGGCTGGCAAAAGCATCGGAACGATTTTAAAGGGCCACTACGAACGGATCCTCAATCCGTTCGATATTTTCACGTCGGGAAAGGCGGTCGATCTGAAACTGGAGGCGGCCGAATCCGATGATCAGGACTACAAGCCCCACGGGATAATTTCCCGGCAACAGATCACGCCCCCGAATGAGACGACCGCGAGAAGATCGAAACGGTTCGCGAATAGCAACGCCTCCTGCGGACTTGGCTCCGCCCCCATCAAGGACGAGAGCGAAATCAAGCAGGAGGAGGAGGAGGAGGACGACGACGACGACGAGGACGATGATGGGGAGGAGGAGCAGAAGCAGCAGAAGCAGCAGCAACCTGTGGAGAGGCGAGCACCTCCGGACTATCGCAGGATTCACAGCTACGGGGGGAACGGCCAAAAGATACCGGCCGGGGGGCGGAGCTACACAACGACCAGCACGCGTTCGCGCATGATGATGTCGGTGGGTCCACCGGTCGCCCCGCCCTCCAGCAAAAAGAAGCCAAAGGAGGTGGACCCCCTGGCAAAGTACATTTGCCACATTTGCAACAGGGGGGACGCGGAGGAGGCGATGCTCCTCTGTGACGGGTGCGACGACAGCTACCACACGTTCTGCCTGATCCCGCCCCTTAGCGACATCCCGAAGGGGGACTGGCGGTGTCCCAAGTGCGTCGTGGAGGAGGTGAGTAAGCCCCAGGAGGCGTTCGGCTTTGAGCAGGCCTCCCGGGAGTACACCCTGCAGCAGTTCGGAGAAATGGCCGACCAGTTCAAGGCCGACTACTTTAACATGTCGGTCCACCTAGTCCCCACGGAACTTGTGGAGCGGGAATTTTGGCGGATCGTCTCCTCGATCGATGAGGACGTAACGGTCGAGTATGGGGCCGATTTGCATACCATGGACCATGGGTCTGGATTCCCAACAAAGAGCTCCCTGTACCTGCTCCCCGGCGATCAGGAGTACGCCGAATCATCGTGGAACCTGAACAATTTGCCCCTCCTTGAGGAATCGATTTTGGGGCATATAAACGCCGACATTAGCGGCATGAAAGTCCCCTGGATGTATGTCGGGATGTGTTTTGCGACCTTTTGCTGGCACAACGAGGACCACTGGAGCTACTCCATAAATTACCTCCATTGGGGGGAACCGAAAACTTGGTACGGTGTGCCCGGCAGCAAGGCTGAGGCGTTCGAGGCGACAATGAAAAGTGCCGCCCCCGAACTGTTCCATTCCCAGCCCGATTTACTTCATCAACTGGTCACGATCATGAACCCAAACATTTTAATGAATTCCGGGGTGCCCGTCTATCGGACGGATCAGCATGCCGGGGAGTTCGTCATCACATTCCCGAGGGCGTATCATGCGGGTTTCAATCAGGGCTACAATTTCGCAGAGGCGGTTAACTTTGCTCCCGCTGACTGGGTAAGAAATTTTTTGTATTTCTCTCAAGGCAAAGCGACTTGTGCTGTGTCAGCGGGTGCATTACCTTGTCGTTTTGTTGTTACGCTACAGAGAAGCATTTTGTAATGCTTTAGTTTACGTTAAACGTTGAAATTTAAATTCTTTTTATTTCCTTTTCTTTTATTCTAAATTGATTAGATGAAAATGGGCCGGGAGTGCATAAATCACTACTCGACACTGAGACGTTTTTGTGTATTTTCTCATGATGAGCTCGTTTGTAAAATGGCCCTAGATCCGGATCGTCTTAATCTTGGAATTGCAACTGCTTGCTACTTGGATATGGCTGAAATGGTCGATTCTGAAAAGAAATTGCGAAAATCTCTTCTCGAATGGGTCAGTATTTTTTGGTTTGCTAATTCCTTGTGCTTATTTTGAAAAATAAAAAAAAAAAATAAAAAAAAAAATTATCGTTACAAACCCCAGGGGGTAACGCAGGCTGAACGTGAACCATTCGAACTGATACCGGACGATGAGAGGCAGTGTGATTCATGTAAGACGACTTGTTTTTTATCGGCGGTTTCATGCTCCTGCACCCAGGCGATTGTGTGCCTCCGACACTACACAGAGCTGTGCGAATGTCAACCAGAGAAGCATACACTTAAGTACCGTTATACCCTTGATGAGCTACCGTTAATGCTAAAAAAATTAAAAGTTAAAGCGGAAAGTTTCGAAAATTGGCTATCAAAAGTACGAGACGTACTTGATCCGAATACGACGACATCGATAACACTTGATGAACTTCAGGAATTGTCGCAGGAGGCCGATGAAAAGAAATTTCCCAGTTCAGTACTATTGGAGCGCCTAAATTCAGCGGTTCTAGAAGCTGAAAAATGTGTAACTGTTATACAACAGTTGGATATTAACAAAATGCGAACAAGGACACGAAATTCAAATGAGTCCGCCAAATACAAATTAAGTTTGGATGAATTAGAACTTTTCGTACAGGAGATCGATAATCTTTGTTGCGTTATACAGGAGGGTCAAAGTGTTCGAGAGCTTAGATCTCTGGGTAAGGAATTTTCTGAATCGGCTAAAATTCAATTGGCTAAACCGATTAATAAATCGGATGAGAAGGCGCTAGAGCGACTAATTGAGGAGGGCGGATCCCTTTGCATTGAATTGCATGAAATTAAAGCGCTCAAGGATCGCCTACAGCAGGTCAGCTGGTATAATAGGGTCAAGGGTTTTCGTCAGTCGAACGAGAAAAAATCTATTGGTGAAATTAAGGCACTTATTAAAGAGGGTTTGGGTATAACACCAGACGCTGTTCTTGAAAAGCAGCTCGTTAACCTCCAGGATATTATTTTAGCGGTCGAAGAATGGGAACTTGTCGCTGAGAAATGTTTTAAAAGTGGCACTCAGCATGAGCTCCCTGAAATTGAGCTGCTAATCGAAAGGGCCGAAGAGATCCAAGGGATTTTGCCCAGCCAGCAGCAGCTTAAAGATGCCCTCAAAAAGGCTAAAGAGTGGCTGGCTATTGTTGAGAATCTCCAGGCAAACGAGACCTACCCATATTTTCATACTTTAGAGAATGTCGTCAATCGTGGCAAGAACATACCGTTTAAGCTTGAAGAACTCCAAAGGATGGAAGATCACCTGAATGCGGCCAAACTGTGGAAGGAGCGAACATCGAGAACATTTTTAAAAAAGGACACCGCATTCAATTTAATGGATGTCCTATCCCCTAGATCCGATGCGGTCATGATCGGTACAAAGGTTAAGAAAAAATCCCTCGAAGATCAGTTCACCGAAGACACTGGTCCCGCTCAAATGGTGAACGCCTTTAAAAATGCCGAAGAGAAGGAATTACGCGAGATGCGTGAACTTCGGCTAGCGAACATTTCAAAGAGTCCACACGACGACAAGTATTGCCACTGTAAAAGAAAATTCCAAGGTCACATGTATCACTGTCAATTATGCAAAGATTGGTTTCACGATGGCTGTGTCCCGCCCCCAAAGAGTACGGTTCGTCCGAGATCATCGAATGTGGCCACACCGACTGGGACACCGTTTGTACCCCAGCTGAATGTGCGCGAAAAGGATCGCGAATCGAAGTATCTCTGTCAGTCGTGTATGCGATCTCGTCGGCCGCGGCTAGAGACGATTCTCTCTCTCCTCGTATCGCTGCAACGGTTACCGATCCGTTTGCCAGAGGGTGAGGCGCTTCAGTGCTTAACGGAGAGAGCTATGAATTGGCAGGACAGAGCTAGACAGGCGTTCGCTACGGAGGATGTTGCATCTGCTTTAGCTGCCCTATCAATTTTATCGCAAAAAATTACCGATGCTGGACGAAGTGATAAAATTTTAACCGATATAATTCGTAAGGTTAAACCGAACCGAAAGAGGCGTACGATCGGTCAAACGTCGGACGATGATGTCCCAGCGACCAGCTCTGATGATGACGAATTTCGAACTCTTCACATTCACGAAGATGCCGTCGCTTCGGGCGGCGAGAGTTCACCGTCTTCGCCGACGTAAGTTTTAAAGTTTTTTTTTTGTTTTTGTTTTTTATTATTTCCTCTTTTACTCGAGGTTTCTTAGGTGTAATTTTTAGCGACGACGAGTATACTCGTCGAATTTTGTTACATGACGAGTATACTCGTCGTTGGGCAAAAAAAAAAAAAAAAAACTTGAATATTCCCCTTAATGCAGAAAATGTAATTTTTATAATACACCCCCCACCCTACATCCCTCCCCCCTTGTAGAAAAATAGAGCACGCCTACTCAGTGCCGCCACCCAGCTCGTCGGCAATTTCAAATTATGGGAAAATTTCCAGTCCAGTCCATAAGTCTGATATGCCCCTAATTCAGTTAAGTAAAACCACCCGTGAGACACTCGAGGATCTCATGATGGAGGGTGACCTACTCGAGGTATCGCTGGACGAAACACTTCACATTTGGCGAATTTTAAATGCGGCTAAACCATCGATGTCTGATCTAGCCTACATGCAGTATCGCTACAATCTCGTGGTAAGGGTATATAAAATTGGTTAAAAATAAAATAAAATTATAACAAAAAAAAAAAAAAAAACAAAACAAAAAAAAACCAAAAAAAAACAAACAAACAAACAAATTATCGTTTTTAAAGACCTCTTCAAATGATGTTCTAGTCAGCAATGTGAAAAAACGAAGATCTGATGAATTTGGCGGCCCACAGGCGAAACGATCATCTAAAGGTTTGTTCTAAAATTCCAATTTATTACCTAAATAAGGTTAATTTTTATTAATTAAACATAAATAACATAAAAAAACAAAAATTTTAAAAAAAAACAAAAACAGTTTCTACAACAACTGCAATCTGTGGTGGTGAAAAGAGTCCTACAAAAATGAAAAGGGGACGAAAATTAAAATTGATTGCTACTAAAGATTCAGACAGTACCCCTCTTTTAATTGGGGAAAATAAAAAGCAACGGAAGCGGGGTAAAAAGATTCAGCAACACCACCAGCAACAGCAACAGCAGCAACAGCCCCAGCCCCAGCCCCAGTCCCAGCCCCAGCACCAGGAGCATGTTACAACTGCCTCAACGTCGGATGATGACGAAGAGTGCAGTGCTGTGAGCTGTGCCCGACCCTCAGGTAATTTTAATTTTTGTTTTGTTTATTAAAAGACACCACAAATTAAAAAAAAAAAATAATAATGCAAACATTTTAGGACGAGAAGTTGATTGGGTTCAATGTGACGGGGGATGCAACAAGTGGTTTCACATGTTTTGTGTCGGACTCGACAAGAATTCGATTAAACCGGACGATGATTACATTTGTAAATTGTGCAAAAAGACGATTACCACAAAGATAGTGTCTGGGGGTGTGGCTTCTGTGCCCCCTACACCCACTACACCGTTAAAATTAAATCGATCCCCATTACGAATCGGATTTATTGGGGATTCACCGTTTGGAGTACCACCAACAACACCAACAACACCACCAACACCACCCCCACCGCCAACATCGCTTGTTACATCATCAACAAGCAGCACCAGTAGTCCACCATCTCCGGGTGGACATCAACGATCCAATCCCAGTGCAGAGGGCGGAGCTAATGGGGTGGAAATTTTTGAGCAAATCGATGATAAAGTTCAATTAGGTGGAAATGTGTTAACCGTTAGCTCGAGCACATCCCCGCAAATAACGGGAACAGCCCCTAATTGTAATAGTAGTAGTAGTAGTAATAGCAGCAGTAGTAGTAGTAGTAGTCATAGTAGCAATTGTAGTAGTGTTAGTATTAAAAAGTGTGGTGGAGCCAATGTGGGCGGGGCGAATTCTCCGAAGAGAGAAGAGCCAATTGGATCGTCTCCGCCGTCACCTCCTCCACCGCCACCACCACAACCACCGCAACCACCAGCGGCATCAACGGGATCCACAAAAAGTTAGACCCCATTTTTCCCCCTATCTCTCTCTCTCTCTCTCATCCTCACTCTCCTCTTTCTTTCACTCACACACACACACACACACACACAATCCATTCGATGAGTGACGGCGAGAGGTTTTCTCTGAATTGAAGGAAACGCACGATTGTCGCAAACTGCGCGCCCAATCGCCCAGAATTAATTTCATAAATTTTTCATTTATTTAATTTTCGCCAATGAAACGGTATTGTAATTTTTTTTTCTTCTTCTTCTTCTTATTTAGGGATGTATAGATCGAGTTTTAGTTGATAAGCGAAGTATTAAAATTCCCCCTCCCCAAGCACACACACACACAAATTTAAGGGTGTTTTATAAGTCACTTCTTTTCGTTCTCCTCGCACTCCGAATTCGAGATGTGTTTTTTTTTTTTTATTTATAAGGAATTAGAAAATTTGTAAGACGAGAAAGAAATGCACCACCAAATCTGATTATTTTTTTTTTGTTTTTTTATTTTGTTTATTTTCGGTAAACACACGTCTGCAAGTATTTCGAATCCATCGGCCGTAACTCCGCCCCCTCCATTCTCCTTCTCCTTCTCCTTCTCCTTCCACCGCCAACAACAACAACACCAAACAAACCAAGGGGGCGTGGCCGGCCGAGGAATTAGACTCCACCCCTCCTCTCCTCCACCTCCTGGTTATAGCAAAAAACGAAAAGAGAAAAAAGTAACCTCCCTGGTATTTTTTTATTTATTTTTTGTTTTATTTCTTAAGGAAAAAAAAAAAACAAATTTTTTTACACACATGGAAAATGTAAAAAAAAAAAATTCTTTTTTAAGTTTTTTTTTTTTAACTTTTCGCCCTTCTCCAATATCCCCGCAGCCCCCACCACTGCAGGTGAATTGATGGCAAAAGTGGAGATACCCCCAGAAAAAGTACAAGTTTCTCTGTATAGACCTAAAAAAAAAACAAAAACAAAAAGGAACGGCTTGTTAGACGTTGTTAGCCCCGTATGTACGTGTGTAATTAAAATTTATATTGAAGTAAGGCTGGTTTTATTTCGCCCGCGCTTTCCGAACCCACCCACCCACCCCAGAAGCGTTTGTAGGGCCTCAATTCGCGCCCGTCTCGACGATTTGCAGAGACGTTTGCTCTAGACTTGTCTCGATTTTGGGCTCTCTGGAGAGCAGGACATGTCCTCGGAGCCTCCTAAAAATATTGGGGCCCTGCGATTGCTTTTTGGGAATTTAGAGCCTTTTTTTCCCCGAGTGAGCCCCACCAAAAAGCAATTTTTAGTGCAATTCTACTTTTCTGGGGATTTGGCGACCCTTTTCCCGAAATTTTTGTTCCAGACTTATCCCGATTTTGGGCTCCCTGGAGAGCAGGACATGTCCTCGGAGCCTCCTAAAAATATTGGGGCCCTGCGATTGTTTTCTGGGAATTTAGAGCCTTTTTTTCCCCGAGTGGGTCCCACCAAGAGCAATTTTTAGTGCAATTCTACTTTTCTGGGGATTTGGCGACCCTTTTCCCGAAATTTTTGTTCCAGACTTATCCCGATTTTGGGCTCCCTGGAGAGCAGGACATGTCCTCGGAGCCTCCTAAAAATATTGGGGCCCTGCGATTGTTTTCTGGGAATTTAGAGCCTTTTTTTCCCCGAGTGAGCCCCACCAAAAAGCAATTTTTAGTGCAATTCTACTTTTCTGGGGATTTGGCGACCCTTTTTCCGAAATTTTTGTTCCAGACTTATCCCGATTTTGGGCTCCCTGGAGAGCAGGACATGTCCTCGAAGCCTCCTAAAAATATTGGGGCCCTGCGATTGTTTTCTGGGAATTTAGAGCCTTTTTTTCCCCGAGTGAGCCCCACCAAAAAGCAATTTTTAGTGCAATTCTACTTTTCTGGGGATTTGGCGACCCTTTTCCCGAAATTTTTGTTCCAGACTTATCCCGATTTTGGGCTCCCTGGAGAGCAGGACATGTCCTCGGAGCCTCCTAAAAATATTGGGGCCCTGCGATTGTTTTCTGGGAATTTAGAGCCTTTTTTTCCCCGAGTGGGTCCCACCAAGAGCAATTTTTAGTGCAATTTTACCCTGGGAAGTTTGGCGGCCCGTTTAACGAAATTTTTACTCCAGACTTATCCCGATTTTGGGCCCCCTGGAGAGCAGGACATGTCCTCGGAGCCTCCTAAAAATATTGGGGCCCTGCGATTGCTTTTTGGGAATTTAGACCCTATTTTCCCCCGAGTGAGCCCCACCAAAAAGCAATTTTTAGTGCAATTCTACTTTTCTGGGGATTTGGCGACCCTTTTCCCGAAATTATTGTTCCAGACTTATCCCGATTTTGGGCTCCCTGGAGAGCAGGACATGTCCTCGGAGCCTCCTAAAAATATTGGGGCCCTGCGATTGTTTTCTGGGAATTTAGAGCCTTTTTTTCCCCGAGTGAGCCCCACCAAAAAGCAATTTTTAGTGCAATTCTACTTTTCTGGGGATTTGGCGACCCTTTTTCCGAAATTTTTGTTCCAGACTTATCCCGATTTTGGGCTCCCTGGAGAGCAGGACATGTCCTCGAAGCCTCCTAAAAATATTGGGGCCCTGCGATTGTTTTCTGGGAATTTAGAGCCTTTTTTTCCCCGAGTGAGCCCCACCAAAAAGCAATTTTTAGTGCAATTCTACTTTTCTGGGGATTTGGCGACCCTTTTCCCGAAATTTTTGTTCCAGACTTATCCCGATTTTGGGCTCCCTGGAGAGCAGGACATGTCCTCGGAGCCTCCTAAAAATATTGGAGCCCTGCGATTGTTTTCTGGGAATTTAGAGCCTTTTTTTCCCCGAGTGAGCCCCACCAAAAAGCAATTTTTAGTGCAATTCTACTTTTCTGGGGATTTGGCGACCCTTTTTCCGAAATTTTTGTTCCAGACTTATCCCGATTTTGGGCTCCCTGGAGAGCAGGACATGTCCTCGGAGCCTCCTAAAAATATTGGGGCCCTGCGATTGTTTTCTGGGAATTTAGAGCCTTTTTTTCCCCGAGTGAGCCCCACCAAAAAGCAATTTTTAGTGCAATTCTACTTTTCTGGGGATTTGGCGACCCTTTTCCCGAAATTTTTGTTCCAGACTTATCCCGATTTTGGGCTCCCTGGAGAGCAGGACATGTCCTCGGAGCCTCCTAAAAATATTGGGGCCCTGCGATTGTTTTCTGGGAATTTAGAGCCTTTTTTTCCCCGAGTGAGCCCCACCAAAAAGCAATTTTTAGTGCAATTCTACTTTTCTGGGGATTTGGCGACCCTTTTCCCGAAATTTTTGTTCCAGACTTATCCCGATTTTGGGCTCCCTGGAGAGCAGGACATGTCCTCGGAGCCTCCTAAAAATATTGGGGCCCTGCGATTGTTTTCTGGGAATTTAGAGCCTTTTTTTCCCCGAGTGAGCCCCACCAAAAAGCAATTTTTAGTGCAATTCTACTTTTCTGGGGATTTGGCGACCCTTTTCCCGAAATTTTTGTTCCAGACTTATCCCGATTTTGGGCTCCCTGGAGAGCAGGACATGTCCTCGGAGCCTCCTAAAAATATTGGGGCCCTGCGATTGTTTTCTGGGAATTTAGAGCCTTTTTTTCCCCGAGTGAGCCCCACCAAAAAGCAATTTTTAGTGCAATTCTACTTTTCTGGGGATTTGGCGACCCTTTTCCCGAAATTTTTGTTCCAGACTTATCCCGATTTTGGGCTCCCTGGAGAGCAGGACATGTCCTCGGAGCCTCCTAAAAATATTGGGGCCCTGCGATTGTTTTCTGGGAATTTAGAGCCTTTTTTTCCCCGAGTGAGCCCCACCAAAAAGCAATTTTTAGTGCAATTCTACTTTTCTGGGGATTTGGCGACCCTTTTCCCGAAATTTTTGTTCCAGACTTATCCCGATTTTGGGCTCCCTGGAGAGCAGGACATGTCCTCGGAGCCTCCTAAAAATATTGGGGCCCTGCGATTGTTTTCTGGGAATTTAGAGCCTTTTTTTCCCCGAGTGGGTCCCACCAAGAGCAATTTTTAGTGCAATTCTACTTTTCTGGGGATTTGGCGACCCTTTTCCCGAAATTTTTGTTCCAGACTTATCCCGATTTTGGGCTCCCTGGAGAGCAGGACATGTCCTCGGAGCCTCCTAAAAATATTGGAGCCCTGCGATTGTTTTCTGGGAATTTAGAGCCTTTTTTTCCCCGAGTGAGCCCCACCAAAAAGCAATTTTTAGTGCAATTCTACTTTTCTGGGGATTTGGCGACCCTTTTTCCGAAATTTTTGTTCCAGACTTATCCCGATTTTGGGCTCCCTGGAGAGCAGGACATGTCCTCGGAACCTCCTAAAAATATTGGGGCCCTGCGATTGTTTTCTGGGAATTTAGGCCCTATTTTCCCCCGAGTGAGCCCCACCAAGAAGCAATTTTTAGTGCAATTCTACTTTTCTGGGGATTTGGCGACCCTTTTCCCGAAATTTTTGTTCCAGACTTATCCCGATTTTGGGCTCCCTGGAGAGCAGGACATGTCCTCGGAGCCTCCTAAAAATATTGGAGCCCTGCGATTGTTTTCTGGGAATTTAGAGCCTTTTTTTCCCCGAGTGAGCCCCACCAAAAAGCAATTTTTAGTGCAATTCTACTTTTCTGGGGATTTGGCGACCCTTTTCCCGAAATTTTTGTTCCAGACTTATCCCGATTTTGGGCTCCCTGGAGAGCAGGACATGTCCTCGGAGCCTCCTAAAAATATTGGGGCCCTGCGATTGTTTTCTGGGAATTTAGAGCCTTTTTTTCCCCGAGTGGGTCCCACCAAGAGCAATTTTTAGTGCAATTCTACTTTTCTGGGGATTTGGCGACCCTTTTCCCGAAATTTTTGTTCCAGACTTATCCCGATTTTGGGCTCCCTGGAGAGCAGGACATGTCCTCGGAGCCTCCTAAAAATATTGGGGCCCTGCGATTGTTTTCTGGGAATTTAGAGCCTTTTTTTCCCCGAGTGGGTCCCACCAAGAGCAATTTTTAGTGCAATTTCACCCTGGGAAGTTTGGCGGCCCCTTTAACGAAATTTTTACTCCAGACTTATCCCGATTTTGGGCCCCCTGGAGAGCGGGACATGTCCTCGGAGCCTCCTAAAAATATTGGGGCCCTGCGATTGTTTTCTGGGAATTTAGGCCCTATTTTCCCCCGAGTGAGCCCCACCAAAAAGCAATTTTTACTGCAATTCTACTTTTCTGGGGATTTGGCGACCCTTTTCCCGAAATTTTTGTTCCAGACTTATCCCGATTTTGGGCTCCCTGGAGAGCAGGACATGTCCTCGGAGCCTCCTAAAAATATTGGGGCCCTGCGATTGTTTTCTGGGAATTTAGAGCCTTTTTTTCCCCGAGTGGGTCCCACCAAGAGCAATTTTTAGTGCAATTTCACCCTGGGAAGTTTGGCGGCCCCTTTAACGAAATTTTTACTCCAGACTTATCCCGATTTTGGGCCCCCTGGAGAGCGGGACATGTCCTCGGAGCCTCCTAAAAATATTGGGGCCCTGCGATTGTTTTCTGGGAATTTAGGCCCTATTTTCCCCCGAGTGAGCCCCACCAAAAAGCAATTTTTACTGCAATTCTACTTTTCTGGGGATTTGGCGACCCTTTTCCCGAAATTTTTGTTCCAGACTTATCCCGATTTTGGGCTCCCTGGAGAGCAGGATATGTCCTCGGAGCCTCCTAAAAATATTGGGGCCCTGCGATTGTTTTCTGGGAATTTAGAGCCTTTTTTTCCCCGAGTGGGTCCCACCAAGAGCAATTTTTAGTGCAATTTCACCCTGGGAAGTTTGGCGGCCCCTTTAACGAAATTTTTACTCCAGACTTATCCCGATTTTGGGCCCCCTGGAGAGCGGGACATGTCCTCGGAGCCTCCTAAAAATATTGGGGCCCTGCGATTGTTTTCTGGGAATTTAGGCCCTATTTTCCCCCGAGTGAGCCCCACCAAAAAGCAATTTTTACTGCAATTCTACTTTTCTGGGGATTTGGCGACCCTTTTCCCGAAATTTTTGTTCCAGACTTATCCCGATTTTGGGCTCCCTGGAGAGCAGGACATGTCCTCGGAGCCTCCTAAAAATATTGGGGCCCTGCGATTGTTTTCTGGGAATTTAGAGCCTTTTTTTCCCCGAGTGGGTCCCACCAAGAGCAATTTTTAGTGCAATTTCACCCTGGGAAGTTTGGCGGCCCCTTTAACGAAATTTTTACTCCAGACTTATCCCGATTTTGGGCCCCCTGGAGAGCGGGACATGTCCTCGGAGCCTCCTAAAAATATTGGGGCCCTGCGATTGTTTTCTGGGAATTTAGGCCCTATTTTCCCCCGAGTGAGCCCCACCAAAAAGCAATTTTTACTGCAATTCTACTTTTCTGGGGATTTGGCGACCCTTTTCCCGAAATTTTTGTTCCAGACTTATCCCGATTTTGGGCTCCCTGGAGAGCAGGACATGTCCTCGGAGCCTCCTAAAAATATTGGGGCCCTGCGATTGTTTTCTGGGAATTTAGGCCCTATTTTCCCCCGAGTGAGCCCCACCAAAAAGCAATTTTTAGTGCAATTCTACTTTTCTGGGGATTTGGCGACCCTTTTTCCGAAATTTTTGTTCCAGACTTATCCCGATTTTGGGCTCCCTGGAGAGCAGGACATGTCCTCGGAGCCTCCTAAAAATATTGGGGCCCTGCGATTGTTTTCTGGGAATTTAGAGCCTTTTTTTCCCCGAGTGAGCCCCACCAAGAAGCAATTTTTAGTGCAATTCTACTTTTCTGGGGATTTGGCGACCCTTTTCCCGAAATTTTTGTTCCAGACTTATCCCGATTTTGGGCTCCCTGGAGAGCAGGACATGTCCTCGGAGCCTCCTAAAAATATTGGGGCCCTGCGATTGTTTTCTGGGAATTTAGAGCCTTTTTTTCCCCGAGTGAGCCCCACCAAAAAGCAATTTTTAGTGCAATTCTACTTTTCTGGGGATTTGGCGACCCTTTTCCCGAAATTATTGTTCCAGACTTATCCCGATTTTGGACTCTTTGGAGAGCAGGACATGTCCTCGGAGCCTCCTAAAAATATTGGGGCCCTGCGATTGCTTTTTGGGAATTTAGGCCCTATTTTCCCCCGAGTGAGCCCCACCAAAAAGCAATTTTTAGTGCAATTTCACCCTGGGAAGTTTGGCGGCCCGTTTAACGAAATTTTTACTCCAGACTTATCCCGATTTTGGGCTCCCTGGAGAGCAGGACATGTCCTCGGAGCCTCCTAAAAATATTGGGGCCCTGCGATTGTTTTCTGGGAATTTAGATCCTTTTTTTCCCCGAGTGAGCCCCACCAATAAGCAATTTTTAGTGCAATTCTACTTTTCTGGGGATTTGGCGACCCTTTTCCCGAAATTTTTGTTCCAGACTTATCCCGATTTTGGGCTCCCTGGAGAGCAGAACATGTCCTCGGAGCCTCCTAAAAATATTGGGGCCCTGCGATTGTTTTCTGGGAATTTAGAGCCTTTTTTTCCCCGAGTGGGTCCCACCAAGAGCAATTTTTAGTGCAATTTTACCCTGGGAAGTTTGGCGGCCCGTTTAACGAAATTTTTACTCCAGACTTATCCCGATTTTGGGCCCCCTGGAGAGCAGGACATGTCCTCGGAGCCTCCTAAAAATATTGGGGCCCTGCGATTGTTTTCTGGGAATTTAGAGCCTTTTTTTCCCCGAGTGGGTCCCACCAAGAGCAATTTTTGGTGCAATTTTACCTTTCTGGGGAGTTTGGTAACCCGTTTCCCTAAATTTTCACTCCAGACTTATCCCGATTTTGGGCCCCCTGGAGAGCAGGACATGTCCTCAAAGTCTCCTAAAAATATTGGGGCCCTGCGATTGTTTTCTGGGAATTTAGAGCATATTTTCCTCCGAGTGAGCCGCCTACTTGGAGCATTTTTTAGTGCAATTTTACCTTGGGGAGTTTGGCGGCCCATTCCTCGAAATTTTAGCTCCAGACTTATCCCGGTTCTGAGTTCCCTGAAAAGCGGGACACGTCCTTGGAGCAATTTAAAAATACTGGGGGGCCCTGCGAAATTTTGCTGAGAAGCTACAGACACCTGAAGGGGCCAAGGTTTCAATTAAAGACCGAGTCAAAATCGAACGATTTTTATTCAAAGAGTTTCTCTTTCTCCAATTTTCTTCAGTGTTGTTCCGTCTTTTTTTTTGTTTCTTTTGTTTTATTTTTTTTTCTTGTTTTTTTTTTTGTTTTTTTTTATATCTTTTCATTTTACAAACAATCAGAAAACTTACTGTAGATTTTTTGTTGTTTTGTTTTGTTTTTCAAATGAGAGTTCTCTCAGCAGTGAGAATCAAAATTTAATGAAAGTGACAACAATCTCTAGAAATTAAAACGTTTTTTTTTTTTCTTAATAGCGATAATAATTACAATTAACCGTTACGGGGGTCGGGGGAGGGGTCAAGTTCTTTCGGCATTTTCAAAGTTACCACCACACCATACACAAAATCCAAGCATTCGACTGCCTTATATACAAAACTACAGTTAACAACGTAAAAAAAAAAAAATTATGTTAATTATGCGATAGTAGTAGTCCTCATATCTTCTCTTTAGCGGTTGTCCCTTTTCTTTCAAGCGAGAAAACGCACGCACGCACGCACGCACGCACACACGTTCTACACCGTCGCTTGCTCTTTTTGTTTTTTTGTCTTTTTCATAATTTTTGAAAATGTTTCTCCAATGAGGGTAAATCAAGGGCGTGGCGATGTTGTCGGGAACGATGAAGAATTTTTGGATTGGGCGGGGCGTCCCACACATGTTGCGCCTGCGCCGTCGTCAGTGGTGGGCTGTGTCTCTTAGAGAAAATTTGGCTTGTTGGTGTCTGGCCCCTGGGCCGCTGTAGCTCCACTCGGCTGTCTTGACCATGGTTGATTGCTTCCCTTTAAACGGTTTTGTGGGGTTTTGTTGTTGTTTTTGTTGTTGTTAGATTTAAGAAAACAATGTTTTTTTCGTATTTATCTACGGTTCAATTTGAATTTATTTTAAAAATTCATTACCTGCTGACCATCTCCACCTCCGCCCTGCGACATCCAAGAGAGAAATCCTCCACCCTGCTGTGATGTTCCTGGCTGCGAATTGGGCCCTCCTGATGCTCCAAAATTCTTAAAAGGATTGTTTTTAAAAAAAACACCCTACTTGTGGCGATTTCCGAGAAGCATTACATTGAGAAGAGCGCAATGTTCGGGGGGGAATTTAAATTTATTTCCCTTACCTGATCTTGATTTTGATTTTGTAAATTTCCAATAAGACTCCACTGATTTAGGGCCGCTGCAACAATAGCCGGATTCATTGGGAGGGTATTCAAATTTAATCCGACACCGAGGGGATTGTTCATATTTTGCCCCTGATTCGATGGATTCTGTCCCTGCGGATTAATTCCAAGTGCCTGCAAATTTGGCATATCTAAATTACCACGATTTTGACTATTCCAACTATTGTTTGGTGGCATCGGAGGATTTGGCATGTAATTCCCCCTCTGCTGTGGATAGGGCATATTGTCCTGTCGGCTCATTTGATTAGGACCCCCTCTCTGATGGGGCACAACAGCACCCGCTGTGTTATTTGCGTTTCGATTACTCTCAGATTTTGGAGCAGCATTTGAAACGTGAACGGATACGCCTGAAATTGTTTTTAGTTTTACCACAATTTTCCTATTTAAATTAAAATAAAATAAATAAAAAAACACCTTTTATAATGTGGTCCTCTCCGCACAAACTTTGTGCAACGTCTGGATCCAGAAATGTTACAAAACTGAACGCCCTAAAGGGTTTTGGTATAAAAACATCGGTCACTTCACCGAATTTTGAAAAGTATTCCCTTAAATCTTCCGATGTTAAATCCTCTGTGCACCGTCCAACGAACACCTTGCAAGGTACCTGATGAACCATACCTTCCTAAAATGAATAAAACACCTTAAATAACTTTCGCTATAAAACAAATTAAAAAATGTTTGGGCCAACCTTTGAATTCGGCACTTTCACTTCGCACCAGCGTCCATCGATTAAGTGCCTCGTTGCAAGGACCCTCATTTGTGCCTCATACGATCCGAACCGTATGAAACCGAAACCTTTCGATTGTCCAGACTTTAAATCCTTTTTCACCTGTGCCATCAAAACCTCCCCGAATTCCTCAAAATGCTCCCGAAGGCTCTGTTCCGATGTTTTCCACGGTAGTCCCAAAACAATTAAATCAGTGCAACGCAGTCTCGTTTCAATTCTTTTCGTTTTAGCTGTTGAATTCTCCAAGTTATCATCGCTTTTCCTTTTATTTTCTAAAAAATACACACAAATTTTTAACTTGAAAAACAAGAAATACAACAAAAATCTAGCGTGCTTGTCTTTTTCCAGAGAAAAAAGTAAGGGGAAAGTAAGGGGAAAAATTTAAACAAACCTTTTGGGAAAACACAGAAATAAATCTGTGATCCCCATCCCGAATCACTGGAGGGGGGATAAAATCGACCCTCATTCGATCGTACCCCGCGTATCGCACGCGACTCAGGATTTCGATATTTGAGACCGCAGGCTCCAGGGAATTGAGCCTGCAAAGTTGACAGCAAAAGGGTTCCGTCCTCCTCCACGGGAAGCTCGATCGGTTCCTCGCCCTCATCTTCAGCAACTTGCAAAAATTCCATCGACATTTTTTAGAACTAGCCGGGCGAAATGGAGAAAAATGAAAATTTATTGAAATTTTTACATATTTTTTTGTTTTCAAATTTAAAAGATAATTCTTTACTTAATTAAATGGAAATAGTTGGGATACGGTTTAAGGGAAAACAAAAACAGCATTCCACAAACAAAAATCGATTGGATATAAAAAGAATTTTCCTGGAAATCGACAAATTTAGTTTTCTTCATTGCGAGTTTTACCCGTTTTTGAAGGCGGAAAACCTTTTTCACAGAAAATGCGCTCCTGGCCGTAACAATTGTTTTTATGTTATGAAATTTGGCCCAGACTAAGGGGATGTGCTGCCCTTTCTAGGAAAATTAAAATCAGGACACGTCCCGAGGGAATATTTCGAGCTACAGGGACCTGAACTTTAGCCAAAAAATAGCCACTTTCTCCTTACTTTCGGGCTATTTTCAGGCTGTAACTTCTCGGAAAAAAATCGCAGGGCCCTAATATTTTTAGGGATCTCGCAGGACATGTTTCGCTCTCTAGGCAGCCCAAAATTGGGATAAGTCTGGAACAAAAATTATAGGAAATGGGGCGCCTAAGACCCCAAAAGCGAAAAACTGCTCCTAGTGGAGCCCCACTTGGCTGAAAATAGACTCTAAATTTTCAGAAAAAAATCGCAGGGTCCCAATATTTTTAGGAGTCTTCGACATCACGTCCCGCTCTCCAGAAAGCCAAAAATCGGGATTATTCTGGAGGAAAATTTCCAAGAAATTCAAATCCAAATTCCGGCAAAATGGTGAAAATAAATCCGCAAAATTCATGAAGAACCCTAAAAAGGAGAAATTCTAGGATTTCTATAAATTTTTAAAATATGCACACACAAAAAATGTTTACTCTCTTTCCAGAAAAATGCAACGTCCCAAGAAAATATTTCGTGAAAATCTCAAATTTTTAATTTTCAAACATTTTTGGAAAACAAAAATTCAAAGAGAAACTTCCACTTCGATTGCGGGACGATTAAAATAGGAACGGGGGGGTGGATGTAAAGGCAGGGGGAAGAAAAAGAACAAAAAAATAAAAACGAAAACGTCATTTGGACACATCAAAAGCCAGGCAAAAAAAAAAAAAAAATAAATAAAAATGAAAGCCACAAAATTCAGCAAATTTGCTTCAGTAGAAAAATAAAAAAAATTCACCTCTCAATAAATTTCGCACACAAAGAAACTCAGTCACGTACCCACACGTACGTATCTTTTATATAGCAATATAAATTTTCTTACACACACTTCTATACGGATATATAGATGAAATTTTAAATACTCGTTAAATATATAACAAAAAAAAAAATACAAAGTAAATAACAACAAAACGTCTTCTCTTTTTTCTCCTCAGGCGCAAACACACACCAAGAAAACAAAAAAAAAATTGATCTACACCCGATTTTCGCACTCAGCACCCCCCACACACAGAGCAACAAAATTTTTTTTTCAAAAGAATTTTTAAATTAGTTTTCCATGAAAAGAACATGAAAAAAATACAAGAAAAGAAGACCAACTAAAAGTCCAATTGCTGTAAGTTGTGTACCGCGTATTTCTGCTCATTCAATTTGTCTAGATCTCTTCAACTTTTGCGGGTTAAAAAAAAAAAAATTTCAAAAGTTTTTCTGTGGCTGTCAAATTTGTTCTCACGTGAATAACAAAAACAAAAACAAAACAAGAAGCAATTTCTCTCTCCATTTACTTGTTTGTCCGGTCTCTCTCTCTCTCTCTCTCTCATTTATTTACTAAGGGTAAATTTTTAAAGAAGGTTAAAAATAAAATTAAACGGGGAAATGTAAGTGGTAATCAAAGAAAGAAGAACAAGAAGAAGGACTCACTACCCCATAAAAGATAAAAATTCACACCTACGCACCCATGCGAGTGTATTTCGAAAGAGGCAAATGTGCCAATCGAAAAAAAAATATTTTTTTTTTTTGCTTCCAAAAGAAAGAGTAGGAGGGGCTAAAACCACGAAAAACTTCACACAAAAAAAAAATATTTGTTATTTCTCTCTTTCTCTCTCTCTGACTCTGACTCGCTCCCTCTCTTTCTTTCGTTCTAACGTACAAAAATTTTTCCGAAATGGAGGAGAAATTTCAACTAAATGAAAATAAACAACAAAAACAAAAACAAAAAAAAAACGGCATCACTTTCAAAATTTTTTATAAAATGAGAAGTAAAACCAAAAATCACTCTCTCTCCCTTCCGCCACTGTTTTATCACAAAAAAAAAAAAAAAATTTTATTTATTCCTCTCTCCTTTTTCTTTTCGCTCGCTCAATTCTCTCATTTTAACAAATTCTGGCAAAATTACAATTTACTAAAAATCGCCATCTTTTTCTCGGCCGCGTGCTTCAAATTTTCACTCGTTTCTTTTTTTTTTTTTTTATTTATTAAAATGCGGCGATTTGTCGGTTTTTTTTTTGTTTTTTACTGTTTATTATTTTTTTTTTTATTAAGTTTTACCACCCTAAAAAGAATGCGGGGTGGGAGGGTTACCATCCGTCCTTTTTTTTTATTTTTTTTGTATTAAGAATTTTTTTTTTTTTATTTATTTCGAAAATTCCACGGCGGCGACGACAAGGCGTTTTTTTTTTGCGATTTTTTCTTTTTGTTACGTAAAATTGAAAAAAAAAACAAAACGTCTCCTTGTTGGTTTTTTATTTATTTCTTTTTTTTTTATAAAACACTGCTGCCAAATTAAAAAAATAGACGAAAATAGAAAAAAACTAAAACCGCTTAGTCCATGAGTCCTTTAAATTTTTTTTCTATTTTTTCTCTTTTTCCGGGGTCGAATTTTTAGCGGACGGTATTTAAAAAAAAAAAAAAAATTATTTAGAAAAAAAAAACAAAGAAAAACAAGAGGAACACCAAAACGAACGTGTTTCGCAGCGGAGATCTTTTTTTGTATAACACATATAAAAAAAAAAAAAAAAAAAAAAAAAACTGGCACCCTACTCGGAGGACATTTCTCACGTTTACTTTCAGGCGGTGGCAACAAAAATTTTCAGACACACGCTCACACAGCCGCAGTCACGCACTGAGGCCGCTGCCTCGATGATGCACCACCGAAGCGGTACCTAAGGACGAGGGACACGTCCCGATCTATCGGTGTCCCGCTTCCGCAAACCCAAGCGGACGCCTAATCCCCACTCCAGGTCAGTGCACACCACACACACACACACACACACACACAGGTGGTGCGCATGGCATTAGACGGGGCTGCCACACGTCGCAGAAATGCGCCTGAACTGTGGCAACTTTGGTAAAGCAATTTTTTTTTTTTTTTTTTTATTTTAATTCGGGTTTTAACCCCCTTCCCTGGAAATCCATCCGTAGACCATGAATGACCCAAAAACAGCTGCCGACAAGCGAGAGAATCAGGTGACCCTTTCTATGAAATAAAAAAAAACCCCAATAACAACCCCCCCCCCCCCCCCCTTTACAGCACACCAGACCCTTATTCTCGCTGATCACCGCTCTCGTGAACTTTTGTGGGGAAAAAAGCTCCGGTTAGGAGTTCTCCGCTTTTCCCGTAAAATCTCAGGAATTTTTGAAGGCGGCAAAATCCTTTTCACAGAAAATACTCTCCTGACCGTAAAAATTGTTTTTGTGTTATGAAATTTGGTCCAGACTAAGAAGATTTGTTGCCCTTTCTAGGAAAATTAAAATCAGGACACGTCCCGAGGGAATATTTCGGGCTACAGGGTCCCGAACTTGACCCAAAAAATTGCCACTTTCTCCTTACTTTCCGGCTATTTTTAGGCTGTAACTGCTCGAAAAGAAATCGCATGGTCCCAAGATTTTTAGGAGGCTCCCAGGACATCTCCCGCTATCCAGAAAGGCCAAAACCGGGATAACCCTGGACGAAAAATCTCATGAACCGGGGCCGCAAAGTTCCCAGAAGGGTAAAATTGCATTCAAAATTGCTCTTGGTGGGACCCACTCGGGGAAAAAAAGGCTCTAAATTCCCAGAAAACAATCGCAGGGCCCCAATATTTTTAGGAGGCTCCGAGGACATGTCCTGCTCTCCAGGGAGTCCAAAATCGGGATAAGCCTGGAGCAAAAATGTTTGGAAACAGGACGCCAAACTCCCTAGGGTGAAATTGCACTAAAAATTGCTCTTGGTCGGGCTCACTCGGGCGAAAAAAAGGCTCTAAATTCTCAGAAAAAAAATCGCCCAGAGCCGCAATATTTTTGAGATGCTCTCTAAGCATGTTCAGCTTTCCAGAAAATTTAAAATCGGTATAGGTTTGGAGGGAAAGATTTTTAGAAACGGGGGATCAAACTCCCGGAATGGTTCGTTAAATTTTGGCTAAAAATTCTTCCAAGTGGACCGCTCAATTCGAGGAAAAAGGTTTCCAATTTCTCAGAATAAAATCGCAGGATCAAAATATTTTCAGCAGACTTTGAGGACCTGCCCCCTGCTCTCCCCAGAGAGCCAAAATCGGAATAAGTCTGGAGCAAAAATCGTCCGGGGTATTCCGCAAGGCAGTAATCTTGGGCCTTTGCTCTTTTCTCTTTTCGGTTCAATTAACAAAAAAGCGAATTAAAACGATCAAAGTCTTAAAAGTTGTCCTTTATTTCGGTTAAATTTCATATTTTGAAAATATGCGCATCCCCCCCCCCCCCCTCCTTCTTCACTGCAAAAGCGTTGGAGGATGAGCGGAGCCTCTTCGGGATGGATTTCAAAAATTTGAAACTAATTCGCCACCTCCTCTGCTATTTTTGTAAGGATTTGAAATTCTCTTCTGATTCGCCGGTGTCCAGCCAGAGGGAGGGGGGGGGGGGGGGGGGGCATCGGCGCGTTCAGAGTAGAATTTGTTTTTTTTTTTTTTTTTAAACGGACGGAAGATGTTTTTCGTTATTTCCTTCGTTTCATTTTAAAATTAAATTTTTTTCTTTTTTTATGTTTTAAGTTTGCTGAGGTCGAGATATTAAAAAAAAAAAAACAAAGCGAGTTCACATTGCAGCTAAGGCTGGAAAATAACGAGAGGTCTTAAAAAAGGCGATTGAAATAAAAATGGAAAAAAAGGACAGAAAAAAAAATAACCAAAAATTCACATTTTTATTTTCTTCGTTTCTGTCTTGCGAACAAAATTTATTTTTCGTTTATTTCTATTATAAAAAAATATGCAGTAGAAAAAGTATAATCAAAAAATAAAAAGCACAAAAAATACAAACCGAAAAAATATGAAGACGATTTCTCCTCTTTTTTTTGTTTTTTTACTTTACTTTTACTCAACCAGGCGTAAGTACAAAAGATGGAGGAAGTCTTCTTCTGTTTGTATTTTTTTTTTATTTTTTTATTTTTTTTTTACTCGTCTACTTTGTGACCTAGGAGAAGATCTCAATTTAAAATTAAAATTTTGTAGGGCTTTTGCGGTATGGTGGAGTGATCGGGGGGGAAGGGGGTGGGCTCTTAACTCAGTTAAATTTTTGTTCACAATTTTTTTTTTTTTTTTTGGTTTTTTAATTTATAAATGCAATAAAATGCGTATTTGTCAGCGACAAGCACAAATGCGTGCTTGTCTGCAGTTTAAAAAAATTTCAACTTTTACTTTTTAATCAACTTTTTTTTTTTGTTTTAATGTATAAAAAAATTTTGAGAAAAGAAACTAAAAATAAAAATAAAAAAAAAAACAAAAACTACTAAAGCCATAGGCGAAGTATTTAAAGGTGGTCTCACAATTCTTAAAATAAAATTTCTGATTATATAAAAAAAAAAAAAAAAAGTAAGGAAGAAAATCGTCAGGTGTTTAAAAAAAAAAAAAAATAATATTACAAAATAAAAAAAAAAACGTTATACAGTTTACCTCCTATTTACAAATTACAAAAAACGGGTATAGCTTAAAATTAGGGTTTTCTGCTTCTACTACGACCTACTTGTTAAATATTTTAAATTTTATTTTTTTTTTCGTTTTTTTAGTTTTTCCATTTTTCCCCCTTTTGTAAAACTCTTTCCAAGCACACACGATTTTGGGGTTAGTTTTACAAAAAAAAAAAAAAATAAATTTTTATATATTTTTTTCCGGTTTCACCTTATTTGGAAAGAGATACAAAAAAAAAAAAAGTGATTTATTTTTTTACTACAATTTGTTTTTCCGCTAAAGAAATGTGAGAAAAATTTATTTTTTTTTTTAACATAATTTTTTTTTTGTTGTGTTGATTTTGTTTTTTTTTTTTGCTTCTACTTCGTCCAAACATTGAGAACCTTAAGTCTAAAAAAATTTAAAAAGTAAGAAAAAGTCGCTTGAGTATGTTTTTTTTTCTTTAAATGGTGACGTGGGCGAAAGATGACATCTAAAGGTATGCTATAAAATAACGCCCCCTACAATGAATCAATCACGTTCAAAGCTGAGTCATCTTTTCGCCTTTTGATTGGTGGACAATCGTCAGATTCACTGGATCGTTCGCGATGAGGGCTACTGTCGAAATTGACAGCCGACGATGAAAGTTTCCCAGAAGACCTAGGGTCTTTGGGAGAACCACCGCAAGAGGTCTCCTCGAATCGGTGGCTTGCTGCAAGAAAACGAGACTTTTTACCATCGTTGTCCTGTCTGTCCTCCGGTTCGACCCTCTTCTCATCGGCATCGCCATCGCCATCGCCATTGTCGCCATTGTGGCCATCGTCGCCATCATCGTCGTCTTTATCCTCATTTTCCTCCTCCTCCTCGTCGTCGTCGTCGTCCACGTTTTCATTTTCATTTTCATTTTCATTTTCATTTTCGCCCTCGTCCTCATCCTCAAACTCGGAATCATCGGACGATGTCCAGTAGACTTGAGCTCCCGGAAAAACGTAGGAGCAAGTCACCGAATTAAAGAAGTAACTGTTCTCGGGCAACTTCTCAGCAACACTGACTGGCTTATTTCCATTCAGGCAATTTCTGTTCGACGATGGCCGAGATATTTTCCGATTAACAGACCGATAGTCCTCAACGTCATTGTTCTCATCCGTTTCTTCTTCTGGTTCATCGATGTTCCCCATAGCCGTTGTCTCATCATCATCGGGACTAACACAAAACTCACCACCACCAACCAAATTTAATCCCCCGCAACGAATCGATGACGACGATGATGATGATGATGATGATGAAGATGATGATGATGACGGAGGCATATTTGAATTTGATGACTCACAAATTCCGCTATCCTTCGATGAATCGACAGAAAAGTGCCGGACACTGGGAGGGGGGATCCTTTCAATTTTTACGAACCGCTTCTGCTTGTGCCTGATCGATTCGATGACCGAATCGGTTTCGGATGACGTTTCTTTCGGTGCCGATAAATTCGACATCGTTTGCTGGCCTGATGATGATGATGATGATAATGATGACGTTGATGATAATGACGATGACGATGATGATGATGATGATGAAGATGATGACGACGATGATGATGACAACGATGACGACGACGTCGATGACGCTGACATCGTCCCCGTCGCGTACAATGACGATGAACTTTCGAAGCCGCTATCACAGAAAATTCCGCAGCTGCTGCTGTTTGTGGTGATCGCTGATTTTGTCGATTGGGAGTCGGTGTCGATCGATGAGACGTTCACATTCCCGCAGCCAGCCGTTGGGAGGTTTGTTTTTAGATATTTTGATTCGGTTAGGGTTGATTGCCAGCAGATTTCGGACCAGTCATCGCCTAGTCTGAAATTTAATTCAATTTTAGTTGGAGTCTTACGGACGGAGTTTTTCATATTTTTGAGTGAATTCTTTAGAAATTCGCGCTGTTTTGCTTAGCACACGGCACTTCATTTAAGCCCCTGGAGAGCGGGGCATGTCCTTAAGGTCTGCTAAAAATATTGGGACCCTGCGATTGTTTTCTGGGAATTTAGAGCCTTTTTTTCCCCGAATGGGACCCACCAAGAGCAATTTTTAGTGCAATTTCACCCAGGGAAATTTGGCGGCCCGTTTAACGAAATTTTTATTCCAGACTTATCCCGATTTTAGGCTTGCTGGACAGCGGGACATGTCCTACGAGAGCCCTATAAATTTTACGGCCCTACGATTTTTTTTTTTTGAGAATTTAGAGCCTGTTTTCCCCCGAGCGAACCCTCCTTGGAGCATTTTTTAGTGCAATTTTACCTTGGGGAGTTTGGCGGCCCGTTTACCGAAATGTTTGCTCCAGACTTATCCCGGTTTTGGGCTCCCTGGAGAGTAGGACATGTCCTCTAAGCCTCCTAAAAATATTGGGGGCCTGCAATTTTTTCCTGGGAACTTAGAGCCTTTTTTTCCCCGAGTGGGCCCCACCAAGAGAAAATTTTAGTGCAATTTTGCCCTGGGGAGTTTGGCGGCCCGTTTCCCCAAATTTTCACTCCAGACTTATCCCGGTTTTGGGCTCCCTGGAGAGTAGGACATGTCCTCGGAGCCTTCTAAAAATAATGGGGCCCTGCGATTTGTTTCTGGGAATTTAGAGCCTATTTTCCACCGATTGAGCCCCACCAAGGGCAATTTTACCCTTCTGGAGATTTTGCCGACCCGTTTCCTGAAATTTTTACTCCAGGCTTATCCCGGTTTTTGGCTTTCTGGATAGCGGGACATGTCCTCGGAGCCTCCTAAAAATCTTGGAACCTTGCAATTTTTTTCCGAGAAGTTACAGCCTAAAAATTGACCGAAAGTAAGGAGAAAGTGGCTAGTTTTTGGGTTAAGTTCAGGACCCTGTAGCTCGAAATATTCCCTCGGGACGTGGAAATTGGGGATTATGGGGATTAAAAATTACGATAAATGGCGGAATAAATCATAAAATAGGGTGGACTTACGTGTGACAAAGTTGATTTATGATAACATCCGAGTCTCCGAGCAGTTCAACATCAAACTCGAGGTGGTTCAGCTGTTCGCGATTAATTAAAATCTGCGGCACGTACGCGGGAATCGAGCTGGGAATTAGAGCGACCGGCCGGACCTTGAGCGATGACCCGATCACGATCAGTAGATCACATTTGTCCTTGTCCCCGGCCATCGCCGAATGGAACGCATCCGGCAGACCCTCACCGAAGAACACGATGTCCGGCTTCATAATTCCGCTTTGTACTAATTCGGCGAGCGATTGCCTACTTTCGGGGTCTCGATCTCGATCTCGATCTCGATCTCGTTCCTGGCTGTGCTCGATACTCGTCCCAATTTCATCGATCGGATGGCATTTCGGGCAGAGGGGGATCTTCTGTGTGAAAATGTCCTCTCGAATTTCATCCGCTGTCGTTTTGTACTTGCACCTTGTGCAGCTGGCCGTCGCAAACGATCCGTGGCACTCGATTACGTTTTTAATTCCGGCGACCTGTTCCAATGTGTCGATATTTTGGGTATAGTTTCGCAACAGTTTACCCTTTTTCTCGAGCAATTTTATGAATCGATGGCATGGTGATGGGGTAAATTGACCCGGATAGATTTCCCTCGCAAATTTATAGAACGGTCTCGGATCGCGGCTAAAGTAGGTGATGTCGAACATCGCCTGGGGGTCTGGCAAATCGGGAAAATCTTTAGCCAATCGACTGTAGATGCCATCGCTTGACCGGAAGTCGGGTATACCGCACGATACCGATACACCGGCTCCAGTTAAGACGATAATATTTTTCGATTGTTTCAATAATCGAACGACATCGCCTATCGTGTTAACGTTTTCCAATTTCTGTCGACGTGGCGGTTCCGCTAGCATTGTGGTCAATATCCGCCAGAGGGACATATCGTTTAAGTTCGATGATATCGTTGTACCGTTCGATAGAAATTGCGATAAAATATCACGGGGATTTATTCCCGAATTGATTTGTTTCTGTACCCAGGTTATCGATTTTGTGATCGGTTTCCATTCCTGCCCGGATAAATCCGATAGGCCAGTTAAATTCGAAAAGTCTGATTGATTTGAATCCGTTTCGTCGTCATCGTCATTTTCCTCTTCCTCTTCGTCATCGTCGTCATCTTCGTCCTCGTCCTCGTCCTCGTCTTCATCGTAATTATCGGATGCATATCGATGGCTCTTATCGATATCGCACCGACTTATTCTATCGATTGTGATATCGCGACTATTCTCGATACGATCATTGCTTTTAATACAAATCGTTTTGTACTGAATTAATTTATTATTGCTTCTGTTAAACTGGGCATCATGATAATTTCCTCCCCCCGTCAATCGATTGTATCCATCCCCTCTCATCGATTTTAGCTCCTTTGGCTGTGATGAGCTAATCGAATTATAAAATGAGCTGACTTGATTTTGAAGCGATTCCTCCTCGGCGACCTGCTGTTCGATTATTTCATTTTCGGTTAATTTACTGGAACGACTCGGTGCGGTCATATTGAAATAATTTTTAATTTCTGTTTGATGATTTTTTCCTGATGGTACTCCTGCTGGTGTTTTAGATGGTTTTGCTGATGCTGCTGCTGGTGTTGTTGGAACGATAATGAGGCAATTACGAACATTACCTGCAATATAAAATTCATTTTTTATCATTTTTCTGATTAATTATGGGTAGTAGAGTAGATTGGTACGGTTTAATTACTGTGGCACCATATGGTGCCCCCGGTAATTAAAGTAATTCCTTTGCATTGTGTCTGAGTTTTAACGGTAAAATAAATTATTTCAATAAAAAACAAAAAGTAAATAAATAAAAATTGTAAAAGAAACGTAAAATGTGACAATTCGTCCCCTCCCCCTTTCACCGACGATAAAATCACAAAATAACCAAAAATATCGATGTATTGAGGTGATCCTACATTTGTCTCTTTCTAACATAAGTAAAAATCATTGAAATGAAACATTTTCCGAATACACACGACAATCTGGGGTAGGGGGGGAGAATTTTAATTATTTTCAATTTTTTATTTTATTTTTTTTTTTTTTTTAGATACGGTAAATGAATTAAAATAAAAAAAAAATTAACTAAAGCGCACAAATTAATTGAGGTAATTCAATAAAAACTTGATTAACACCTGATTTTGACACATTCCACTAAAAAAAACACAAGATTACCACCCAAAAACAAAAAAAAACAAAAAGGTTCACGCACACTTCAAATGGGCACCCCTTTTCGCGGGCAGCCATTTAAAAAGTAATTCTCACTTCCCCCGTGCGTTGTGTGGCAGGCGCGAGTGGTGTGTTTGTCCCCATCGAAAGAAAAATTCGAAAACCACTAGCGGAACAAAATCAAAAAAAAAAAAAAAAAAACAATTTTATTTTGTTTTGAATTGAAGACTGTGTGTGTGTGTGTGTGGGTGGGTTGTGTTTTGTTCACGGTGGAGAGCGTGTACAACTCGCTTATGTCCCCCGGTAGGAGGGGATGATGTCGGATCAGGGAAGAGAGTTCCTTAGAAGGAAGGGAATAGGGGCAGTGTTTCTCTTTCTAAAACTTATTGCTTTCGTGCCTGTATGTGTGTGGCTATGTGCCTGGGAGTTTCAAAATCTCCATTTAATCGGTTGGCAGTGAGAGAGAAATAGGGAGAGAGATTTATAGAGAGAGAAAGAGAGAGAGAGTGGACGGTGAGAGAAACTCGCCAAAATGTCGGACGTTGCAGACGTTTTTCTGAACGGGCATTTCGTTTTTTTTCTCGCAATTTAACCCACCACTGAGCACTTCGTTCACAGCACAAACGAATTAAAATCGATCATTTCACCCGCAGGTGTTGAATACGCGCCGTAAATTTAATGTGGGGAATTTCAATAAATAAAAGCCGAATTTTATTTTCCAGCAGCACACAACACTTTTGCGTTCTATTTACAGTTAAAGCGGTGGGCGCCAAAGAAAAAGCAAAATAAAAAAATGGCGCCTTTTCTAACCTTTTTCTTTTCTCTTTTTCTGTGGATCTCTCTCAGATTTTTTACTCATTTTAATTTTTTTTTTAAGAAAAAAACAAAAAAAAAAAAAATTCGCTTCTAAATTTCACCGAAATCAAATCCGAGTGTGAAACATTTAAAAAAAAAATTTTTTTTTTTTTTTATAAAAAGTACATAAATAAAAAAAACAAAAAAAAAGAGAAAAAAAAAAAAAACTTGCGTCAAGCCCGGATATTTTGATGATGACAGACACAGCAGACCGTTTTGGTGTGGACCCAGCGGTGGTGCTCTGGCGCCCAGTTTTACCTCTACTGCTCCCGCTCGCACAAAATCTCGTGGTATTAAATCAAGTTTTCTTGCTCTTCTCCGAGTGGCGCGTCATCCGGCTATTTTTGAGCGCATCGAACACAAACACAAATCAGATAATACCTCTTCGACCAATCCGCATCGATTTCATACTTGTGTGCCTGTGTGTGTGTGTGCCCAAATCTGCCGTCAGTTTTATTCGATTTCTACAGGGACAGGGTGATTCGTCCGGTGTATGACAAAATCAAAAAAGATATGACCTATAAAAGAAGAAAAAATCCAAAATATCCCACCTCAGCCGGTAGGTGTTACTGGGTGGTGATTCATAATTCGAATTTTCCATTTAAGATAAGCCAGCTTTTCTTATCCGCTCCCCGCTCAAAGCGGTATCAGGCCGGAGTGAACATTTTGAAAACCGGAAAGCCCAAAGTTCCCAGAAGGGTAAGATTTGCACTAAAAGGGCTCTAAATTATCAGAAAAAAATTACAGGCTCCCAATATTTTTAGGCGACTCCGAGGACATGTCCCGCTCTCTAGAAACCCCAAAACCCGGATAAGCCTGGAGCAAAAATTTCATGAAACGGGCCCGCAACATTTCCAGAAGGGTAAAATTGCATTAAAAATTACTCCAAGTAGAGTTCATTTGAGAGAAAATAGGCTCTAAATTTTCAGAAAAAAATCGTAGGGTCGAAATATTTTTAGCAGACCCTGAGGAAATGTCCCGTTAAGTTCCCAAAAGGGTAAAATTGCGCCAAGTAGGGCTCACTCGGGAGAAGATGAACTCTAAATTCTCAGAAAAAAGTCACAAAGCCCCAATATTTTTAGAAGGCTCCAAGGACATGTCCCTCTTTCCAGAGAGCCCAAAACCGGGATAAGTCTGGAGCAAAAATTTCGATAAATAAGGCGCCAAATTCCCAAGAAGGGTAAAATTGCACTAAAACTTGCTCCAAGCAAAGTTTACTTAGGGGAAAATAAGCTCTAAATTCTCAGGAAAAAATCGAAGGGCGCTAACATTTTTAGGGATCTCGCAGGACATATCCCGCTTTCCAGGGAACATAAAATCGGGATAAGTCGTGGAGTAAAAACTTCGCGAAACGGGTCACCAAATTCCTCAGAAGGGTAAAATCGTACTAGAAATTGCTCCAAGAAAGGTTCATTCGGGGTAAAATAGGCTCTTAATTCCCAGCCAAATATCGCAGCGCCCCAATATTTTTAGGTGGCTCCGAGAACATGTCCCGTTCTTCTGCGAGCTCAAAACCGGGATAGGTCTAGAGTAAAAACATTTCGTAGTAACGGATCACCAAACTCACTAGAAGGGTATAAAATTGCGATAAAACTTGACCCTAGTGGAGTCCACTCGAATGAAAATAGGCTCAAAATTTTTAGAAAAAAATCGCAAGGCTCCAACATGTCCCACTCTCCAGGAAGCCCCAAATTCAAGAAATGCATCTGGCATAAAAATAATTGCGACAACTTTTAATATATTTTTTTTCTTTTTAAATTACTTTTTATTGATAAAATAGTTTAAATGTTAAGTTTTATTCTAAAATTTACGTCTGTTTTTATGTTATTTTTTACCTTTTTGTTTTTTACAAAAATAAATGCATTGTTCTCGACAAAATTCCGAAAAATTAAAAATTTTCAAAATCTCCAATTCTTACATATCGAAGTTTATTTTTATTTTTGAGCCATTAAAAACAAAATTTAATAAAATAATCTGCTTTGGAATTTGCAGGGCGTTGTAGTAAAATAGGAACAAATTTATAATAAATTAATTAAATATAATACACAGGTAATTTATTTGTTTTTGGCACATTTTAGAATTATTTTTAACTAAAAGCCAAGAATAAAAATCGAACAGAATGGAAAAATTTGAAAAGGAAAATAAAAAGTTTGCCCTTGTTTTGCGAGAGTATAAAAAATTTCTTACAGCTAAAAAATTTAATAAATATTCTGATGCTCTAATTACAGAAATAATACAATGAAATTGATAAAATTTATAAATAATAAGCATATATACCACCTTTATTCATTTATTTAATTATTATTTTATAATTATTTGTTTTCTTTTAAGGTGGGGGCACCCGACACTTTGTGAATTTGTTTTGTTTCGTTTCGTTTTGTAGCCAAAATTTTATCATTTCAAATTGTTTTGTTTTAAATGAAACAATAATAATAAAAATGTAACAGAAGAAGGTGCTACTGTTGCTTAAAGAAATGGACTAATTTATAAATTACAAAATAATTGGGACGGAACAAAATTCCTGAACCCATTTTATTTAAGTAATTCCTTAATTTCGATCTTTTCTGCCGAATCGATGTAATTTTTCATACCGTCTGGTGTTGTTCCTTCCTTTTTGGCACCCTAGGAAAATATAAATAAATAAAAATTATTAAAAAATAAAAGAGAAAAACATTTTTTTTTCTTTTTTACCTTATTTAGAAGTGTTCGAACGCACTCGGTGTGACCCTCCCAAATTGCCGCCAACATCGGTGTTATTCCGTGCTTGTCTTTTGCCTGTTTAAAAATCAATTAAATGTTAAATTTTGAATATTTCATAAATTCCGAATTCCCGAATTTAGTTGCACTTTTTTAATTGAGCATATTTTAAACTTTTCTGGCTACAACAAAACAACCCTAACATCTTTTAGCCTAAAATTGAATTTAGCTGAAACCCTTAGACTTTAGACTAAGGATCCCAAGATCCCAAGATATCTCGGAAGTTACCTTAAAGCAGCCTTCCGCAAGAAATTCTCGAAGTTATGGTGAAAAGTTTACAAGTATTAAGCGAACAGACAAACAGACAGACACCCAGAAGCAGAACTAGGACTTACTGTTTTAAGTAAGGGGTTTTCTAGCCTGATGAGTAATAAGCCCTGAGCGCAGCTTAAGCCCCCCCCTACATTCCCTTCCAATGACCTCACACCATCAATTGGAATTTCTGAGGTCTGTGGGGAGGGGATGGGGACCTTCTGCCCTAAACAGGGCCAAAACTAAAAGAAAACAAGGCTACTCACGTTCACATCAGCCCCCATCTGGATCAAGTAGCCGAGCACCTCATTTTGGCCGTAGTCCGCCGCATAGTGGAGCGGAAATCTGCCGTTTATCTCGGTGTTCACGTCGAAATCTTTCGTCGTCACCTGTGAAATTGAAAAGGAAAATTCATCCCCTGTGAGTTCCACACCTCACGCGAAAGCGGCACTTAATTAAGGAAAAGAACACTTTTCCTTCCCCTTCCCCTCAATCAAAAGATTTACCCCGAGACGCTTTTGCAGCAACTCACCTTTTTACTTTCGATAATTTCACGGACCTGATCGATTTCGCCATTTTTAATCGCCCAGACGAGATCACTCATTGCTTAAAAAAATAATTTCTGTTTTTTTTTGTTTTAACAACAACAACAACAACTCCCCAGCGGAATTATTTAAAATTTAAAAATCGAATTTCGATTTCTTTCTCTTCCCGAACGTGTGAACTGTGTGACGACAAAAAAAAACCGGCCTACCGAACACAACGTCTCTCGCTTTGATTTTGAGTTTGACGAGAAGTTGGCAACAGATCGGCCGGCTGGTGAGGAGGAGGTGTTACCAAAATATAAAAATCGATTTTTATTTTTTAGTTACCTCTACACAAATCAGATGGCGGTGCAGGTATCGTTCGAATTTTTAAAATTTTTTTTAACGATTTATTTTGCGCGTAAATTTTAGAAAATTAATGTTTGTTTTTTTTTTTTTTGTTAATTCCGCACAGTTTGAGGAAATTACCAAAAATCATAGGAAAATCGGAATTTTATTTTGGTGTTTTTGTTTTTTGTTGTCAATTCCCTTTCCCCGGTAATTCATGAATTTCAAAAAAAAAAACAAAAACAAAAATAATTTTTTTCAAATTTCGGCATATTTGAATTTTTTGTGTTTTTTAATTTTCCCCCACTACACGTGAATTTTTACTATGCTGGCAGTTCTTTGCGGTTCGAATTCCTCACTGCTCAGGGTGCTGAGAGCTTGTTGTAAGCGCACCCTCCTCAGCGGAGTATGCTGAATTTCCGGTGATTCCAGCTGAATATCCTCCCGGTCTGATCCTTTGGACGTGAGAGAGAAAGAGAAGTGCCAACCAAAAAAAAATTAAAAAAAAAAGGTACAGAGAAATTTTTTTTTGAGAAGTCGCACACTCGCATCTTTGCCGGATTGTATGTGTTTTTCTTTTGTTGTTTTTTTTACTGGTTTTCCCTGGCGGTGTCCCCCCGGCTGCAGGTGTGTGGGTGTTGTGTAGCCTGGCGTTTCGAGTTCCGTTCGCTGAATTCGTCCCTCAGTCAACGTTTGCGGCGAGGCGAGTGAGCATCGTTTCGAAAAGAATTTTTCCGGGATCGCTGGGAAATTTGGTCGTCGTGTAATAAAAAAAAAAAAGAAGAAGAAAAAATGAATGGATTTTCTTCTTTGCATATTTTTTCCCCGTAGTGTGATGCGATTTTAGTCGGAATTATTTTTGTTAAATTAACAGAAATTGGCGAAAATAGCCGGACGTGTGCTGTACCGGGGAGAATTTTCCTTTTTTCGTTTTCTGTTGTATGTTTGTTTTTTTTTTTATTTATTTAGTTCTGTTAGTTTTTGAAAATGTCCGTTTTTTTGGTTTTTTTGACGTGTTTCCGATTGTTGACCAGTTGTTCGGGTGGTTGGACTTTTTTTTATTTTTTGTATTTTTTTATTTTTCTGTGAACGCAAGGAGGATAAAATCGCTAAAAATTTGGGAGGAAAAGTGTCTTGGGTTCGGTTCCCTGGGTGTGAAACTTCGAAAAAGGGAAGAATTCGAGGGGTTGGGGGGAAAGTAAATTATGCATTTTTTTTTTCTCTCTCTTGTTTTATGGTGCCAATGAATTTTTGGTTGGTTTTGTTGGTGGAGAAAGGCTAGGAAAAAAGTAGTAAAAAAAAAAAAACACACAAAGAGAGGATCCCGTATTATTTATGGGTGTAGTTAAAACGAAACGGACTTTCTGTGAACTGTTTTTTGTGTATGTGTGTCCGGCTGTGTGTGTGTTTTTGTTTTAAAGTTCTGTCCCCCGGCTGTCCAGTAAATTTTTCTGTTTTTTTTCTTTTTTAAATTACAATGCGCCCAACGTGTATACAGACCTTAGGTGCTTTTGATTTTTTTTTATTCAATTTCGTTCTAATTTCAGTTTTTAATTGTGAAAAACTCTTGAAGGATTTTTTTAAAGGGGCCATCATACCACCGCCCAGTTTTTTTTCGGGGCAAAATAAATAAAATTGCGTCGGTATTTGTGGGCATCCACATTTAGAAATGGCGATGTATAGAAGGGAGTAAAATGAAATTTCACAAGGATTTTAACTAAAAATTACTCGACTACTGTTTCTTTTCTTGGGAGAAATTGTTTGGAAATTTCGAAAATATCCTGATTTTTATTGGTCTGACCTGCTCTGTCGCTGGGGACGTGAAAAGGACACGCTCTCCTCTCTCTCCGAGGTAGGCATTCTCTGCTGTGGCAACACACAATTCCCTCTGACCTGTGACAGTAGTTTTTGGTTGCCAGTGCATCAGACACACACACACACACACACACACACACGCCATTTTACGGTGGACAAGCCTCAAAAGGCGAGAGCAGCGGATGGAAATTATTAAAAAATTTTTTAAAAATATTAAAACTAATGAATTTTCGTAGATTTTATGCTTAAGAAAACAAAAAAGAAAAGAGTCGACCTACAGAAAGGAAATTTCATCGTTTAGTTCAATAAATTTGTTGTTTTTTTGAATTTTAAACGATTCCCCCCCGTGTCACTTGAAAACGTTAAGAGGGGTCAGTGCGACGGAATAAGGAGGAGGGGGGCAAACCATTGGCTGCCGCTACGGAAAATGTTTGCGAGGATGTGAATCGGATTTTGTCAATTTCTCGCCGATATCATTTTTTTTGTTGTTTTTTTTTTTTTCTTGCATAAGGGCTGACAATGAGTGTGACAGCTGCTAGAAAAGGACAGAGAAAAATATGCTTTTAGGCCTCTGTCCATGCCACAGGGCCGAGGATTTGCATTGTTTGCATTTTATGTGTATGGGTCTGTGTTTCTTTTTGTTTTATTTTTTTGTTTTTTCGTAAAACCTTTTTCTTTGTTTAATACACAAAATGTATAAGTTTTTCTCTCTTTCTCTTTTTTAGCCATTAAAAATCATAAATTGTGTGAAGAGTACGGAAAATTATTTCTCGCCTCCTTTTATGAAGCTAAATAAAAAAAAAACGATTCATTCTCTTTTCAGCCACTCTTCTGTTTCAAAATGAAACAAAAACGATGAAGGGGAGGGGGGGGGGGAAATATTTTTTAAGTAGAAAAATAATAGGAGAATAAAAACAAAACAAAAAAAAAACTAACTAAACGGAATTTCGTGCTTCTCAGCCCTGTTTAGGAATTCACTAAAAAAATCTTTTCCTTTTTATGCCTTTTATTGTTTTTTTTTTTTATGTATAAAATGAAATTTTACTTTTATTTTTAGTTGAATCGGAAACACGTCAAAAGAATAAAATTGAAAATATATAAAAAAAAAAAAAATATTAAATGTGAATTTTTTTTTTAAACATTTTTCAGGTGATATCCAGCCTTAAAAAAAAAAATATATAAATAAATAAATAAAAAAACAAAAAAAAAATAGGAGTGAACCGATACTTTAAACATAAAAAAAATAAAAATTTAACGTACGTGTGTGGTCCGCACCTTTGAATGGAAACAGTTCAATTTTCAGTTGAAGTGAATTGTTTAAAAAAAACGAAAAGAAAATAAAATAAATAAACCTTCCCCTCTGGTGCCTTCACCTTAGGTACACAAAAAAGAAAAAAAAAAAAAGGAATTGCTTCTAGGCCAGGAATGGATTGGCTTTAAAAAAAAAAGAAAAGAAAAAAAAGCGTGACAAAACATTTTCCGTGTGGGTAAGTCCTAAAAACGTAGGCCACGTTTTCTTTCTACATGTCGACGTGGTGTGCTTTGTTTCTTTTATTTTTTAAAATGCATTTTTATCCTGTAAATAAAAAAAAATTTTAAAATCCTATTTTAGTTAAATTCACCAATCCCCTCCCATTATATTTTAAAATTAATTTAATTATTTTTGAACTCACCTCTAAAAATCGATCACACAAACTAGTCAAGTGCTGCCCTCACTCACTTCATGCCAGAGTAATATTAACCGTTAACTTTATCCTTTATCCTTCACACTTCACACTTCGCTTATAACCTGAAAAATAAAATTCCAATGTATGAATTATATTTTGATGGAAAATTTCATTAATTTTTTAATTCTGAACATTTTCCAGCCTGTTGAATTCGAAAAAAAACATTTTAAATTAATTAAAATAAATTTACGATTTAAATTGAAAATAAAATTCAATGAAAATTTTAATTAAAAATATTTTCCGTAGGGGGGGGGGGGGTGCGCTACATCAGCCTCGTAAACAATTTTTGTGAAAAAAGAAATAAAATCGGGAATGAGATAAGTCAGGAATTCCCCCCCCCCCCCCCCCCCTCCTCTCTTCAACCTACCCCCAATCCAAGTCTTTCCACTCTCCCTCATTATTTTTTTTTTTATTAAAATCTTCAACTGTTAATTCTTACAAAATACCAAAAAAAAAAAAAAAAACAAAATGTACACCCCTAAGTACCAATTTTTAAAATTATCTAATTTATTTTTAGGGTGGATTCAGAAAAGGCATTGGTTATCTCATCCTACCCCCTCATCCTTCCTTCCTTCAGAAGAAGAGTTCAGAAATTTCTCACTGGGATGTGAATGAAAATGTTGCAACATTAAAAAATGATGATTTTCCCACACCACCTTTCCAATCCAATAAAACAAAAACAAAAACAAAACAAGAAAGGCTAACTTTAACTTAAAAAGTATCAAAAGATGCCACTTTGTTCTCATTAAAATTTATGAGTGGCCTCCGGAACCCACCCTACACAGGGTGTACATCAAGTTTTAATATATTCCCTTTTTTTTTTTTTTGTTTTTTTTTGGGAATATTTCGTATCATTTGCGTTATGCGCTAAATATTTAATCCTGTGGATATCTGAAATGTTATTATCCTCCCACTCCCTCCCCTATTCGAATAAAACTGGAAAAGGAATATAGGGAGGGGTTGGATAAAAAGAGAGTCTCAAATGAGACTTTAAAATGTGCCCTTTAATTTAACAAAATATAACCGAAGTGATGGCGAGAAGTAGGAAGAGGGGGTGGGGAGACAACAATTTTAATACCCCAACATTTCGACTATGATTTATAAATAAAAAATTTTTTAAATCTAAATAAACAAGGAATTTTATCTTCTAAAGGAATAGCACTGGTCCTAATTGAGAACCTTGCGGTATACCATCGAAAATGGGAGGATGATTTTGAGACGAGATTAAGACAAGAAAAAATCACGTTAGTGTGATTATAGCCTTACCCTCTTTCTCACTTTATTTTCCTTAAGCCTTCCAGCAAGGAGTTTAGATGTTGGGAGGCAAGGGTATAGGACACTTCTCATTTTGTATGCACTAACAAAAAATCTATAGGGGTATTTTGGTTTTGTATGCACGGAAACTCTTAAATTTTTTGTTTAAAAAAACCCTCTAAAATTTAATCCTGAGCGGAATTTTTGTTTTTAATAAAATAATCAAAGTGGGGGAGGGGGTGGGGATGATTAGAAAGGGATAGAATAAGGAATTTGAGGTTATGTTTACGTATTTTTTTTTTTTGTATCATTCTTAAGCCGTATTGCGTTCGTAATTCGAAAAGTTGGTTACCCCCCGTATGCAAGGCCGAATTTTGCTCCCTGATTTCTAAATCCTCATCTTCTACCCCTGCCTTTTTCCCGCTACCCGCCCCCACCCCCTCCTCCTCCTTCCATTCACTGTCTTATCGACAGCATGCCTGCATATTTTTCTGGTTTTCTTTTCCCCCTCTTATGTTTCTTCTGCTTGAAAATAACCCCCCCCCCCCCCCCCCTTACCCTTCTTTTTCTGGCCATTCCTCAGCTTACAGCTGTTGTACAGTTCGTTGGGATAGTGTGGAGTGGGGGTGAGGGGAAGGAGTGCTTCCTGCAGTAAGTAAACCAAACAACAGCCCTTGTGGCGAGGGGGGGGGGGGGGGGCATACATAATAAAAGTGAAATGCCCTATCTTTTCCTCAACCCCTCTTTTTTGCTAACTACACTCGTTTTTTCTTTATACAAAAAAAAGAAATAAATAGCAAATAAATAAATAATTCCAATTATTTTTTTTTTACAGAACATCTCTCTTGCCTTTTCTGATTCGCCCATCTCTTTCATAATAACCCCCCCCCCCCCCCCCCAAGGCATTCCTGCACTTCGTCACCACTGGCGAAAACAAAAATCTGAGAATGTGTAACACATGCACACATATCAAGGATATGCTTTGCTCTGATCCTGAATTTTTGTTTCTTTTCTTTTTTGTTGTTGTTTTTATTTTATGCTATGGTTTACGAGGGGGGGGGGGGGTGGGGTGTATTATGCAAGAAAGGGCTTCTCTTGTGTTGGGGCGATAGATAGATAGATGGAATTTGGTAGAGTGTGAGAGGGAGTGAGTAGTAGTCAGGGAGATAGGAAGGATTTTTCTCTATGTGGATGCGAAAGAGAGATAGAAGGGATAAGAGACAAACGTTTTTCATTTGGTTTTTGGTGCGCAATTTTCTTTTTTTTTTTTTTTGATTTTCCTTCATCCTTCCCTTTCTTCATTCCTTCGTCCCTTCCCTCTCATCGGCTCTTGGTCTGTTTCTTTTTTTACTTTGGAATAACGCAAAAAAAAAAAATGAAGGACTGTAGGGATCAGGAAGGATATTATCATGGTAGGCGGGGTGTGGGGGGAGGGGGAGGGGGAGGGAATTTGGAATAAGGGCGCGGCGGGGCGGGACCGGTTGCTGGTTATTCTTCTTCTTCATCTTCGTGTTGTTGTTGTTGCTGCTGCTGCTGCTGGTGCTGGTGCTGGTGCTATAGTTGTAGGGTGGGGGCGGCGGCGGCACAACCAGCAGCAAGGACAAATTTTTCATTTTAACATTTCTTAAAATTCTAGTGATAGGCTCGGTTTTTTTTTCTATTTTCTTCTTCTCTGAATATATTCAGACCGCGCCCCTCTATTTCTTTACCCTCCTTTACCGTAGTTCCTTGAAAATAGAGAACAAAAAAAATGTCCTAATGTAAAAAAAAAGCGAATTGTTATTTTATTACGTTTTTTTTTTTTTTTTAAATAATAAAAATTCGATGGAGATAATCCTTTAGAGGGAAACTTGCCTCGTCCTTGGGTCAGTAAGCGCTACCCTAGTTTATAGCTACCCCCTCCCCATTCCCGCCCCCCATTCCTACACCGCATTCGTCTTTTTCAAGGATTTTCATGAATTACAAATGAAGGGGATTTTGTTTTTTTTTTTTATTTAAATTGTAAAATGTGCGTAGTTACCACAAACTTATTTATATTTTTTTTTTCGCTATTTTTAGAATGTAATTTTTTTTTATTAAAAATTAACACGCAAGGGGATGGGATGTAATTTTTCGAATGGACCAATTCACCTTGCGATTTTTAAAAACTAACCTAATTTTTTTTTGGTATTTAGTAGCGCATTTGTTTAATTTAAAAAGTAACCCCCTTGATGGTAACATTTTTAGTCAAAATAAACATTTTTTGGTATTAAATTAAGTCTCATTTGGTTCGAATCTTACCTGGTGGTCTCGGTCGTGTGGATCTTTTGAATGAACAGCTGACGACATTTTTTGACATAAAAGAGAGAGAGAGCCGGGGAGGATTATGTTGTTTGGAGCTAGCTGGGAGAGAAGAGAGAGAAACTGTTAACTGTTAAATAACTGAAAAATAACAAGGAGCAGAAATTGTAAAGGAATTTTTGGATTTTTAGTTTTTTTCTTCTTATCACACACCATCTGGGCTTCCTGGTGAAATAAAAAAGACTCGATGATTTTTAGTTAGGGGCAGTTTCTTCCCTTCGTTTTGCCGTCCGCTTCTGCTGGTGGTGGTCCTGCTGCTGTTGCTCCTGCTGCTGCATCTCACTACAGAGGGCGCAAGGGTTTTTGCCTCTACAGTTTTTAGAGGATCCGCTCCAAATGGCGGTTGGTTTTTTTGTTGTTTGCTTCATTTTCTTCTTCGGTTTTTGGTCGGATGCAGGGGATGAAAAGTGATAAAAATGTGAGGAGGCGATAAATTGTCACTTTATGCGACAGAAAGTCTAAAATCCGATGCGATAAACTGGCAAAAAATAAAGAAAATTGTGCAACATCATGGCAAGGCAAGATGGTGGCGGTGGCGGTGGCGGTGGTGGTGGTGGTGGCGGTGGTGTATGACGAGAAGAACGAGGAGCAGGAGGACATGTGGCATTTTTTAAGGGGTTCGTATGAATTGAACACGATAAATTGGCGCGAAAAAAATTGTAGAACAGACGGGGGCGAAACCTTAATCGATTTTCATCACCTTCTGCTGTGTATTGCTTGAAAATTTCAATCATCACCTTTAACGGGGGACGTATTTTATGAAATTCCTTGATTTTTTATTTATGTTTTTTTTTTTATTGACTACGGCACATCAGTGCCTGAAGTGGGATGGGGGGGGGGGGGTATCCTTTTTAAGCCGTCCTACCCCAGGAACAGTCACCTTTGTAGGCAAACAAATAATTTTTAATTTAAAAGCGCCTGGCAAACACAATTCTGAATGCATTTCGCACCTCAGTTTCACTTAATCCCTAAAGGTTTGCGGGGGAGGGCTGGACAGGTGAAGAAATTTTATTTTGGGCTTCTAGAGATGCATTTTATAAATTCGATTTTTTTTATTCAGAATTTTACTTTTTATGTTAAATGACAAGAATTTTTGGGAATAAATGAAATTTTAGTCCAGTTGTTGTTTGATGAAAAAATTCCAAAAATGAATTGATAAAGATTTTTTTTCTTATGGATGGCAGGGCACATAAAAGTTAATGTTTGATAATCCCTAAATTATTTAATGGAATTTTTAACAATTCAATTCAATTATAAAAGAAAATAATTTTTGCAGAAGAAAATCTTCTTTTAGAAAATTTTGGAAATTTGGAAATTGATTGATCACCATTTACCTGACTAAATTTGGATCACGCTGAGAATTACGTTAAGCTGGAATTTTCTATGGCATTATTCTGGACTTCTCCGGGACGCCTTAGTGTATCCAAAAAGATATTTGTTTTAATCCTGAAAGGCTTCAAAAAAAAAAATCACAGTACTAAGGGATATACCCTAAAGATTGGAATTATCGTGGGAAGTATTATTTTAAATTAATTCTTTATTTCTACTGCAATTTACTCAAATATATTTAAATTTTACTTTGCAAGTTTCTCTTCTACAGTTTTTGGTTATCAAAAGAAAAATAAAATACACCAAAATTATCGGTTTTATGGAAAATATCCAAGAATTTTTAGTACTGCAAAAGAAAATGTAGAAAGAAAGAAGTAAGTACCTTTTACAGTAGTTAAAAGGACGATTATTTTCGATAAAAAGTTTTAAAGAAAAATACCCTTAAATTATCTTGAAATTTTTTGATGATCATCATCATCATCATCGTCGGGCTTTATACAGGCGTCGGCGCATATTTAAACTATCCACGTCCGTGAAGGGAGAAGGGTAGGTTAGAAAAGGTAGAAAGAGAGAGAAAGAGGTTTTGACCTTTCTAACGTCGGTGTGTTGAACACACAACTTTTCTATGAAGATTTGAAGAGACAAACAAAAAAAACAAAAGAAAAAAAATAAATCAAGAAAACATGTTCACTTTTCTTCTTGTCTTCATTTCGCTTTGGTTTGTTGTTTTTCTTCTTTTTTTTTCTTTTCCTGTTGTCTTCGTTTTCTTTTACGTGTTCTTCTTTAACAACGAAGATGAAGAAAATGACGAAGACAACGGATGCCCTCGGCCAACCATCGTCAACTCTGCGCTACGATCGATTGGTCGATGGTGTGGTTTGGGGCTAACTTTGGTTTTGGTATTCTTTAAAATAAAAAAAAAAAAAAAAAGTCAGACGAAGAGAAGAAGAAGAAGTAGAAGGCAACCTATCCTCTCTTCTCCTTCTCCCCCTGCCATTCTTTCTTTACCTGATCATGCGGATCGTTGTTTTTTTTTAATTTTTTGGTTCCTTCATTTTGTTTGGTGTTTTCTTCTTTTTGGTATTGCCCTCTACCGATCCGAATATTTTTGTTTTCGAACATATTTAAGGTTATGTAGGTTTATATGCTTTTTATTTAATTTATTTATTCATTTTTTTTAAAGGTATGGTGTAAGATCGTCAGTTTCTCTTCTCTCCACTGCTTCTTTAGTTATCTCTAGGTTGGTGGGGAGGGGGGGACGTGGGAGGAGATGAGAAGAGAGGGAAGGGGCGGAAGGTATACCAAAAATTTTTTCTTTAAACATAAAACGTCTTATGTTTTGGATTTTGTTGGTAGAGGAATTTTCGTGAAGGCTTCACTTTTACTACTGCTGCTGCTGCTGCTGCTGTTCGAAGGTATCTGTAATTTTTATTTTTTTTTTTGTATTGGACTCGATGAGGTACGACCGGAGAAAACTGCAGCAGGCGATTGAAATTAAAAGAAAAGAGAGGAAAAAAAAAATACAGGTAGGCCTAGTAAGAGGAAAGGAAAAGAGGGGGGGAATCTAAGGTAAAAAAAAAAACAAACATTCGAAACGATGGCAAACTTGCGTGAGATATGAAAATTAAAATTTTGCAATAAACCCCCTCAAGGGACGATTTGATTTATTAATTTTATTTATTTATTTTTTGCTTTTTTAAATTTTTATATTCTCCCTAACCCAAAGCATCATTTCGTTTGTAAATTTTAGGCATAATTTTAATATAAAATCTGTTACGGAAAACTTTTAAATAAGGTGAGGGCGTTTATTTTGTTTGAATCAAGAAAAAAAAAAAAAAAAAAAACAAAAACACCAAAGGACCCAAACGTGATACCTGCGGTATACTGTTTAAAAATTCTTTCTATTTAAATATTAACTAAGGAAAATTATTATTCAATTTATTAAAAGGGAAAATGACGAATTAAAAGAGGAAATTACGTTGTTTATATTCATTCTAATAATTTTCTATGTTTTCCATTTATTTGTCCTATTCGATGGACCACAGATGGTGTCATGGATAAAAAATGTTTTGTACGTGACCTTTATTTATCCACCCTACGTTTTGCATAGATATTGACTATGTTAAAGTAATAAATATAAAATTTTAAATATTTGTAATATTTTATTTGTTTAGTCTCAGCAGTGGGGTTTTGTGAATTTTCAAATGTTTCTTTTGTTTTTGTTTTAACAACTCCTTAAATGTAATGAAATCTAAAAATTTTTATATCGATTTTAGTAATATCCTCGATTCCAACTAATTCGATTAATTAAATCGATTAAAACGAGGAATTTTACAGTACACACCATGATTAGGGTAGCTGGTTTTTGCTGGATGGAGAGCTGGATAGATAGGGGGGAGGGGGGCTGTGTCCGTAATAAATCATCGGGATTTCTGCATTAGGCTACAGTAACCTCCGGGTTATTTTTGTGATATCGAAATATTTCGTTTGTATAATTTTTTCATTTATTTATTTATTTATTTTTTTATTGAAGCAGCACGTCTTTCTCAATCGCTGCGGAATAGTTAGACCCCCTCCACCCTAAATAGGTTGGGGCCTAGCCCATCGAAGAGCCGATGCCTGGAAACGACCACAGGCTAAAAAACAAAAATGAAATAAACCTTAAGAAATTTTTAGGTACAACACATAAAATAAATAAAATACCTCTGCATATCTTTCCATTTCTACGGTGGTATCGGTTGTGTCGGTTGTGTCGTCGTCGTCGTCGTCGTTCTGCTTCTAATTTCGGTTAAGGTTGGCTATCTGCTGTGGTGCTGGTGCTGCTTGGCTTGGCTTGGCTTTGCTTTGCTGCTGAGAGACCTCTGTTTACCTGCCCATCGCAGCAATTTTGCTTCATTTTCTCCTCGTTTCTCTTGATCCCCCCGGTACTTTGTGGTGATTGCGATGGCCCCGAAGACTGGTTTTTATTTATTTATTTATTTTTTTTTTGTTTTATTGTAGGCAAAAAGCCACTGAACACCACCAAAGAGAAACGGACCAATCCCATGCCTGAAAAATGATCGGATGAATTTCAAAACGAATGCCTTTTGTACAAAAAACAAAAAAAAAAAACAAGAAACCCCTACCTAAAAATTAAAAATACCCAGGCAAAGGTATTTTGAAGGTACTTCTTTTTCAGATTTTGTAGCTTTTTAAAAAACACCAGCTGCTTTTAAATTTCTCGTAGGTTGGAGAGGGGAGGAGATTATAAATTGAGGGTCTAATTTTAATTATAAGATAAAAACAAAACAAAAAAAAAGGGGGTAGGGTCTTTTCGTCGTCCCTAACCTCATTGTTAAAATTTCATATGACCTAGAAAAGAGGTTAGGTTTGATGAGTGTGAGGGGGAGGGGAGGGATAATCCAGGAGGTCAAAATTCTGAGTATTGAATATATTTTTTTTATTTTTATTTTATTATCCTACCCTTCCTCCCTTCCCCACCCTAATCCATCATGCGATAAAAATTGCTTAAACTCAGAAGGGAAAGTATCAATTTTTCACCGTTAGTTCAAAACGCTGTAGCTCAAAATATTTGTTCGGGAGGTATCATGTTTTTAATTTTTCCAGAAAGCAGGACATGTTTTCTTAGTTTGAGCAAAATTTCATCAATTAGTAAAGAATTTTAGAGCCAGGAAAGCATTTTCCGTGAAAATAGACCTTGTCGTCTTCTTCAATTTGAAAATTCTCAACTTCTACACCCTGTAGTTCAAAATAATCCCTTGAGGGGTACCCTGTTTATAATTTTTCTTGAAAGCAAAACATGTTGACTTAGTCTGGCCAAAATTTCAGAACTCTGAGATTTTTTTTTAACGGCCATTAGATCATTTTTTTGTGAATAAAGATTTTTTTTTCGCCTAATTTTAAGGACCACGAGAGCAGTGAAATTGGGGCTTTCCCGTCTCCAAAATCAAGGCCAGGGCGCAGAGTGTTTTCTGGCAAAAAAAAAGGGCTTTTTCTTTCTTCGTAAAAAGTGTTTATAACGGCGAATTTAATTCCGATTTCGCTGAAAGGAGGATGGGAGGTTTTCCCGCTGGGGTGGGCTACCGTCTCCAGAGGCTGTGAGTTCGAATCCCACGCAGAAACTCAATCATCTCCTGCGCTGTGTGTGGTGCGGTTACAAAATTTTTTTGGTGAGCCTTTCTAGGCAACAACACCAACCTAACGGTACATCTTTAATGACCCCCTCCCCTCCGTCAGAAAATTTAACCCTAAAAAAATTTCTGTTTATTTATTTATTTATTTTTTTTTGTTGTGTTACAGGGGCGTCGGATACACCCCCCCTCTCCCTTCTCCTTTCCGTGTTTTCTCTCGTATGATTTAAGGAACAACCTGTGCAAATGTAACGGAACATGTGTCCGGACGGTGGGGGGGGGGGGAGGGGTACTTGTGTACCGTTACGGCGTAATGTAAACAAGGATTCCGTTTCGGGGCGCTTCACTCTGAACCCCCGTCAAGAGGGAATTTATTTTTTTTTTTTTTGTTTCTTTCATTTGTGCGGTGATCTCATCTCATCTCACGGGGGTTGCGGGAGTCACCACCCTCATCCCCGTCATTTTTTCCCTTGAACATTTTTCACCATACCCCCCCCCCTTTGATTTTTTTTTTTTTTAGGGGGGGCATTATTTGCATGACTGTGGGTTTTTTGGTTTTTCTTAGACGGGTCAGGGGGTGGTGGGGGAAGGGTAGGCTGATTTTATTTATTTTTGGATCGTTCCATTTACAAAAAGAACAAAAGGGCGCAATAATCGAGACACCTTTTGATCCTTATAAGCGTTTTATAGCCCTTTACACAGTAGCGCCGCCCCAGGCGATTGGAGGGGGGGGGGGGGGGGGGTGTACGAAATAATTCCATGCATAGAAAATGAGAACATCAAGAGTACACTTGGTTTTTGGGGGAAATACGTGTGTGAGGTTGGAAGGGGTTGGAGGGGGAGGGGGGGGGGGGTGTTAGGGTTTGCGACAGCCCGCGTATTTTTGTTTTTTTTTGTTTATGCTAAGTGGGGAAAACTGCAAAGCGGCGAAGCATTTTTTTGTAACACTTTTGCTTTTTCCCGTGTTTTCCGCTTTTCCCGCTTGACGTTTTTGCCGTTTTTTGGCGATCTTGCCGCTTTGTCGCTTTTAAATTGTTTTTCTTTTTTTATGCATTTTTGAAATGTTCACTTAATTTGCTTTTATTTGAGACCCCACATGCTGGGGTTTTAGTGGAAGGCTTTAAATATTTTTCTTTCTTTCTTCTTCTTGTTAGTCGCCATTTTGGATTTCGGGAATATGTTAAAATATTAAAAAAAAAAATGATGCTTTGAAGCGCAAGGCGCAAACATACCCCCCCCCTCTAGAATTTTATCTCGGAGTAAAATCGAAACGAATTTGAGAGGTTTTTGTTTGACCAACAAACAGTGGAGGGGAGGGGGAAATTATCGAATAAAATAAAAAATCAGTTAGCAGTCATCTTTGAAATTGTTTTAAATGTTTTTTTTTTTACCCTTCCCCCCTCCCCCAACCCAACCCCTTCTCTCTTTCCTTCTGAGCCCTCACTCCCACCCCCACCCCCTTCTTTTGGGATGTGAACCCTATAAAAATTTGCAATTAAAAATATCATCCGGGTAGGGGGGGGGGGGGGGCTGTGATGGGGTTTTTGCTTTTCTGCTGGTCCTGCCGTGGATAACACAAAAATTTTTCATTGTTTCATTTAACGTAGGGGAGGGGGGTGGGGGGTAGACACATGATTTTCGGTGAAAAGTTGAAGGGAGGGGAGAGGATGATGCTCATTTGAGTTTCCACCCCCCCTACCTTTTCACTGATGGTTCGTGGTAAAAATTCATTGAGGTGGAAAAAAATCATCACCACTTTCATCATGCATGCGGTTTACCCAGTTTTCTGGTACTGCTGTGTCACCCTGTTGATTGTAAAAAGAAGTAAAAAAAACCAAAAATACAAGGCAAAATTTTTAGTGTGTGTGGGAATTACACGAAAAAGCAAAATGAATTTTTCTCCTGGGGGACAGGATTCGAACTTGCGACCTTTCCAATTCGCACTTTGCTGCTCTTTCTCTCTCTCTCTCTCTCTCTCTCTAAAAACTGAAGATTGGGATGCTGTGAAATGTGCGATTGACTAAAGACCACCACCACCCGTCTTTCTAGCCTCTGATTTTAGCGCTGACCATTTTCTAGCTGGAAGATTCCCAGAATGAATGTGGCCCCGTTAACTATTTCTCTCGCCATATTGATTCCGCCATTTTTAAATTTTTAAATATTTCGGTAGCGGATTTCGTAGCAATTGTTCGAGGCCATTTTTAAGAGATTTGTAAATAAAAAATTCGCCTATATCCTCTTTAAGGATTTAATCTAGCTGTGTGCCAAATTTCATTAAAATCTGTAAGCACATTTTGGTGTTATTGAGTAACAAACATTCAAATTTTTTTATTTTTTCATTTATTCCCCTTACGATTATTTAAAAAAAAAACCACAAAAAATTCTACTGCATCAAGTATTGTTTTTGTAGCTTTATTTAATTCTTAAGTTAAAGCATCCCTCGAAACCCCCAAGTACTGATTTTCTTTAAATTTCTTCTAAAAATTGCATGGAATTTTGTTTTTATTTGTGGCATGATCGATTAAAAGTTTTTGCGTGATGTCTGAATCGATTTTGATCGATGTTTTAAAAATCGATTTGTTTTTTTTTTTAAATTCTTGTTTTTTTGTTTTCTTGTAGCCAAAAATTTCCTGTGTGTGTGGCGGGTGGGGGAAAGCATTCACTTGGCGCAAAATGATGGCAACAATTTTGACGATAATGCTGGCGGCGATGGGGCAGGATAAAATCAACTTTTACTGCAGCTAAGAGAGGAGGGAAATTTAAAAGAAAAACTAAAAATCGTGTGCTACGTGTGCTTCGTTTTTTTTTTTTTGTTTTAAAATGTTGAAAAGTGAAAATTTCTCTTACTAAATCAATTTTTTCTTGTTTTTTTTGTTTTTTGTTTTCTTAATTTTATTTTTGCCACGAATTAAAATTATGGTGATGCTGCTGGCGGTGCTGGGACTATTTGGAAAAAGACGGCGAAAACAGAAAATTTTACCAGAAACGGAATGGTCAAAAATTGAAATCAATTCACGAAATAATTGTGAATTAATAAAAACAAGAATTGGACCAAAAATACGAGGTATAAACAATTTTTTACAAATTCTACACATACCTGAGCATATTCAGCGTTTAATTAAATTTGAAAATAACGCCGGAAACAGCAACAGCTCCACAAAATCTCAATTTCATCGAATGTTTTACAATTTCCACCATCTACCACCGGCTTATCGTCTGGCAGGATTCACGTGTAGCAGCTAAAAAAATAAATAAAAGACAAATACAAAAAGAAGGAACTATTTAAAAAAAAAAAAAAAAGCAAAAGAATTCGTTAAATTCAAAATATTTTTACTTTTGGCGGGAAAAGTGTGAATTGAGAAAGAAATTTCGAAAATGAACGTCGCAATCGAATCGTTTTATTAAAATGCGAACTGTGCCAAATGTGAGGTGTTTTTTATAAACCAAAAATAAGAAACAAAAAAAAAACAATAAAACGGCAAAATGTGGAAATTTTTTCTTACCTTCCGAAAAAGTTTCACTCTATCGCCGCCGCCGCGCTAATGAAGAAAAAATCGACTAAGCCCTCCTCGTTCTCGTTAAAAATTCGAGGAGTCTCCTGGGGCTGGAAAAGGACAATTTAAAAAAAGTTTAAAAACAATAAAAAGAGGCCGAAAAAAAACAAAACAAACAAAAAAATTCTTAATTATGTCGCTAACAACGAGCTGTGATCACAAAACTACTTTAAGTCCCCGCCGGGATGTTTCAAAAAAGCGGCTCCGGCAATCTACCGACAAAATGTCCGGATCATCATCAGCTAAAAAATTTGTTGTTGTTGTTGTTGCCCTCTTGATTTATTTGATTTTAGCCGCTAATCCGGTAGGGGCGCTACTCGCTGATCCAACTAATTTTGATGGTGTTGCCAATTCAAATGGTGGTGCTGGTGGTGGTGGTGGTGGTGGTGATATCCTGGGTGGGGGGAATGGTAGAGGACCTCTACTCGTTGGCAGTCGCTCAACAAACACGGATGGCGGAGGAGGAGGAGGAGGAGGAGGAGTCAGCTCCAGTGGCTCCAGTTTAGGGGGCGCTAATCACTATCTAGATAAATTGGATAAATTAGAGCGTAGTGTTGCCGCTGTTCTTATAAAAGTCGCATATGGCACTACATCAACAACAAAACGTAGCATTCCGGATAACAGTTATGTTCCCAGCCTAACAACGATCGCAACGCCACCTCTTACAACTCTTAGGTAAGTTTCATTTTGTTTTTGTTTTTGTTTTTGTTTCCATCAGTCTGCCATTCATTTTTAAGGTTAGGATTGAGAAATTCAAAATTTTAAAGGTAATTCGAGCCCCTTTTACTTAGGTTAGGGCTAGGGATAGGGCTTATGATCGGGGGGCAGGGGTACTTGTGACTAAATTTAAAAAAAAAACAAAACCCTAGATTTTATCCTCCCAACAACAAAAAAAAAAAAAGGGGAGGGGGTAGTTAGAAAATGTGGGTTTTTTGTGTAAAAGGCGTAGACACATCTCATCGCCACCAAATTCACTAGTTCCCCCCCCCCCTCTTCCTCACCCCTCCTTCCCCTTTTCCTCCTTCCCCTTTTCCTCCCAATCGAATAACTGTAGTCACTTGTTGTTGACCCACATTTCGTTTTTTTTCTTTTCCCCCCTCCCCATTTTGTGTAGTGTTCGTGGTGTATGAAAAGTAGATGAGGAAGGGGAGGAAGGGGAGGAAGGGGAGGAAGGGGTTAGGAGGGTGAGAGGGAGGGGGGGGGGAAGAAACAGTTTCCTGATTGTGAAAGATCCAGCGCTTGATTTACACACACACGCAATTTTTTTTACCCGGCATCCCACTTTATAAGAAAAATTTTCTCCTATCTGTGACTTTTTTTTTTTAAGGGTTAAATTTCAGTGGGCGGGGGGGGGGGGAATTAGAAATGGTGGACTGGATACGTTTCTTCTTCTTTTTCGAATGATGGGGCCAATGTAAATTTTGTAACAAGTTTTTGGTCAAGGGATAGGGGAAAGGGGATGGGGAAGTTGATTTTATTTTTATAAGATACGAAAAAAACAAAAATGGTGTAGGGAGGGGGAGGGGGAGGGTTTTGTTGCGTTTTTTTCTACCCTGAGATTGTGTAAAGATTATGCTACCCCCCCCCCCCCCCTCCCTACCCCTCTAATTCCCCTCCCCTCATCAGGAAATTCTTTTCAAAGTTTTAAGGGTTGTCTTTGTGGAAAATTAGAATTCTCTGGATAGGGGGGGGGGGGGGGGATGGTGTGAATTTTTATTTTTTCTGCACGAATGGTGGATAGTGGGGAAGAGGTAAGGAAGGATAGGAGGCGAGATGTAAAGTGGAAGGGGTTAAGGGTTAGGGGGAAGGCCGGGGAAGAGGACGATAAATCTGACGAAGCAGATGCAGTCGCGCTGTTTTGTGTTTTGTTTGTTTTTAGGGCTGCTGCTGCTGTTGCTGTTGCTGGTGCAATTTGCACGTGTTATGTGTGAATGCGCGCTGTAAAAACTTGTGGTGGGGGAGGCGTGAGGGAACGGAGATGAGGGTTAGGTTTAAAAAAAAAAAAAGATGATAGAACTTTCGTGTGTTCAAAGTCCTTTGCATAATTGCGCAGCGTTCGTTACTTTTGCCCGAACGAAAAAAAAAAACCTGGTGCAATTCACACAAGTAAAGATGGATGGGGAGGGGGGGGGGGGGAATGTAGGAAAGCATAGAAAGGATAGGGGAGGGTTCAGAAGAAGAAGGGGAAAGGCTCAAAAGATCGGAGGAGAGTACAAAAAAGCCGGGAAGGGCTTAGAAGAGGAAGGAAGGGTTCAGAAGACTTTGGGGAGGGTTTAGAAAACCGGTGAAGGGTTCAGAAGACCGGGGGAGTGTTCAGAAGACCGTTGCATAAAACGAAACTACCACACGAATGCTGCCTCACTTTTTATTATTAGCCTATAATTTTTTTTTTTTTATATTTTTTAGATTTTCTAAAAACAATTGAAATGAAAATTTCTGAACATGTCTCCCCCCCCTCCCCCGTCTGTCGTAACTGAAACCTGACACCATCATGCCAGTGAGATAAAACAAAAAGGAGGAGGGGGCTCATGTGGGTGGGGGGGTGGATGGTACTTTTGTAGGCAAGCAGAGCTCCTTAAGGGGGCGATACTTTTTCCTTTTTATTTTTGTAGTGTGCTTCTTCAGTTTGATATTTTTTTTTTAATTAAAAATGAGAACAAACAAAAAAAAACAAAGGGGATATAAAAGAAACATAAGACGTGACCCCCCCTACCCTCTTTCTGTTTCACACCCTCGCTTAATTCTTCAAATGTTTGTTTTTGTTTTTTTTTCTTATCTATTTCTCGTTTTCTATTTTCTCCATTTTCTGCACTATGAAACAAAGGGAAAAACAAAAAAGAAGAAATTTATAATAAAGGACGTGTCCTAAAAATTACACTCTACAAAAAAAAAAAAACAAAATAAAAACTAAAGGCGAGGGATTTGAGTTTTGTGGTTAGGGGTTGATTGGGGCAGGGGTTGGGAGGGGTGGATTGTGGAAGGTTGGGGGGGGGGGGGTAAAGGATAGATGTCCTAGAAATGTCACACTAGACAATGGGAAAAAAACAAAAAAAACAAAAACAAAAATTCCAATAAAAGTGTCACTAACTGAGGGAAACGACTGGTTGGTTGGTGGGCTAGTTTTCTTTGAATACAAAAAAAAAAAAAACAAGAAGGGTATTAGAGGGAGAATTTAAGGCTTAAAGGGGATAACTTAAATTTTTTAGGTATTTAATTTGAAACTAATTCAAAAAAAATTCGCCTTTAAAGGTGATTTAAGTAAAAAAATTAAAAAGACAGAGGGACCTAGAATTGTACCTTGTGGTATACCATTTTTTTTGTTTTTGTTTTTTTTTTTTACTTATTCAATTACCCTGGAATGTATGAATTTTAAAAATAAAAGAAAAAATAAAAAAAATTTTATACTTATCCGGCAGGTATCTAGAGAAAACTCAGCATCAGCAGCAAATAAATCTTCATCATCGAAATTATGAGTTGGATTTAGAGCGTGACCATGCCCTACCGACTTCAGCACCAAATGCGGACATATTGAAAAGTAACAGTAATCCAACGTATCCGAATCCGAATCGTCATCATAATCATGACAGGGATAGGCATAGGCATCTCATAAATTCAACACCTGCGCCATCAAGTAATTAAAAATTATAAAAATTTCTTAAATTGAAAACAATACTCCTCTCCCTTTTCTATTTTCTGTTTAGTACACAATTTGAAAAAGGGACAGCCAACAATACCGATGTATTCCGGTGATATGCTCTCATATTCTCCGCCGGCAAGATCATTTTTTACACCTCCACTACCGCCAGAATATCAAAATCCGTTTGCTGATAAGCCAACACTAAGGGGGACAAATAACGATGCTGGAATTATAAACACGGGAACCTATACAAATAAAAGACCAATACCACCGCCAAGTTTAATGCCTGGCCACGAAAGGATACCCCTAAGACCGCCCGATTTGAACGGTAGTGGTGGTGGGGGTAATGGCGGTGGTGGCGGTAGTTCAATTGGTCCTAGCAATGGGATTAATATTCAAAATAGTGGAAATTCTGGAACATCAGTTGGTTTAAGCTCATCATCTAGTTCAGGAGGATCAGCAGCTGGTAACAGTAAGCCACAATTTGATGAGGGTCAACGTAAAAAAGCCCTTAATACGCCATCACAAAAGGTTAACAGTAAAATTGATAGCTACGATGGTTACAATAGCGTCCCGCCAGGTGGTGTTCATTTAAATGAGACAACACAAAACTCTGGCGGACCACATTTTAAAAGTATTTCACGGATTATGGCTGGATCAAATGGACGAAAAGAGGAATTCCCTGAGGCACTACTACCAAATTTTCATCCACCATCATCACCGGTTAAGCAATCATCACAAGCAACGGATGGTAAAAATTTAAATATAAATCAAAGTAAGGCATCACGGGATGATACCGATCGATTAAATGGTGATGACGACGGTAGCACTGGCAGTGGCGGTACCGAGGATGAAACATTTTCGAATTTTGGTGATACAATCAGCAGCAATGATAACATTGATCAGGATGAGCCAAAAACGCAACCAAAAATAAAAATGAGCACGAAATCAACGGAAAATCCAAATGTCGAGGGGGGTATCTATTCAACGCAAATAATACACAATTTGGCAAATATAAACAATGAAAAGAGTCTACTTACAACATCAACGCCGAGCGGATCACTGCAGCCGGGTCATCCGAAGGATACAAATGATGTAAGCCCTAAAAATGGTGTTGCGACATGGACGGTTGCATGGAATATTCATGTTTACCTATCCGCAATACTGTTCACTATATTGGCGGTTTATTCTATTTTTAAGATGATATTTTATGATAAGCTAACACATTTGTTCAACCAATCATATTTTATATGTATACACTTAATTCTAATCATAATTTGTATGGCTAGAATATTTTATTTATGCTACGATGCATACAACATACATTCGTCGTTTCATCAATTCGTTTCAGAAATTTTACTAAATTTACCAGCTACATTTTTAACAATATCATTTGCCGTACTTATCCTATTTTTGCTTATACGTAGCTTAAATCATAAAAATAATCGTTATTCAGCCCTGATACGTCCACTAACTGTTGTCGTCGGGAGTAGTGTACACGTTGGGCTATGCATAACTCTCCACTATGTTGAGAGTTATACAACAAGCCATAGTCCTTATTATTATCAAAATCAGCAATTATATCGTAATGGTTTACGCGGTAATAATCAATTGCAACCACCCCCACCACCTAGGGTATTATCACTTATTTGTCAAATTATTTACATTTTTGTTTGCTTAAGTTTAGGCCTTCTATATCTTTACATATATCGAATTTTGAAACGTGTATTACGTAGCAAAAGCCAAAATTATATTCACGGATATCAAAATTTATCGTATGCAATTCATATAACAATTGCAACAGCCCTACTATTTGTTTTATTGGCATCATTACAAATTTATGGTGCAATTAGAATTTCAACAACACGTCCACTAATAACAACATCATCAGAAATTGATTGGCTACAGTGGGGTTATCAATTTTCATTAAGATTAATTGAAATTGCTATAATAACATTAATGTCATGGGTAGCTGGACTTAAAACTGGTGGTACATCTGGTGTATTACAGAGGGAAAAAACAGCTGATGCCCATAACGTTTCTGGTTTTGCCCTATTCCCATGTACATCAAGCTCAAGTCAGGAGCATTTTGAGACTGATTATCCGGCTGTTTGTAATGCAAACACAAACCTTCATACGTATACCCTACGTACGGGTAAACCAATATATGATGATAATTTTGCATTAAATTCGCTAGGTGGCACCACAACAAATCAAAGTGGTCAAATTGTTAATACTACTGCCGGACAGAGGGTGATAGGTGGTGCTGGTGGTGGCGGTGGTACGAATGATTTTCAATTACAAAATTCAAATGATTTTGTTCGATCATACGAGACAAGCTCTTTGCGATCTGGTTCCGGTGGTGGTAGCGGTCATAATCACCATCATCATCATCATCATAACCATCATCAAAATCAATTAATTGATGGAAGTAATGTAAATCATTCAGATTTTTTAGTTGATCCACAAACAGATCACTATGAAAATCCAAATTTTGAGCTACGATCAAATAAAATTGATAATTGTTATTCGGAGCCATTAAATGCGCATGGGACTGGATATGATTTTCAAAATTTTGAACGTCCAATATTTACGGGCGGTGGTGGTGTTGACCGTGACCGTCCAAATTCAAGATCAGATCATCATAAATCGAATAAACAATTAAAACCGAATAATAATCATCATCTTGATCGTTCAAATTATGAAAATCCAGAAAGGCGTAGCGCTAATTCGACACATTCGTGTACAAGTGGAAGAAATTATCCCAGTTACAATTCATTTGAAAGGCGCAGTGGCGTACGAAAAAGTGGAACCCTTAATAATATTGGGGGCATTATACATGGACGTAACGGTAGCTCATCATCATCATCATCATCGTCCCGGCCGTCGGGTGTTCAGACCCTTAGCTCATCTCATAATCGAACGCCATCGGGTAATCCAAATCAAAGTTCTGGCCGTATAAATCACCATATAACGCCCATTGTTGGTGGAACAACCACTGTACCGGGTGGTAATGTCACAAATAGCGGGAGTGGGTGTGGTGTACCAAAATCAGCATTTTATCGTGATCGAAATCATCGATCATCGCTCGAACGTAGCAGCAGTGCTGCCATACAGCACCAGTACATGCTGCCATCTGATGATGATACATCAAATCCGGAACGGGCTAATTTAATAACGGGTAACGGTTCCGGTTCGGGTATAACCTCAAGCACAAGTGGGGGTAATTTGACCGATGTACAGCATCAGTCTGGCGGTGGTACCGGTACCGGTAGCGGTGGTGGTGGTGGTAGTGGCGGTGGTGGTGGTTGTAATGGGGGCGCTGCAAGCACCAGCAGTGGGGAAAGCGCCAATTCGGGCAGTATGCTTGTCGCCGAACACGGTTTTGTACGTTTTCGTGCCCTCGACGATATTAACAATGCCCAAGGTGTTGGCATTCATAATGCGTCAATACGCACGACCGGACGTGCTAAAGAGAAACGTTTCACTAATAACACATAGTCGATAGCTGTTAGCTAATAAATAAAAGAAATAAAAAAATAAAATAAAAAGTAGTAGAAAACTTTCAAATTGAAATTTATATATATATATATTTAATGAAATTGAAATTGAAATTAAAATTAAAATAAAAACTCTATACCTTCGTTCCGTTCCGTATCGTTCCTCACTCCTGAATGTAACCTTAACCTTTAGGTTAAGCCTAAGCAATCCATTCCATCTAAGCGTCATTTTGGCTCTAACCCCTCCTCCTTATCCCCCCTCCGATAGGCGTTCTTTTGTACTTTTTTACGTAGTAAAAGGGAAAAACTAAATTAAAAACGAAAGAGAAAAGTAATTGTAATAAACAAACAAACAAACAAAAATATATATATATATATATATGTATATGTATATGCATACATGATTTATATAATCTTAGTATTTTCGTTACAAACGTACGAACCACAGAAAAATAAAAATCCGATACAACAGATGAAAAGTATAAAGTTAGTGGCGAGAAATTGTCTTGCTTTTGATTTTCTAGTACATAAAATAAATAAATGAATAAAATAAATTTAAAAAAAGAAACATGTATGTAAAATGTGGTTGCTTTACATAAAAAAAACGAGTTAACAGACATTTTTGACTAAAATGATCCGTAAGCTAGGAATTTCTTCGCCTGCAAATAAACAAGAACAAAAATATATATATATATATATATATATATATATGTGTGTATGTATCTCAAAATCAATAATATATCGATATAAAATCAATTTTAATTTGTTCCAATTCCACTTGTTCCGTTTCAATTCCATCCGTTCTGTTCCATTTCTATACGTTCCGTTTCGTGTATTTAATATTGTTTGTTTTTTTTGTTTTTTTTTTAAGTGTTCCATTTCGAAATAAGTAAAAAGAAAACTGCATCCGTGGACGGTTTTGTTTTTTTCGATCTTAATAAAAATTTATTTATATATTACATATACATAATATTTGTTTTTTTTTTTTGTCTATTTCCTATAAAATGTGATAATTATTATTACTTTTTTTTATTTTTGCTTTGCATTACGAATTTTGATTTTGATGAACAGAATTTTTGCTAGGGAGGGAAAACAAAATTAAAGTTTCCAAAAGTATACGAAACTCTTTAAATTTTGTTTTGTGTGTGTTTTTCGTTTTTGTGTTTTTTTTTTTTTTTTTTGTAAAAACTGTGATATAATATTATTACTATTAATTTTTTTTTTTGCATACTGCCAGAAGAAGCATGAACCGTCCATAAGTTGCAGAAAATTTTTGTTTTTTGTTTTTTTTTGTATTTATAATTCTTAAATTGTGTTTGTTTCTTTAATAATTTAGGACTTGGTTCTTTTATAAATCATTTAAAAAATATATATATATATATACATATATATAAAAATAATAAAAACCCCTCGCAAAACTAATCTTCCGCCCGCATATCACCCAATTCTTTCATTTTCATTATCACTTCTTTGAAGAAAACACAAAACAAAAAAAAAGGGAAAAATAAAAACGACTTCTTTTTTTTTCGTTGGTTTCATTACAATAAAAAAAAAACTTTTAAGAGGGAGGGAAATAGAGAAAGGTAGCTAGAAAGAAAGAGAAGATCTAATTCTAGCCTATTATTTTTTTTTTTGTTTTATACCTTCTAAAAGCATTTTGTTTTTGTTTTTTTTGTGTCTTACGTTAAAACTGCTACCTGATGTAAGTAAAAAAAAAAAAAAACAATATATATATATATATAAAATTATGACTAAGTGAAAAGATAAAGAACTAAAAAAAAAAAATAACAAAATAAAGAAGTTAATTTTAAATTTTTTTTAAAGAAAAAACACTTCGAAAAAAAGAGAGTAAAATGCGATAAAAAAAAGAAAGAAAAAAAACAAAAATACGAAATTTATATATATATATTAAAAAAAAAAAAAAAAACTAAGAAACAAAAACCAACTTAATTTAAGAGAAGGAAGAAGAGGACATTATTTACGCTTTATAGACGTGAGTGATAGTAATATATCCATAACTGTAAACAATGCAAAGCAAAAAAAAAAAATGAAGTAAATAAATAAAATAAATAAAATTAATAAATAACAAAATAATTTATAAATGGAACACTTGATTTTTCTACACACGTACTTTTAAAATTGTGAGAATGACAAAAGAAAAACCCTAAAACAAATTATATAAATATAAAAAAAAAATATATATATATATTACGTGTATATACACCTATATCAAAAAAAAATATATATATATATATGCTTGGTACTTAAAATATTTTCTATATATGTTAAAAAAAAAAAGAAAAAAACAAAAATCTCATAAAGTTCTAAAGCAAAATTTGTTAAAAAATTATCTGTAAAGAGAAAAAGAGAAGAAAAAATTAAATCGGAGAAAAACGATCCTTTTCCCCCTTCACCCAACAACCGCAATCGGCCATCCACCCACCCACCCACTACTCCCATAGTCTCTTCGGTCAGGCATTAATTTGTTAAAAATTTTTTTGTTTCATATTCAAGGATCCATTTTGTTCTGGTGAAATTCCTTTTAAAATTTCAAACTAAAAAGAAAAAACAACAAACGTTCAAAATTTGCACACGTGCTACTCCCTCGATGAACCATTGACGACTAAACGACGACGCGACTTGAAACACCTCAAATTTTTTTTGCACCGTTATGTGAATTTATTTATTTTTTTTTGGTATCGTTTCTTTTGTTCTATTCCTATCGGATTCTGTAGTAAATTTTCAATGTGTGTGTGTGTGTGCTTTTGAAATTTTCAAATTTTCAAATTCGGAGCTGAAAAAACGGAAAATTGATTTTAAAATTCGATAAAAAAAAAGTTTTATTTATCCCAAAAGATGTGTGTAGCTTTTTTTATATAAGGGTGCTCCGGATTTTTGAGTATTTTCGTAAAAACCCCTGGTACTCCTCTGTTCCTCCCACCATCACGAACGCCATCACGAAAGCCATCACGAACGCCATCACAAAATCGAGGTTTTTTTTTTTCGTTTTGTTGCTGGAGACGGAGGAGAAAACTACCTTTGTAACGGTACCATCTCCACATTTGAGAAAATGTCGTCAGTTGGTGAGGACCGTGGTTTAAACAAATCCCTGATAACTTTTGAATTTTTAAAATGATTATAACAAGTGAGGCACCATTGGAAACGTAATTTTATCCTCTTTCAAATGAACTTTCATTCGAAACTCTACGGTATCCCAGAAACGTGTGATCCTTTGAGGGTGTTTTAAGTGATGGCGCTTCACATCTCCTTAAATAAAAATTTAAATGTCGATTTATTTTATTTTTTTGTTTTTTTTACTAAGTTAAGTGATGGATAGCGGGGGGGAGGAGGAAGTGGGTAAGTTTTTTATTTTAATCCTCGAAAAATCTTATGTAGCCACAAAAACACACACTTTTTATGTATTTTATTTCAATTTGACTTTAATTTTGATTTGGTTTCAGTTTAACAAAAAGAAAATTTAAAAAAAGAAAATCGCCTGCTGTAAATTAAACAAAAAAAAAAAAAAATACATAAACATTTGCATATACCACCCACACCCACATTATATATAAAAGAAAAATAAATAAATAAAATCAAGCAACCGATAGAATCGAAATCAAAAAATAAAAAATAAAAATAAAATAGAAAATAAAACAAGGAAAATTTGATCGGATTGATGAATCCCCCGTGGGAGGAGAGACCTTTTCTTTTTTTTTTTGTATTTTGTAAATATTGCACATAAGAAAGAAAAAAAAAAGCTTTTTTTTTTTTAACCTAGTTTTGTTTTTATATTTGTTTTATTTTATTTTATTTTAGTGTATAATTAAAGTACATATGGAGGTATATAATAGACGTAAGGTACAATTTTATATATATATATGCATATATTTTATTATGTAGCTAATTTAAAAGGAAACAAACAAAAACAAAAACGAAAAAAGAAACAAACAAAACTGAGAAACTGAGCAACTGAAAAAATTGAACAAAAAAACAAAAAAAAGAAAAACTGAAAAACATGGCGGCAGTGTGGCGTGCAGGCGAAAGGATAATTAAAAAAACAAAAACTAAGAAATAAAATAAAAATGGATAAAAGCGAAAAGAGGAAGAGGAAGAAGATGAAGCAGGAGGAGAAAAAGATGTGAAGAAGCAGAAACAGAAGAATTATCTCGTACTCGATATCATCCCTTAATAAATTTTGTCTATTTCTTTAAGCTTTAAAAACAAAAACGAAAAAAACAAAAAAAAAATATTTAATAACAAAAAAAGACAACAAAAGAAACAAAACAAAACAAAAAAAAAACGACAACAACAACTATTAGCATTTATTATAAATAAAAAATATGAAAAAAAGAAAAAAATAATACAAAAAAAAAAAAACAAATACATTTTACTAGGGTGCCCCCACCCCCCACAACCAATTGCGCGAGGGCAGAAAAGAAACACACACAAAAACAAAAACAAAAAAACATTTAAATAGCGGTATAATGCAAAAATCTAAAAAAAAACAAAAAGAAAAGAAAAAAAGGACAAAATTAATAAGAGCACAACAACAACAACAACTGCGTGTAAAAATAGCGTTCAACTTCCAAAAGCTCCATTTTCTTAAATTTAAGTGAAAATTTAATGCAAACAAATTGTAAACAAAAAGTAAACACAAAACAAAAAAAAAAAACAACAAAAAAACACAAAAAAAAAAAAACAAAAATACATTTCTTGTGAAAAATTACACACGTGTGTCTTTTGATGGTGGGACCTCTACCCTCCCCCGGGCTAAGCTCCCCAAGGCTCCTCCCTGTGACGGCGAAAATTTCATCTTTTCTGATTCTGGAAAAACTGCATACGTTTTTGGGGTTGTGCGATTCGATTTTGGAAAGTTATAGCCCTTTTTTTTTTTTCTTGTTTTCTTCTAAGTGAGCCTCAATTGGAGATTTTGGCGCCAAGTTCTTTTTCGCATTTTTTTTTTACTCTAGACCTATCAGAGTTTTAAAATTTCTAGAGACTTCCCTCCCCTTCCAGAGCCCTGGGACTCTCTGATTTTATTCCTGGAGTTTAAAGTCCTTTTTCTCCAAAGGGAAAATGTTTACCCAAAAATTTAACCATTTTGGGAGTTTGTCCTCCCGTTTAACGAATTTTTTACTTCAGACCTATCCCGATTTTAAGTTTCCTGAAAAGCTGGACATGTTTAAAGAGTCCCCTAAGAAAATTGGGGCTCTGCGATTGTTTTCTGAGATTTTAGGGCCCCATTTTACCTGAGAGGGCCTCACTTGGAGCAATTTTTATGGCAATTTTACCCTTCTGGGGACTTTGGCGTCCCGTTTCTAAAAATTTTTGCTCCAGACCTATCCCGATTTTAAGTTTCCTGGAAAGCTCGACATGTTTAAAGAGTCCCCTAACAAAATTGGGGCTCTGCGATTGTTTTCTGAGATTTTAGGGCCCCATTTTACCTGAGAGGGCCTCACTTGGAGCAATTTTTATGCCAATTTTAACCCTTCTGGGGACTTTGGTGTCCCGTTTCACGAAATTTTTGCTCCAGACCTATCCTGATTTTAAGTTTCCTGGAAAGCTGGACATGTTTAAAGAGTCCTCTAAGAAAATTGGGGCCCTGCGATTGTTTTCTGAGATTTTAGGGCCCCATTTTACCTGAGAGGGTCTCACTTGGAGCAATTTTTATGGCAATTTTACCCTTCTGGGGAATTTGGCGTCCCGTTTCTAAAAATTTTTGCTCCAGACCTATCCCGATTTTAAGTTTCCTGAAAAGCTGGACATGTTTAAAGAGTCCCCTAAGAAAATTGAGGCGCTGTGATATTTTTCTGAGATTTTAGGGCCCCATTTTACCTGAGAGGGCCTCACTTGGAGCAATTTTTATGCCAATTTTACCCTTCTGGGGACTTTGGCGTCCCGTTTCTAAAAATTTTTGCTCCAGACCTATCCCGATTTTAAGTTTCCTGAAAAGCTGGACATGTTTAAAGAGTCCCCTAAGAAAATTGGGGCTCTGCGATTGTTTTCTGAGCTTTTAGGGCCCCATTTTACCTGAGAGGGCCTCACTTGGAGCAATTTTTATGCCAATTTTAACCCTTCTGGGGAATTTGGCGTTCCGTTTCTAAAAATTTTTGCTCCACACCTATCCCGATTTTAAGTTTCCTGAAAAGCTGGACATGTTTAAAGAGTCCCCTAAAAAAATTGAGGCCCTGCGATTGTTTTCTGAGATTTTAGGGCCTATTTTGATCCGAGCGGGCCCCACACTAGGAGCAATTTTTATGCCCAATTTTAACCCTTCTGGGGAATTTGGCGTTCCGTTTCTAAAAATTTTTGCTCCACACCTATCCCGATTTTAAGTTTCCTGAAAAGCTGGACATGTTTAAAGAGTCCCCTAAAAAAATTGAGGCCCTGCGATTGTTTTCTGAGATTTTAGGGCCTATTTTGATCCGAGCGGCCCCACACTAGGAGCAATTTTTATGCCCAATTTTAACCCTTCTGGGGACTTTGGCGTCCCGTTTCTAAAAATTTTTGCTCCAGACCTATCCCGATTTTAAGTTTCCTGAAAAGCTGGACATGTTTAAAGAGTCCCCTAAAAAAATTGAGGCCCTGCGATTGTTTTCTGAGATTTTAGGGCCTATTTTGATCCGAGCGGGCCCCACACTAGGAGCAATTTTTATGCCCAATTTTAACCCTTCTGGGGAATTTGGCGTCCCGTTTCTAAAAATTTTTGCTCCAGACCTATCCCGATTTTAAGTTTCCTGAAAAGCTGGACATGTTTAAAGAGTCCCCTAAAACAATTGAGGCCCTGCGATTGTTTTCTGAGATTTTAGGGCCTATTTTGATCCGAGCGGGCCCCACACTAGGAGCAATTTTAATGCCCAATTTTAACCCTTCTGGGGACTTTGGCGTCCCGTTTCTAAAAATTTGTGCTCCAGACCTATCCCGATTTTAGGTTTCCTGAAAAGCTGGACATGTTTAAAGAGTCCCCTAAGAAAATTGAGGCCCTGCGATTGTTTTCTGAGATTTTAGGGCCCCACTTTACCTGAGAGGGCCTCACTTGGAGCAATTTTTATGCCAATTTTACCCTTCTGGGGACTTTGGCGTCCCGTTTCTAAAAATGTTTGCTCCAGACCTATCCCGATTTTAAGTTTCCTGAAAAGCTGGACATGTTTAAAGAGCCCCTAAGAAAATTGGGGCTCTGCGATTGTTTTCTGAGCTTTTAGGGCCCCATTTTACCTGAGAGGGCCTCACTTGGAGCAATTTTTATGCCAATTTTACCCTTCTGGGGACTTTGGCGTCCCGTTTCTAAAAATTTTTGCTCCAGACCTATCCAGATTTTAAGTTTCCTGAAAAGCTGGGCATGTTTAAAGAGTCCCCTAAAAAAATTGAGGCCCTGCGATTGTTTTCTGAGATTTTAGGGCCTATTTTGATCCGAGCGGGCCCCACACTAGGAGCAATTTTTATGCCCAATTTTAACCCTTCTGGGGAATTTGGCGTCCCGTTTCTAAAAATTTTTGCTCCAGACCTATCCCGATTTTAAGTTTCCTGAAAAGCTGGACATGTTTAAAGAGTCTCCGAAAACAATTGAGGCCCTGCGATTGTTTTCTGAGATTTTAGGGCCTATTTTGATCCGAGCGGGCCCCACACTAGGAGCAATTTTTATGCCCAATTTTAACCCTTCTGGGGACTTTGGCGTCCCGTTTCTAAAAATTTTTGCTCCAGACCTATCCCGATTTTAAGTTTCCTGAAAAGCTGGACATGTTTAAAGAGTCCCCTAAAAAAATTGAGGCCCTGCGATTGTTTTCTGAGATTTTAGGGCCTATTTTGATCCGAGCGGGCCCCACACTAGGAGCAATTTTTATGCCCAATTTTAACCCTTCTGGGGAATTTGGCGTCCCGTTTCTAAAAATTTTTGCTCCAGACCTATCCCGATTTTAAGTTTCCTGAAAAGCTGGACATGTTTAAAGAGTCCCCTAAAAAAATTGAGGCCCTGCGATTGTTTTCTGAGATTTTAGGGCCTATTTTGATCCGAGCGGGCCCCACACTAGGAGCAATTTTTATGCCCAATTTTAACCCTTCTGGGGAATTTGGCGTCCCGTTTCTAAAAATTTTTGCTCCAGACCTATCCCGATTTTAAGTTTCCTGAAAAGCTGGACATGTTTAAAGAGTCCCCTAAAAAAATTGAGGCCCTGCGATTGTTTTCTGAGATTTTAGGGCCTATTTTGATCCGAGCGGGCCCCACACTAGGAGCAATTTTTATGCCCAATTTTAACCCTTCTGGGGACTTTGGCGTCCCGTTTCTAAAAATGTTTGCTCCAGACCTATCCCGATTTTAGGTTTCCTGAAAAGCTGGACATGTTTAAAGAGTCCCCTAAGAAAATTGGGGCTCTGCGATTGTTTTCTGAGCTTTTAGGGCCCCATTTTACCTGAGAGGGCCTCACTTGGAGCAATTTTTATGCCAATTTTACCCTTCTGGGGACTTTGGCGTCCCGTTTCTAAAAATTTTTGCTCCAGACCTATCCCGATTTTAAGTTTCCTGAAAAGCTGGACATGTTTAAAGAGTCCCCTAAGAAAATTGGGGCTCTGCGATTGTTTTCTGAGCTTTTAGGGCCCCATTTTACCTGAGAGGGCCTCACTTGGAGCAATTTTTATGCCAATTTTAACCCTTCTGGGGACTTTGGCGTCCCGTTTCTAAAAATTTTTGCTCCAGACCTATCCTGATTTTAAGTTTCCTGGAAAGCTGGACATGTTTAAAGAGTCCCCTAAGAAAATTGGGGCCCTGCGATTGTTTTCTGAGATTTTAGGGCCCCATTTTACCTGAGAGGGTCTCACTTGGAGCAATTTTTATGGCAATTTTACCCTTCTGGGGAATTTGGCGTCCCGTTTCTAAAAATTTTTGCTCCAGACCTATCCCGATTTTAAGTTTTCTGAAAAGCTGGACATGTTTAAAGAGTCCCCTAAAAAAATTGAGGCCCTGCGATTGGTTTTTGAGATTTTAGGGCCTATTTTGATCCGAGCGGGCCCCACACTAGGAGCAATTTTTATGCCCAATTTTAACCCTTCTGGGGATTTTGGCGTCCCGTTTCTAAAAATTTTTGCTCCAGACCTATCCCGATTTTAAGTTTCCTGAAAAGCTGGACATGTTTAAAGAGTCCCCTAAGAAAATTGGGGCTCTGCGATTGTTTTCTGAGCTTTTAGGGCCCCATTTTACCTGAGAGGGCCTCACTTGGAGCAATTTTTATGCCAATTTTAACCCTTCTGGGGACTTTGGCGTCCCGTTTCTAAAAATTTTTGCTCCAGACCTATCCAGATTTTAAGTTTCTTGAAAAGCTGGACATGTTTAAAGAGTCCCCTAAAAAAATTGAGGCCCTGCGATTGGTTTTTGAGATTTTAGGGCCTATTTTGATCCGAACGGGCCCCACACTAGAAGCAATTTTTATGCCCAATTTTACCCTTCTGGGGACTTTGGCGTCCCGTTTCTAAAAATTTTTGCTCCAGACCTATCCAGATTTTAAGTTTCCTGAAAAGCTGGACATGTTTAAAGAGTCCCCTAAGAAAATTGAGGCCCTGCGATTGTTTTTTGAGATTTTAGGGCCTATTTTGATCCGAGCGGGCCCCACACTAGGAGCAATTTTTATGCCCAATTTTAACCCTTCTGGGGACTTTGGCGTCCCGTTTCTAAAAATTTTTGCTCCAGACCTATCCCGATTTTAAGTTTCCTGAAAAGCTGGACATGTTTAAAGAGTCCCCTAAAAAAATTGAGGCCCTGCGATTGTTTTCTGAGATTTTAGGGCCTATTTTGATCCGAGCGGGCCCCACACTAGGAGCAATTTTTATGCCCAATTTTAACCCTTCTGGGGAATTTGGCGTTCCGTTTCTAAAAATTTTTGCTCCACACCTATCCCGATTTTAAGTTTCCTGAAAAGCTGGACATGTTTAAAGAGTCCCCTAAAAAAATTGAGGCCCTGCGATTGTTTTCTGAGATTTTAGGGCCTATTTTGATCCGAGCGGGCCCCACACTAGGAGCAATTTTTATGCCCAATTTTAACCCTTCTGGGGAATTTGGCGTTCCGTTTCTAAAAATTTTTGCTCCACACCTATCCCGATTTTAAGTTTCCTGAAAAGCTGGACATGTTTAAAGAGTCCCCTAAAAAAATTGAGGCCCTGCGATTGTTTTCTGAGATTTTAGGGCCTATTTTGATCCGAGCGGGCCCCACACTAGGAGCAATTTTTATGCCCAATTTTAACCATTCTGGGGACTTTGGCGTCCCGTTTCTAAAAATTTTTGCTCCAGACCTATCCCGATTTTAAGTTTCCTGAAAAGCTGGACATGTTTAAAGAGTCCCCTAAAAAAATTGAGGCCCTGCGATTGTTTTCTGAGATTTTAGGGCCTATTTTGATCCGAGCGGGCCCCACACTAGGAGCAATTTTTATGCCCAATTTTAACCCTTCTGGGAACTTTGGCGTCCCGTTTCTAAAAATTTTTGCTCCAGACCTATCCCGATTTTAAGTTTCCTGAAAAGCTGGACATGTTTAAAGAGTCCCCTAAGAAAATTGGGGCTCTGCGATTGTTTTCTGAGCTTTTAGGGCCCCATTTTACCTGAGAGGGCCTCACTTGGAGCAATTTTTATGCCAATTTTAACCCTTCTGGGGACTTTGGCGTCCCGTTTCTAAAAATTTTTGCTCCAGACCTATCCAGATTTTAAGTTTCCTGAAAAGCTGGACATGTTTAAAGAGTCCCCTAAAAAAATTGAGGACCTGCGATTGTTTTCTGAGATTTTAGGGCCCCATTTTACCTGAGAGGGCCTCACTTGGAGCAATTTTTATGCCAATTTTACCCTTCTGGGGACTTTGGCGTCCCGTTTCACGAAATTTTTGCTCCAGACCTATCCCGATTTTAAGTTTCCTGAAAAGCTGGACATGTTTAAAGAGTCCCCTAAAAAAATTGAGGCCCTGCGATTGTTTTCTGAGATTTTAGGGCCTATTTTGATCCGAGCGGGCCCCACACTAGGAGCAATTTTTATGCCCAATTTTAACCATTCCTGGGTGGTGAGTTTTCGAATCTCCAGCTCCCGACCAGCGACTTCCCTTGAATTTTCTTCTTCCAGCCCCCCCCCCCCCCCAAAACCCAGCCAAATCGGAAATTCATCATTCGTTGGGCGTTGCTCAAAATGATGGGGGTGATTTTGGTTTTTTTTATCTCTCTACAGATCCCACGTTTTCTGCTCGTTAACATTTTTTTTTTTTTTGGGGTAAAGTTCAAAATCTCGCGCATTTAAGCGTAAGAAAAACGAGATACCCTCCCCCCCTAAACACGAGCGGATCGCGGACGTAATCGCGTAAAAAGTATCAGTGAAATTTGAGCGATTAAAAGAGGCGCGCATAAAACGGACGGAGTCGTTTTGGTTATTTTTTCATGATAACGCGCGATTTTCTCTGGCATACGTGGGAAATTGGAGGAGACGTTTTTTTTGTTTTTTTTTTGTGTTTATGATGCGGACTCACGAAAAAGCAGCCTTTTTTCTTTTTTGTTATTGAAAACAAAAAAAAAAATTCAAAGATTAGCGCGCGCGCTTCTTTTGTTTCTCGTTTTGTGGAACAATCGAGCGATCATCAGGCGATCGTCGCTTCATTTTTTCTCCAATTCTTTTGGGTCTTTGATGAGAAATTTCGAAAATCTTTAAAAGGTCAGTGAACTTTTTTCCGAAGAATGGGGGGGCAGCGGGGGACGTTATCTAAATATGGGGGAAGAAATGAAAAAAAATACGAAAAGTAATCGAATTGCGCGATCGCATGCTACGGTTTATTTTTTTTTTTATCGCTCGTAAGTTTGAACTTTTTACAAAAACAAAAAAGCGAAGAAATATCAGAAGAATTCTGATACAGCCGCTCGTGGAGGGGGGGTTGGGGGTGAGACGTAAGGGCGGTCTTATCATCGAACGATTTATTTTTTGTACGGTTGGCTGTGGCATCGGAAACGACAGCAAAACCGCATCTCTCTGGCTGCAGAAAGTGAATCGAAAAGATCTCGTGTGTGGCGGGAGGGAACAGTTTCAAAAGGTTCTCGGGCTCTTCCTGTTTTTTTTGCTGTTTTTCTTCTTTTCTTTTCTTTTCGTTTTTTATAATTTTTGCCTAAAACTCCTAAAACCCCCCGCCCCCCCTCTTTTAGTCTCTCGTTTCGTGTTTTTCTTAATCCCCACCAATCATTGGGTGCATGTGGCGCGGTTTTATAAATAAAAATCCTCGAAATAAATAAAAAAAACAAAAAAAAAATGTACCGCGTGCGAAGCGATAGTGACCCCCTCCCCTTACCGGCGCATGCATGGAAAACACACGTAGCCCACACGTTTTTTTTTTTGTTTTAAGCTGATCTCTCTTCTCGGTCTCCTGAGCGGCCGACTTTGGACCCCTTCCCATTGAACGGGAAACAGAAACAGAAACAGAAAAATTTTGGAGTTGTTTTAAAATCGTGTCCGTCTCGAGAGGCGGTGTGTGGAGTGCGCGCGCAAAAACGGTGAATGGGTCATAGTCTCTCTCTCTCTCTCTGTCTCTCTCTCTCTCTCTCACTCCCGCATTTTGAACACCTTTTGAAAACACACAGACCGCATTACACCTGACTTTTAGGTAAGCCGCGCACGTCTTTAGCGGTGCGCTTTTGTCGTGTGCTTTAAAACAAACGAAAAAGGCAAAAAAGTACGTGTGACTGTTTTCCGGTTTTCTTGCATTTTCCCATTTTATTCAATTTCCACATTTTCTTTTTTTGTTTTTTAAAGGCAACGAAAAAAAAAAAGAAAAGAAGAAAAACGAAAAGATTTTTTTTGTTACGTTCAAATTCCAATCGAATAAAAATTTAAAAGCCGGTTGTTGTGCATTTCGTTCGTATTTAACCTAGTTTTTTTTTTTCATTATTTCTTCCTAACGTAAAAACAAAAAAACATTCCCAATTTATATAAAAAAAAAAAGGAAAATTATGAATTCAAATTTGATCGGATCCGATAAGCAGCGGGCAATTGTTGTAGTCCCCGCCGCAGGGGGCACTACAGCTGGTGATGATGGTTATCATGTGGCGCCGCCTATCGACCAGCACATGGTCACAAATTTAAAGGAGATCATCAACAGTTTGATCGAGAAGAAGGGCCGATTCCAAGTTATTTTGATCATCTTAATCTGCCTGAATAGCATCCAAGTTGGAATAAATCACACGATCACCTCATTTCATGCATACGTTCCAAAGTTTTACTGTCGGGTAAGTATGACGTTACCCCTCCTCCCCCCTCCCCTCCTCCTCCGCAAATCAATAATTTTGTTAGATAACGTTTTACCCTTTTTGGCTCAGTTTGGTGTACCCATTTCTCGGAATTTTTACTCAAGATCTATCCAGTTTTTAAATTTCCTGGAAACCTGGACATGTTTTGAGAGTCTCCTAAAAATATTGGGGCCCTGCGATTGTTTTCTGGGAATTTAGAGCCTTTTTTTCTCCCAGTGAGCCCCACCAAAAGCAATTTTTAGAGCAATTTTACCCTGGGGAGTTTGGCGATCTGTTTCCCGAAATTTTTACTCCAGACTTATCCCGATTTTGGGCTTCCTAAAGAGCAGGGCATGTCTTCGAAGCCTCCTAAAAATATTGGGGCTTTGCGATTTTATTCTGAGAATTTACAACCTAAAAATTGATTAAAAGTCGAAGAAACCCTGATTATTTTCCAGTTTGGTTAAGTTTAAAATCTCAAAATATTCCTTCGGGATCTATCCTTGTTTTTATTTTTCCTGAAAAGGTAGACATGTTTTCTAAATCTAGGTAAAATTTCTTACCTAGGTTTTTACGCTTTCAAATAAAAATTTCAATTTCTCTTCAAACCGGGTAAAAGAACACGCTGTGCAAAAAAGAACTCAATTTTTTCAATTTTTATGTTGGATGTACAGAGGACGCACAGGGAAAAATTTTATATAGGGTCTCAAAAAAATGTGTGTAGCTGCTTTGGGGTATAGGCTAAATTTTGGAGCTTCCTGTAGAGTGGGACTTGTGCCTTGGAGCCTCCTCTTTCGTTTTTCAAATCTTGGGGTAGGGTGGAACTTAAAAAAAATAAATAAATTATAATTTTAGGACCCCAAAGGTATTTAAATTCACTGTGATTTTACAGGATGACCCTGAGCAGCAGTGCGGGCTGGATTTGAATGGGACCTCCTGCCCCAGTGGGTACGAGTTTGATGAAGATGACGAGAGGTCGGTGGTTGTTGAGGTAAGCCAAGGTCTCGGCTGGGACCCCAGAAAAAAACAAAAGTCTCTTGTATGAAATAATTTTTTGTTTGTTTTCAATTTTTCCAGTGGTCGTTGGTCTGCGACAGGCACTTGATCATGCCCCTCATCAACACCCTGTACTTTGTGGGCGTCACCCTGGGTGCCCTGATTTGTGGGACCCTAGCGGACATGTGGGGCCGAAAGTATCTCGTTCTGACCTGCATGTATATGCAGGCGATAATTTCGGTTTGCATCTATTTCACCCCATCTTTGGAGGTGTTCGTATTTTTCCGGATCGTTCAGGGTTTCTTCATTCAGGGCCTTCAGAACTGCTCCTACACCCTGATGCTTGAGTATTGTCCGGCACGTTTTCGGACCGCAGCCGCTGTTTTCTGGGAACTGAATTGGGCCGTTGGTCTTGGAATTCTGGGGGCCACAGCCTATTTTATCCGGACGTGGAGGGATCTTACCCTCGTCCTCACGATTCCCACCGCGCTTAGCTTGTTTTACTTTTGGTAAGATTTTGGGAAATTTTGTATTTTTCCTTAGTAAAGGAAAAAAGAAATTTTAATTACATTTGTAATTCTAATTCGATTTAAATAGGGTCTTCCCCGAATCGATATCATGGCTCTACGCCAAGGGACGTCACAGGGAGGCGTTTGTTTTAACCCGGAGGATAGCGAAAAAAAATTCCGATGAGGAAATTTTAGAGGAATGCACAAAAATTCCCCTCCGTGAAAAGGGTGAGCTTGCACCGAAATTCGATGATGATGGTGGGGCTATCATAACCAGTGGTGGGGGCGATGAGAAACCGATTGAAAGGACCGGAATTTTGGATATGGTCCGAAGTAGACCACTGCGAAAACATTTAATCGTTATGATTTGCATTTGGTTCAGTGTCACCCTATCCTACTACGGTATTTTGTACTTTCTTCCCGGCTTAGCCGGACAGAGGCATATGAATTTTTTGGTTGGCGCCGCCATTGAAGCTGTAGCCTACATTTTGGCATATTTCGTTCTATCTCGATTTGGACGGAGATGGCCAATGTCCGCTTATCAATACATCAATGGTGTCCTCTGTATTACAATGGGATTGCTTTCGTTGTGTGAAGAGGGACCTGCAAAGCGTAAGCTTGAAATTTTTTGTTTAAGTTTTACATAATTTTTTTATATTTTTGTATTATTTGAATTTTCCAGAATGGTCTTTAATTGTAATTGCTTTAATTGCAAAAGGTTTGGCTGTATCTAGTTTTTGCGGAATGTTCATTTATTGTAGTGAACTGTTTCCAACTATTTGCCGTGGGGTGGCACTCGGATTATGCGGTTTTGCTGCACGTTGTGGTAGTCTTTTGGCTCCGCAACTTATGATTTTGGTAATGTTTTTTGAAACTGTGAAAACTTTTGTAATTTTGAAATAATTTTTAATGCAGACAAGCACGCATTTGTCGTTTAAATTAATTGATAAAATATTATTGAAATTATTTCAAGTTTGGCTTAAATTCGGCTTAAGTTTAATTTCTTCTTATTTAAATTTTATACTTTTAGGCGGTTTATGCTCCAGCATACGTTCCGATGATAATTTTAGCAACTGGTCTTTTAATAACCGGAACAGCGACACTTTTTCTACCTGAAACGTTGCAATCAAGACTACCGAATACAATCGGTGAAGCTGACGAATTGTGGGATAAACACGATGAAAAGTATAGACGAAGGTGAAAATTAAAAAAAAAAATAAAAAATCATATGTAGAGAGAAAATAGAAAAAACAAAAAAAAATAATATTTGTTTTTTGTTCACTATGAAGAGCATTTATTTCATTTTAATAGTAAGTATATAATACAATTTGTTTATATATATATATAAGAAAATATTTTTGGGAAATCTTTTATTTCCCTGTGCGTTTTTTTTATTTTATTTAAAATTTATACAATATAAGAAATAAGTTTAATGATTTATTTATGAATTTTTCATACAACACACGTTGAAATTGTTTTCTTAACAGCGTCACGAGCCCATGGAATGTATGAAAGTGAGTACCAAGTCATCGCGAGTGACTGTATGATGATAAATAGTAGAACAAGTCCAGGCTTTTTCCACTAAAATTTATAATAAAAAAATTTTTATAAATCGTATTTAAAATAATATGAAAATTTTACAAGTAATAACATTTTTTCGACCTTATTATCTTTGAACCTTTGATAAAAGTTTAAATTGAAAAAAATAAGAAAATGATGAGTAATAAAAAAATAATAAAATTACCACAAGAGCTAGCAACAGCGTCATAATTAAGCAGAAAATTACAATTCCAGTGGCTATGATTCTTGTTGATGCAAACATTTTCTTCAATTGATTCATAGGACCCATCAGGAAACATGTACTAATTTTTTTGTTTTTCAATTTATTTTTAAAATTGATATAAAAACAATGATAAAAAGAAATAAAAGATAGAAATTTATAAAACAAATTAAATATTTAAGAATGTTACAAAAATAAGTTGAATATTTCAAAATTTAAATACTTTTTTGTTTTTAAAAAAAAGTCAATAACTCGAGTTCCTGTGAACCGATTTTAAAGTATTTAGTACCGTTCGAAAGGTTGAAAGGTACACTTTTATAAAAATTATTAATTTTAATTCTACGTTTCATATAAAAAAACTTATGAGTATTTTACTAAAAATCTAACAAAACTAACCTCAAAAAAAAAATAAATATTTAATTTGTTACTTTTACGTGTGGGTATGAAACTTTCAACTTATTTTCAAAAAGAAAAACACAATTTAAGTTTAAGTTTAAATTAAAAATTAATACCTGGCCATAGAGAGGACATTTCCCAAAGTATAAAAGACTGCAAAAACTCGAATACCACTGTGGAGGAATAGGGCAAATGATCCGAGCAAAGAGAGCAAAATTCCAATTATGAAACATATGCAAAAGCCCTTAATTCGGGTCGACCAACTAAGCGTTGATGCGTCTGCTATCTGAAGATAAAACAAAAAAAACATAAAATTGGTTAATTTCAACACAAAAGTGTTTTTTTTTTACATTTGTTATAATGCTACTCTCCTCCTCGGCGGTACCATCGTTTCCGCTTAAAACTCTCCGGAGTTTGTCCATTTTTCGTGTATTTTTGAATTTTTCACTTAGTTTTCTTGTTTTGTTTTTATTAGAAAAATCAGGGGGGTGGTATTTTGATGTCGTGATAGAAAACCCTTTTAAATTATGTGAAACCCGTTTCCACTATAACCAAACAAAAAATGAATTTAAAGTAAAAATTTAAATAAAATTACAAATATAAGAAAAATACAACAACAAAAATAGAGAAGAAAAAAAAAAAAGAAAACCTTTACAGCATCCTAAACTGAAAAATAATAAAAACGTCAAATGTGACACTTACGAAATGTCAATGTGACACATCTGCAAATGTTATTTACCGAAAGTGACATCTACTTGAGGTTTTTATCATTTCTAGTAAAATTCTGCCATCTGGTGGTGTTATATGTTTTTGTTTTCGTTTTTTGTTTCCTAACAGATGACACCACATGAACATCTTAAAAATGTCGGTCAGTTTAAAAGAAAACCCCACTCTCTCAATTTTGAAATTTTGTTTTGTTTCTAAAAGAAACAAAAAAAAAACGAATGTCATTGGTTGGTTTATAAAAATTGAAAAGTTTTATTAAATTAAAAAAAAAAAAATACCCCCCTTCTCGAAATCTCATCCCTCTCCCCAAAATCGGGGATCACACACATCATAAAACTCTCGTCCTTAACACTCTGCGGAGGGGAAGTGCTAAAATAATTTTACACCCTACTTAACGTTGCACACACAAGTTACCCCCTCTCTTTCCCTTCCTCCCTTCCCCACCCCTCCCCTCCCCTAACGTGTTTATGTCGTACGCACTTCTCGACTAAAAAAGTCGATGAACCCACAAGAGGAAATTGAAGAAAGGTTTGTGGGACGGTTGCTAGAAGAGTTGTCGGCCTGGGGAGGGGGGCGGGCGGTGTAGGAGGAAATGGCATTTTACAGAAAAGTAAAAAAAAAAAAATAAAAAACTTGTGCTGCCCCCTTTCCCCTCTCTCCTACCAACAACAAAGTGAATCCCTCCACGATGGCGCGCAAAAAGTATCTCCCCCACCACTCCTCATTTTTATCCTTAACCGCTAAAAATAAAAAAATTAAAAAAAAAAAAATGAAATAAAATAAAAAAAAGTTATAAACTGCTGCTACTGCTCCCTTCTCCCCTACTCCCTTACTCACCTCTAAGAACTCAGTGGAACTAGGAGGGGGGGGGGAGCGGTAAGCAGTGGATTCCGGATGAATTTCGCTGTTACATGTGGTTGGCGGAAGGGGGTGGGGGAGGAGGGGAGGGGGTGTAATAAACAAAAGGACGATTTGCTTTTTATTTTAATTTATCAGAATTGTTGACAGCGGGGGTAAAATGAGTGTAGGAAGGGGACATTAACAAATACCCCCCCCCCCCCACCCCAACCTAACCACTGATAAAAACCAAAACCTCCTTTTATAAATTAAAAAAAATTTTAAAATCTTTAATTTTTCGATTTCGAATTGTGTTTGTGTTTTTCTTTATAAAACCCCCAAATACCAAATTTTAATTTTTCTCTCCTTCTTTTCAGGATTTGCCCTCCCCCCTTTTGCACCCACATTCAATTGAAACGAAAATTTGAAAGGGGGACTTGTGACTTCGGAAAATCGGAAAATCGGAAAATCGGAAAATAGTGCGGTAAGTCGTTTTATAATAAAAACAAAAAAAAAACAAATGAAAATCTGTAGTAAAAAAGAAAAATTTAAAAAAACATCCCCCTTCTCATGGATTTTGACCAGATGGGGTGTGAGTAAGAGGGGCATGGGGGGGGGGGGGGTGGTACAGGTAGAAGCATGGGGTAATGAAATCTAAAAAGTCACTGGCGGTCACTGGCGGTAGGGGTAGGGGAAGGGTGCTCCTGGTGCTCAACCATTCAATCGAGATATGCAAAATTAATCCGAAATGCCATTGTAGGGCTAAATTAACCGATCTCCCCCCCCCCACCAACACTTCATGCCAACCTCCATCCTCTAACTAAACTTTCAACTAAAAGCAGGCGGTTTAAATAATGCAAGATCCCCCACCCCCCTCATACCCCATCATCTCAGCCCTAACAACACCCACAAAAAAACACTCAATTACCTCTCCTCTCACTGCCAATCGCTTGCCAACGAGAGGACCGATGACCCCCACCATCCACCCCAAAGGCACAGTGCCCAGTGCGCTCTCACGGATGGATGGAGTGATAAATTTTCGATGGAGCTAATTTCAAATCCACACACACACACACACACACATAAAATCCCTAAGTGCATTTGAAGTTTGGTTAATGTGATTTCAATTACCGCGCGACCGCCCCGTCCACTTCTCCCCCCCCCTCCCCCTCCTCCTTCCCTTCTTCCGTTGTAAACTTTTGTAAAAATAAATTTAAAATTAGTTTTTTAGGTTATAAGAGGGGTTAAAAGGCGCGGCGGGGAAGGGGTAAAACAATTTCCGATTGATTAAATTTGAAATGTTCACCTAATCCCCTTTAATTTGATACCCCACATAATACCCCCCCCACACTGCATATCACCACCGCCCTCCTCCACCACCGCCCTCCTCCACCACCTCCCTAGCTCCACCTCCCTAGCCCCACCTCCCTAGCTCCACCTCCCTAGCCCCATCTCCCTAGTCCCACCTCCCTGGCCCCATCTTCCTAGCCCCACCTCTCTAGCCCCACCTCCCTAGCCCACCTCTCTAGCCCCACCTCTCTAGCCCCACCTCTCTAGCCCCACCTCCCTAGCCCTACCTCTCTAGCCCCACCTCTCTAGCCCCACCTCTCTAGCCCCACCTCCCTAGCCCCACCTCCCTAGCCACACCACCCCTCCGACAAACAGACAGACAAACTTAAAAAAGTAAAACAAGAAAATTAACAAAAACAACAACAACAACAAAAAAACTAGGCCAGACTAGAAAAGTTTTTTTTTTTTTTCTTGGTATGTCTAGTCGTGTGCTCTTCTTCTTCATTAAAAAGAAAAACAAAAAAAAAAAACATAAAAAAGTCTGGCCTTTGACCCCAATTCCGTGAACCCTGTGGCCCAAGTTCATTTTTTTTGTTTTTTTGTTTTTGTTGTTGTTGTTCCTACTTTCCCCTCCCTTCGTCCGCCACCACCCCTCTCCACACACCTGTCTCCCTCTTCCCTCTTCCCTCTTCCCTCTTCCCTCTTCCCTCTTCCCTCTTCCCTCTTCCCTCTTCCCTCTTCCCTCTCCTCTAACCCCCTCTCCTCTCCACCCACCCCCTCCCGACCAAAACCCCATCAACCTTTTTTTTTTAAAGTTCGCTCGGTTGCATTAATTTTTTTTTTTTGTTTTGGTGTTGTAGCTGTAGGGGAGGAGGTGGAAGGGGTACGGTGATAAGAAGGCTTTAACGAGGGGAGTGGGGGGGGGGGGGGTGGTTTAGCTGTAAATTAAAAACGAGGACAAGAAAATCATCCCACCGGTTTCTCCCTCTCATAATTGCAGTAGTTTTGGATAAGGACGGGTGGGGGTAGATGGAGGAGAAGTAGTTTTGTTTTATTGCAGGCGTGTGTTACTTTTCTGTTTTTTTTCTTCCTCTTTTTTTTTTGTCTACATGCGAACGCACACGCACACACGTATAAAATGATACCCCCCCCCCCCTCCCTACATTTATGACTTTGATGAGACGACTGATGCACGGAATTTTTGTTTCTTTTTTTCTTTCTTTCTAAGTCTTTTGCGTGGAGGAGGGTAGGGTTGGGGGTGGTGGTGGTGGTGGTGGTGGTTAGGTAGGGGAGAGGGGCATGCATATGTGAATCTCCCCTCTCTCCGCCATGACCCCCCCCCCTCCCCCTGGCCTTCTTTTTAGGCCTGATGGATATGCATTTTCCGGTCGCTAAGTCGCGAGCGAAGGTGCATCACATAAAAAATCATCGCCGCCGCCGCCGCCGCCGCCACACAAGCGGCATCCCAACCCCCATCCCCTTTGCTTTACCTCCCTCCCCCCTCAATCCTCCTCCCCCTTGTAGTTTTTATCAGGCATCATCAGGGGAAGCTAAGAGGGAAGATTTAACCTCTCGTCGTGCGATCCTCCCTCCAACCTTTCGTTCCCTGGTGGTGTACCATTTTTTTTTTTTTTTTTTTTTTTAATGTATGACGGCTTGCTTTGCTTCCCCCCCCCCATCATTTACACCCCTCCCCGCACACTCCTTAATCACCCCCTTATAAACGCATTTCTTTCCTCTCGTTTCTAACCCTTGTTCAGGTCCATCCTCCCCTGTCCCCCCCCCGCATTTCATTTCCTCTCACCCACATCCTCCCCCTCACACCCCCGTTTCACGCGGTTCTTCAAAATATGCGTGCAGTGCGAGTTCCACAAGAAATTCTTTTTCCACGAAATGAAATCAGAGCCTAACGCTTCCCTCCGTTCGCCCCTTTCCCGACCATCAACTTCTTGCATAACTCCTTTCCCCCCTCCAAGCGCACCCCTTCTCCCTGTCGCTTTTATAAAACTCGGCCTACAGTGGCCTTCTTGGGGAACAAAAAAAAAAAAAAAAAATAGGAAGGAATAGAAAAAAAAATTTCTTGCTTTTTTTCTCTGTTGTAGGAGAGAGGGGGAGGGAGAGGTCGAGAGAAATAGAGGGAGAGAGGGAGAGGGAGAGCGGTACGAAAGTTTTGTTTCTTGGGATGCAATCGACTGAGAGGGGGAGGGGGTTGCCTTCGTTTTCTTCTTGTTTTGTTCTGTTTCTCCCCTCCCTCCTCTGCCCCTCCGTCATGTTCCCAGCGAAAGATACTCGGGGAAGGTGTGCATCCTTACCCCTCCCCCTCCCTCCCCCTCACCACCCACCCACTAATCAGCCTCTTTTTACACAGCAAGTGATCCACATTTGTTTTTTTTTACTATTCCCCTTTTTATGATTTTTTTTTACTAGTGTTTCTCTTTTCCCGCCATAAAAATAAAACCCCTCACCCTTCCCCTACCCTTTCCATATCACCAAAAAAAAAAAACCCAAAAATAAAAACGTTCGCGACTAGCGCGATAATTTTTTGTTTTTATCACTAAAAATGTTGCGCGCATTGCACTTTCACGTGCTTTTTATGAAAAATCATCTAAATGGGGTGATGCACGGGGAGGGAGGGGTAAGTGGTAAGGATACCTCCGGTGGTGGTGCACTTGCCACTTGCCACTTGCATTGCGTGCGTGCAGTGCGGCATGTGTGACCAAAAAAGGGTGGGAAGAGTCTCTGGGTAGTGTGGAAAGAATTTTTAGGGCTCAGGCCTTAGCCTGAAGCGATTTTCATCATATCCTTTCGCCGGTGCTCGGTTCCATCGCCCCGTTCCACCTGCCGCCCTACAGAACATCCCTCCCGCCCCTCTAGCCTACCTACCCCGCATACAACTTGAGAAGAAAACGAGAGAGAGAGAAAAAAGAAACAAAAACAAAAAAAAAAAGAAAAAGAAAAAGGAAAAAACGTTAAAAGACAGACAGTGATAAAAAAATGTGCATCATTCCCCCCTCCCCCAACCACTGTGTGTTTGCGATGCAATTCGGGGGCATATACATCATCCCCTCTCCTAGTGGTAAATTTTTTTAGTTCATTTTAAGCCCTTAAACCTTAAGCCCGGGAAGGGTTTCGGTTTTATTTGCAATAAAACAAAAGAATGCCTCAAATGAAATTGAAGGCGGAATTTTAGGAACAAATCCAATTCGATACAGTTTTGTCTGTTTGTTTGTCTGTTGGTCTGTTTGTCTGTTTGTCTGTTTGCCTTTCTGTCTGTTTGTCTAGCGGTCTGTTGGTCTAGCGGTCTGTTGGTCTGTTCATCTGTTGGTCTGTTTGTCTCTTGGTCTTTTGGTCTGTTGGTTTGTTTGTCTGTTTGTCTGTTTCTCTGTTTGTCTGTTGGCCTTTCTGTCTGTTTGTCTAGCGGTCTGTTGGTCTGTTCATCTGTTGGTCTGTTTGTCTCTTGGTCTTTTGGTCTGTTGGTTTGTTTGTCTGTTTGTCTGTTTCTCTGTTTGTCTGTTGGCCTTTCTGTCTGTTTGTCTAGCGGTCTGTTGGTCTGTTGGTCTGTTGGTCTGTTGGTCTGTTTCTCTGTTGGTCTGTTTCTCTGTTTGTCTGTTTGTCTGTTAATCTTTTGGTCTGTTTGCCTGTTGGCTTGTCTTTGTCCAAGTCATAAGACAATAAAATTAAACTGTGAGGGGCAGCCCATAAGACAGAGAAAGAAAGAAAAAAAAAACTCAATGAAGTTTTTCACATCATTTCGAGGGAATGGGGAAGAGGAGGGGGTAGCGGAGGGGGGATGGAAACAGGAGAAGAGGGGGTTGGGGAGAATGTTCAGAAAATTGCGAAAAAAAAACAACAAAAAAGGAAAAGCGGTTAAATCAAGTGGACATCACTTCACATTGAAAATGATATGAGGGCCAGTCATAAATGTAAGGGCCATCCCCTCCCTCCCCTCCTCTCTCCCCTTCCCACCATCTTTTCATAGCACTATTCCGCCACTCCCCCCCTCCCCACTCCTTGACCCAAACAATTTTTTTTTTTTATTACATTTAATTTGTAAAGTTTTACGATAAAAATTTTTTTCTCCTCTCCCCCACCACTTTCTCTCCTCCCATCCAACAGGCTTCTGGGTGATTTTTGTTGTTGTTTTCATGTTCATGAGCTAAGGGAAGAGGAGGAGTGGAGAGGGGAAGGAGGGGAGGAAGGAGGAAGGGAGGGGAGGCACTAGCTCAAATTTTTCACATTCGTCAAAATTACACAAAGAATACCCCCTCCCCCCCTCTTACCCTTCACCATTACAACCCCTACCCCTACCTCTAGAACTGTCGAACAAGGTTTTGGTTTTTTTTTTGTTGTATTTTCTCTGGTACGAATTCATCGCCAGAGGAAAGTTTTATTAAATAAAAAAAAAAAAAAAATATGGGAAAAAGGCCGGATATTTTTAATTCGTTCTACCTGTCCGATAGTGAAAATGAAAAGAGAGGGGGTGCAGGGGAGAATGGAGTGGAGGACTGGGAGGGAGTGAGGTGAGGGTTAACATAAAATCCCTTCCCCCCCCCTCTCGCCCCCCACTCTTACCAAAAGTAAAATTGTCGGATAATTCGGGAAATGTTTTAATTGATTTTAGCCTATCATCAGAAATTTCATTCATCGGTGAATAAAAATTTCATTTTTTCTTTCGTTTTTCCTTCACTTGTAATTTCGCATCGTTTTTTTTTATTTTATTTTATTAAATATTACGAGGAGGGGAGGAGGGGGGGGGAGAGGGGAGACAAAAATGTTGGCATACAAAATCCGATGAGAAATTTTTTAAATTTCAGAGCTTAAAAATCAGTTGAATGAATTTTGATAGGATTCCGTTTTTTTTTTTTTTTATTTATTTTAATTTTTCATTTCATTTCATTTTTGTTATTTTTCTGGGTATTTAAAGATGTCGGAAAAATAAATGCAATAAAAACTGAAACGATTTTTGAAAATAATTTTAAAACTTAAGAAAAAATTGCGAGTGCCGCAAGGCCACTGCTTGGAAATTTTGATTATTTCGGGTTTCTTTGAAAATCTTGAAATTTTCTTTAATCCACTTCTTGTTTTTGGTCAAGAATGTTTAATTATTTTTATTTTGAATTGATTGAGCCCAAAAAAACCGCCCCGGGGAGCTTTTTTTACGAAAAATAAAAAATTTTGTTTTTTTTAAATCCACTCACCGATTTAAGGAAAATTCAAATTCTCGGCAATTTTCTTCAATTGTTGCTGTTTTTTGTCAGTTTTTGGTCAGAAATGTTTAATTAATTTATTTTTAATTGATTAATTCAAAAAATCCGCCCTGGGCAATTCCATTTTTTTAGTTAATTAAGAAAAACAAAACTTTAAAAATGATTTTGATTTTCCCGTCGAATGGGCCTGGCAGACATTTTGGATTACAACGGCTACTGCTGTCAGTTTTCGGATTTCTTTTGATCCGTGTGCACGCGAGGTGGCCAGTGATCGCTGTGTTTGATATTTTTTTTTTTAATTTCATTTCTTTCGATTAATCGGTGGGGTAATCTGTGGAAAATTGTTAAAAGTTTTGTTCCCTGTGAATAAATCAAAAGTAGTTTCCGTGTAATGGTGGAATTTTTCTACGGTGAGTCTGAATCGCTTTTAAATTTTCTTCGAATGATTTTTCATTTTATGAGTTCCGTACCTTCGGGGGGGCTTAGCGCACTCATCTACCGTCCCAGAGGTTGTGGGTCTCTTGCGTTTGGGCCAAAAATTACCCTAAGTGGCTAAGTGTCCTCAGTGGACCGCTGCTCCAACATAACCTCACTAACCTTCATTGCGGTTTTGTGCGATCCTAAGGAGAAAAGGCCAATTTTCTGTAGCTTAAATATCCCCTCGGGAGGTACCCTGTTTTTTAGTTTTCCGGAAAGTAGGACATATTTTCTTAATCTGAGCGAAATTTTAATAATTTCGTAACTATTTTTAGGACTACGAGAGCATTTCCCGTGAAATTGGGGATTTCCCATTTTCGAAATCAAAACTCTCAACTTCTAGACCCTGTGGCTCGAAATATTCCCTTGGGACCTACCCTGGTTTTAATTTTTTATGAAAGGGAAACATGTTTTTTTAGTTTGGGCAAAATTTCAGAAATTATAAATTTAATTTAGGGCCAGGGCAGAGTTTTTTTCCGGAAAAAGGGTTTTTTTTTTTTCTATATAAAATTCGCCTCTCATCAGGTAAAAGTTGATAACTCCGCGAATTTAACTCCGATTTGACTGCGGTTTTTTGTTTTGAAAAGCTGATGGCCAGCCCTTTTATTTGGGCCCTAGACCAAGCAGATCCGGCAAAAACTGAATTTTTGGACCTAAAAAAATCATGGGCTAACCTCTTGCCATTTTAGCGAAAATCGGAAAAATATGTTTTTGTTGTTGTTTTTAAATGCTTTTGAGGAGCAGTTGCTTAGTAAAATTAAAGCGTTTCTCAGAACTGTAGCCCTTTTAGCGCGGTTATGCTTGGAACCCCAAAAATTACTTAAAATCGGAAAGGAAATTGCCAATTTTTACCATAATTGTGAACGCTTTACCTTAAAATATTCCTTCTGGAGGAATCCTGTTTTTAATTTTTTCTGAAAGCAGGACTTGTTCTCTTAGTTTGAGGAAAATTTTATAAATTACCGACAACCTTTAGGGCCGGGAGAGCATATCCCGTGGAAATGGAATTTTTCTACTACAAAATCTGAAAGGTTAACTTCAACACCCTGTAGCTCAAAATATTCCTTCGAGAGGTACCCTGTTTTTATTTTGCATAGAAAGCAGGACATGTTCTCTTAGTTTGAGCAAAATTTTATTAATTTCGGACAACTTTTAGAGCCGGAAAAGCATATCCTGTGAAAATGGAATTTTTCGACTTCAAAATCCGAAAAATTAACTTTAACACCCTGTGGTTTAAAATATTCGCTTGAGGGGTACCCTGTTTTTATTTTGTTTAGAAAGCAGAATATGTTCCCGTAGTCTGGGGAAAATTTTGGAATTTTGAGATTTTTTTTACGGCCAGGAGAGTAGTTTTTGTGAATGCAGATTTTTTTTTTAATACCAAAAATTCTAATTTCACTTATTTTGGGGTTATAGGAAGAAAATTCTACAAAAATCAAATTTGACTCCTTTTAGTTTTAAATTTTCCCTCGGGACGTAGACTGATTTAATTTTTTTATGAAAGGGCAACATGTTGCCTTAGTTTTGTGCGAAATTTAAAAAATTATAAATTTATTTTAGGGTCAGGGCAGAATTTTTTCTGTAAAAAGGTCCCTCTCCACGCGAGTTCAACTCGTACTTATCCGGGTTTTTTTGTTGTTGTTTTTGTTGTTTTTTTTTTTTAAATGTTATGCGATTCTCGTAAGGCTAGACCTGGAAAATGTGGTCCTCTAGAAAAGGTTTGTGTCCTTCTCCAAGACTGTGGGACCGCAGAGGGTTCGGCCGGGGGATAACCGGCTAAAATATAAAAAAAAGTTTTAAGATATTTGCGAGGCAGGCACCTCTTCTTATCGGATGATGCCAATAAATTAGAAGAAAGTAAAGGGGGTAGAGGATTAGGCCGGCCGGTGTAAACCATCCGATCGGGTGTATCTTTTTTTTTTTTAAGAGTTGTCGCCGTTGCCGTCTGTTGTAGGCCTTTCCTGATGTAGAGAGGAGGACCATGGAGGAAAAGAATAAATTTTTTTCTGGTTTATCGAAAGGGGACGGTATGTTGGTTTTATTTTATTTTATTTTATTTTATTTATTTTTTAAATTATAAAAAGATAAAGTGCCCGATTGGGTTATATTGCCCCCGTATGCGAATTACTGCTCTAATTTTAGATAAATTGAAATGAATGCCGGAGTGATAAGAGGAAATTTACATTCTTAACGAAAAACAGAAATAAAACAAATAGGTAAAATAAATCCTTTGTGGCCCGAGAAAGAGTTCCACCTCGGTCTGGAAGAAAACACTTGAAGAAATGGATGTGTCCACTTCTAGGGTTAAATTTTACGAATTTTACATGTTGAGGTTGTCTTCTCTTGCCTTGGCTTTGAGATTCAGATAAAACTTCCCCTCCTCCCTACTCCTGAATTAGGGGAAGGCTGTAAGTATTTTTGAATTTGATTTATCCCAGATTAGTTGTTTTTTTACTTTTATCTTACTTTTCGTAATCGACTTTAAAAATTCAGAGAAATTGAGGTTAAATAATATTTTTTTTTCGTCTGTATGTTATACGATATTTTTGGTATTTGTGAACCGATTTTGATTATTCTTTTTTTTATTTAAAAGGGTACACCTCTAAGGTGGTTATGTAAAAATTAAATTTAATTAAAACAGTCCTAACTAGTAAAATTTAAGAATTTAAAAAAAAAATTTCAATTTTTTTAAACAACTCCCTAAGGTATTTTGATTTATTTAATTTACTTACATTTTTAATCTCTCTGCCATTTTTTCAGATTGCGAAACCTTTTCCATTTCCAAATGTTTAGTGGGTTATTGATGTTGATTCGATTTTATGCCGAAACGTAAGGGTAAAAATGTCTCCTTCACCATCACCTCCTCATCCTTCCATCTGTTTTTTTTTTTTGGGTATCCTCTTAAAAATTTTTATGGGAGAGTATCGTTCACTTGTAGAGGGGGGTTTGTTTTTCCTTGTTATATTCAAGTGAATTTTTCAATTCGTCACCTAAAATGAAAAAATGTAAGTGATGGGCTCAATATTTTGAGGTTATGTTTTTTTTTTTTTTAAAGAAAAACCCTTTACACTTTGATAGTTCGAATTTATCTTAACCACCCCCCCCCCCTCCCTTTAACTCTTTTAACCCATAAAATCATTCCTTTTTTTTAATTTTACGTTTTTGGAAGAGTAAGGAGGGGATTGTGGAGGGGGAGGGGAGGGGAAGGATACGGTCCAGTACAACATCTGTTTGCTCATTCATCAATCTGTTCGATCGTTTTTATCTTTCTTGACTTTTTTTTCCTATTTTAGGAGACTAGACGGCGAACCGGGGGATGTGATTACAATAACCCCCCCCCCCCCCCTCCCCATCCCCCTCCAGTTCCAATCTGTCCCTCAATTTTGCACCTTTGTCCCTCCTCCTAACTAAATAGCAAAAATATTCTGGCTGGAGGAAGATTTTTGTTTTTTTTTTTTACGTTTTCACGTGTCGTCTCTCCGGTTATTTTCATTTTGTAAAAAGTCTCGTGTATTTGATGCCACCTTTCGAAGATTGATTAAGGGGGTTACGGGTCACTTTATCGTAATGTATGACTTTTCTTATTTTTTTAATCATTCTCCTCTTTCCCCCCCCCCCCACTCAGACTTCCATATGCTCTTTGAATGATGACGTTAAATTTGTGGGGTGAAGGTGGGATGAGGGAGGGGGAAAGGTAGGAACAAATTTAATAGCGTGATATTTTTTATTCCCAATTTTTGTTTTTTTTTCGTTTATCCAACAAGAAGTTATCACAGCATTTTCTTTATGATTTTGATTATTGTAAACAATCCTAAGGGGTGGGGGCGATGGGATTGGGAAGGGATGGAAGAGTCCAAATATTTTTAGGGAATTACCAGAAAGCCCAAAACGGGGATAGGTTAGGTTAGGTTGCTGTGGCTGCCTAGAAAGGCACACTTAGGCCCAATTTTGGCCCATTGTGTTTACCACGTACCGCAGGAGACCATCGTGTTATTCGTGGGATTCGAACCCACAGCCTCTGGGACGGTAGGACAGCGCGCTAACAACTGAACTATCAGAGGCCCCACGGGGGGGGGGGGGGATAAGTCTAGAGTAAAAATTTCGAGAAACAGGTCGCCAAATTTTCCAGAAGGGTAAAGTTCCTTAAAAATTGCTCCAAGAACGGCACGTTCGGGGAGAAATGGGCTCTAAATTCTCAGAAGAAAATCGCAGAGCCCAAATATTTTTAGCTGACCCTGAGGACATGTCCGGCTCCTCAGAAAGCCCAAAATCGGGATAAGTCTGGAATAAAAATTTCGGGAAACGGGTCGCCAAATTTCCCATATGGCTAAAATTTCACTAAAAATTGCTCCAAGTAGGGGGAAAATAGGCTATGAATTTCTAGAAAATAAAATCTCAGGATCCCAATATTTCTAGCGATCTCTCAGAACATATCCCGCTCTCCAGGAAGCCCTAAGCTTGTGAAAGAAGGCTTAGGAAGGGAGGAAAGCTGAATAGAAAAAAAATTCCCCCGGTTCTGGGTCAATGATATAAAAATAGCCCTACATTTTAAATTTAAATACCCCATTAAGTTTTACTTAAAATTTTGTTTAAATTGATTAAATTAAATTTTAGTCGCCTAATTGGATTGGACATTTTTGTTAAAATTTTTAAGTTTTTAAAAGAATTCTCAAATACACAAATTTTCATAGCAATTAACAATTGTTGGATGCCATTTTGTATCCGCCATTTTAAAGTTTCGTAATAAAAAATTACTCTACACCCTATTGGACGATATTATCTAGCTAAATGCGAAATTTTTATTAAAATCGATTAACCCGTTCTGGTGTTATTGAGTAACAAACATCTAAATATATAAAAATTTTATTAAAATTATGGTGTTATGGTTAAGATTAAAATTCTTAGTGCTTAAGACCAGCAGTTTTTTGAGATCAGCGATCCCAAAATATCCTCAGTACCAATTTTATTTGCTAGCTATTTTTTTTTGGTTTTTTTTTTTTTAGATTTAAGGAATTTCTTTTTTCCATTACTGCTTTTAATTTTGATTTTCTTTTAGCAAAATCGCTTAGGTCACGAAGTGCTTCCCCTCATTTGTTGGGTTGGATAGATGGGGTCACGAAGACCTAATTTTTGTTCCCGATTTGACCCCCCATCAACTTCGGGTGGTGACTACTCTAAAAAAAAAAAACCAACTCTTTATTTTTTTTGTTACAATTAAAAACGGCTAAAGAAATGCAATTAAATTCGATTCGATACACACCTAAAGGGACCCACGAAGAAAAATCTTGAAGACCTTGATCCGATGGGGTCATCTTTTCTGGCAGCTCTCAAAACACAACACAAAAATTTAAGCCTGGTGTGGATTGTTGTTGCGCTTTTACAGCGGATGTGCTGATGGGTCACTGTCCAAGAAATATGAAAAATGAAAAGAAAACAAAAGATAAATTAGAAAAAATAAATAAATCATCTCCTTCTATTTCTTCCTTAAGACGATGGGTCCGGATCACACGATTATCATCTTTTTTTTCTATTTTGTATTTTTTTCGATATTATCGAGCTCGATCGTTTTCGCCTTTTACAGATTTTTAGCACCCAATTAAAATTATTTCATCGATTGTCTGTACAGTGTCTGGGGTGTACCTCAATCAATCGAAAGAATTTAGAAATTGAAAGAATATTTTTATGGGATTTATTTATTTTTTTTTATATATAAAAACCAACCAACGGGATAGGTCAATTTATTTTGTTTCAGTTTAAATTTCTGAACACGGCCTGGGAACAGTAAAATTAGATTTAATTGAGAAAGAAATAAAGCGAACCAATTAAAAGGGTTTGTGGTGGGATACGTTCAGAAAATATTTTTATATCCCTTTTATTTTGTGGTTGTTGTTCAGATGAAATAAAAATAGAAGGGGACATGTTCTGATCATTTCAACTCATGGTAAACAGAAACCGCAAAATGTTTTATTAAAATTAATGAATTTGTTTTATTTTTAGGATAAATTAATTAATTCCTTTTACCGTATGGAAATGATAGAGTTTTAGAAATTTTATTGACCTGGAGGTGGTAAGGAATGGAAGAAATTTTAATAGTCCCCCTGCTATGATTTGGGGGTAGAAGATATACAAATAAAAAATTTTAAATTAATAAGGAAAACAATTTATTTGTAAGAAGTTCTAGTAGTATTTTCGTAAATTCATTTTATTTACGTTTGATTTTAATTAATTTTACCAACATACAGTGGAGGAAATGGCTATAAAATTAGTTAACTTTTTGTAATCATCCATAAACTGTTGGAATTGAAATGAATTAAAAATCTCTAGAGAGTATTGAGGTCTTAAACGTTATTGGACTGTTGTCCATTTTTATAAACTCTCCTGATAAGGATACCTCCTATAAAAGTTTAAATTTTCTAGAATGTGTCTGATACGTGGCACGCCGCATTATCTTGCTGGAATATTAAATTTTTCCTGTATGTGCGGCAATCAGAGGGCTCTCTCTCTTCGTAGATCTTTCGTTCTAGACCCCTCTAAGAGTGCTTTGACTATCTTCAACGCCTAGTCACACTCCTTTTCAAGTATTGCGGCATTCTGGCGTTGAGGGAAAATATAATCGCTGACGAATTGGCCAAAGATCTATTAAGTACCAAAATCCTGAACCCTACTACAGCATTGGTCTACACAGTCCAAGGGCAAAAGATTATCAAGTAAAAGATGTGACACTCGTCTATATAAGCTGGAAAGTTCTAAACCCAATTTGAAATTTCTAAAACAGCCTACAGAAAATTTTCCCATTTAAATAAGGCAGCAAAGAACTACTGCTTCCCATTGCTTTATCGAAATTTCAATAAGAACGAAAAAGATCAGAATATTGTTATAACGTATATTTAATGGCGCGACAAAGTTTCAAGTATGCTGTGTACCTGCTGCATGTTGGTGATTAGTTTTACCGTTCCCGCACAATGCTCAGGCATAGGAAAATTCTGAATCGAGAATGGGAATGAGGACGTCAGCGCACACACCAGAGCATTTGTGCCATTTTAAAGGCGGGACAAAGTGTTCGAGTGCGTGTGTGTGCCTGGGTGCTCTGGGTGCTCTGGGTGGTGAAATAAGTGATTTTAATTTTCATTCTGTCTACCTCTAAAAATTTTTATATTTCTCTCTCACACGTGAGCTTTTTATTTTACTATTTACTTTTAATAATAAAATCTGCAAGGATTATGGGCTAATGGGACCAAGATCGAAAAAAATATAAGAGAAAAACGTTACGAGTATGTCACATTTTTGTATTTGATGATTTTTTATCAAAACTGTGGTTTGGGATGGATGGGGCAAAAATTAACAAAATTCTATAGTGGAAAAATGCCCCAGAGTTACAGCTTGTCGTAACTCTGCAAGTTATTACACCCTACTCTCCCTTACAAGCACCGGCTGCTGGGGGGGGGGTTATTTATCTGATCATCACGGGGTCAAAATTCACCTTCATAAATTAGGTCTGTCAGTTGAGACGGAATGTTAGCTATGTTTAGAGAACGCAGAATAAAAGTTGGACCTTGGGGGTTGTTAAGCTAAAAACCTGAGGTCCGTAATTCTTCTGTAGGTGACCTTTTAGCTTTCCTTAGGGTAGAGGATCGTCTACTCCACTAACCGGACTTTAGCACAAAAGACTGTTCGGTCGCAGTGCTCACCATACAGGTAGCCCCCCCCCTCCCCTCCTCCACACCCCCACAAATACAATAAAATGGTTACCAAATTGACGAGGATATCCTCCGAGAAGTTCAGCGTACATTTCAGAATTCATTTTATGGTGTAATAAAACAGACAGGTGTCGATCTAATGAAATAAAAAGCAGCTCAAATTACCAACTGATCCGCCTCCAAAATTGTTGACTCATCATTGTCTCCTTTGGTTTTCTTAAATCATCCCCAATAAAACTGGCATCCGTCTGAATCGTTTTTCATTACTAAAAAAAAAAACTTTTTCCACTTTTCAGTCCAACAGACATGTGGGTTTTGCCCAAATTTCATTCACCGATCTTTACGGCCTTGTGTGTTGTATTAGCCCCGGTGCTTGGATCCTTTTTGTCTATATTGCCTGCTTCTGGTTTAAGGTCCTGGACGATTATTTTCATTGTGTATTCATCGCCTAAAATAATGAAATTTTGGCATGATAGTGAAAAGACCTGCAAATTATTTCTGTAATGAATTTTTCCATTTTACCAAAAGTGATTTTGCAGATGTTTACTTCACTGCAAAACGAAAATCCCCCAATCCCGAATTCAATCAGTTGACATTTTGTGTTTTATTTCCAATGTCCGGTAAGACAGAAAAAAGCGTACGGTAAATTTAAAATTTTCCTGTCCTGTCCGCTTCCGATTGATCTCAGCTGTTTTAATGTTCTAACCTACCGTCCCAGAGAGAGAGAGAGAGAGAGAGAGAGAGAGAGGGAGAGCAGTGGGTGTTCAAATCTCATCCACCACATGCATACAGAAATTGGGTGAGAATGGAGTGGAATTGGACAAAAAAATGTCGCTGGATCGCTCTTGAGGGCTACACGTGTTTTCCGTCCGTTGCAGTAATAAAAACGCATTTTTCTCACATATTTCGTAATATCCTTAGTAATTGTGATTTATTTAAAACGAACGATTAACCCAAATTCAAGCAGTTAAAGGTTTCGCGTTTTATTTGCAATTTGCAATGCAGTGAAAAGCGTGTGTGGTAAGTAAAGCAATTTTCTCACATTTTATCATACTTAATAAAAATTTTTTTGTTACAGTTCTTAAAATGAACTAGGATTATTTTCACTTATTTAAATTGGATTTGGATATTCTGAATGAGATTAGAATTAGCCCATTAATGCAGTTTAATCGGAAACGATTAAGTGACCAACTTTATAGCCAATTTACCGTTAATATAGCTAAGTTGAAATTTATAGGGCATCATCAAAATTTAATAAGTTTTTCATTAACGCCCTCCAGCTAGTTTAAATGTTTTTTTAAGTATCTTTCTCAAATGAATGGATTCATCTAAAACTGATTCAACTGATGCAAATGATGCAACTGATGGAACTGATGCAACTGATGTATCCTGGATGCATTTCCACTTTATTAAATGTCTGTCTCCTTTCGAGACGAGTTATGACAGAGTTGCATTAAAATTTTCTCTGATATTAACCGGTCCCCCACTTAACAGGAAAACGATCAAAACCTTTAGCAGAAGAGGTTTATTAAATTGGAAACTCTCAAAATTGGTTTTCATCTAAAATTGCCATAAGTTTGAAATTGTAACCTATAAACGCTTAAATTGGTTTTGTTATATGCGATTTATCCTTTTTGTTTTAAAAATGCGAAACTTTTAAAGAGTAAAAATAACACCTGATAATATGGAGGGGGTTGGGGTGGGTAAGGGGATTAGGAAATTATCCACTAACAATAAAAACAAAAAGGCCTTCTACATTTTAAAGAAATCAAAAGATAATTTAGTTTTTATCATCTACAGGGTGTTTAAAAAGTTATGAGAATTACTTTTGATTGTTTTAGAGATTGAGGATTAATTCGTTTTACAAATTTTTTGTTTTTTTTTTGTTGATTTTTCTAGGTTAGGGACGAAGAGTGGGGAAAGGTTTAAATGGAAATTTGTTTTGTTCAATTCCAAAATATATCGAGTGGGATCTCATTTTAAAGGCCATTCAAAGATAATGAGGAAGGGACTATGATAAAGTCGTATAGCGTCGTTCGAAAAAATTTTTTATTGATTTTGTTTTTTTTTTTTGTAGTACAAAAGTTTTTAATATGTTCCCTGCCAGAATTTTCAAATAAACCTTTCGTGAGAGACTTACATGTAGAAATGGTGGTCATTTGTGTACCGTTTTCGGTACACGTGGCAGGGAATGTGTTAACCGGGATAAGTCTAGAGTAAAAATTTCGGGAAATGGGTCAGTTAGTCCCTATAAGGGTAAAATGGCTTTAAGTAGGGCTCACTTCAGGAAAAATAGGCTCTAGTCTCTCTAACCCATTACTCCTAATGGGATCCACTTGGATCTCTAAATTTCCAGAAAAGAATCACAGAATCTCAATATTTCTAGGGGTCATGCAAAGCATTAAAAAAAAAAAGACGTAATCGTAAACCAATTTTGACCCCTTAAAAGACAAGATCAACATGAGTAGCGCAGACTTATTAGCTATTGGGAAAAACCATTAAGGGACCCAGAATTGATCCCTGAGGAACGCCTAAAAATAATTTGCAGCAGTTTGAATGATCCGAGAGTGTGAAATGTTCTTGGGGTTCCAGAGATTAGAGAAATTTAATCGTTATTACTTAAATTAGTCAAATTATCCAAGAATGTGATTGGTAAATTTGCATTAACTTAACCACAAAATTTTTCTTAAGTCTCTTACCTAGGGGCTAAAGATTTTTTAATTCTAGAAATTGAAAAATTTCATAATTCTAATAAAAATCTCAACGTATTTTGATTTTTACTATTTGTTAATGATCCTCTGGTGCGTTCTCTGATGGTCCAGGGCATCCAGCATCATCGTCATCATCATCATCATCATCATCAAAATCATTGCCGTGCCGGGAAAAGATATCTGGCCGTAAAATTTATGCCGATAAGTCGCCACCAAACCGTATAATTTTCACCCGGCGTGACTGACTGACTGACTGACTGACGAGGACGAGAGATTTGTTTATTTATTTTGTTTTGTTTTGAATAATCATCGACCCCAATCACCAGAAACCACTTACCGTTTTATTGTAACATCGGTTTACCTCATCTTTCTCACCTCTAACGATGTGAAAAGTTTTTATTTAAAGTTAAAATGAATAAAGGGTATCCTCCTTCTCGTTCCCCTCCTTTCCCCACCTTTCCCCTCTACCATAATTTTTGATCCGGACCCATAAAAGTGGAGAGTTTTAATAAAAAAAAAAAATAAATAAATAAAATAAAAAGACAAGACGAGACGAAACGATCGAAAATAATTCACGAAGTGAAGCAATCTTAAGAAAATATGGTAAATAAAAAGAAAAAGTAAATGGGGGAGGGGAAGAAGGGGGAGGGGGGGCATAAGTGGTGGGCACTAAGAAAATTTTTTGCTAAAATTACTCCGGTCATCGGGCATCGGGCATCGGGCACGGCGCATCATTGAAACAATCGAACGCCTGTGCAACATTAACTAGAGATTTCCCCTCCCCTCCCCACCATAATAAGATTTCTCATTATTTCAATTATCACCGAATGTTAGGTGATATAAAAATAAATAAAAAAAAAACATTTACAACTCGTCTTTGCCCATAAAATAGCGCGCTTCGGTTGAAAGATGGATAAAAAGAAAACTTGCTCTGTTTAGTTTTTTTTTTTTTTTAAAAATCGAAGAAGATATCGCGAGATTCGGAATTGCGTTCGATATCGAGATTGAGAACAAGATCGAAATTTTTAATCGCGTTTGAAATTTAAGTTCGTGATCGATGGCATAAAGATTGAGATCGAAATCGATATCGAGAGATTGAGAACTCGATTGAGATTAAGAACGAGATCGAGATTGAGATTCAGATCGATATGGAAACTGCGATCGAAATCAAGAGATCGAGGATAAGATTTAAGATCGAAATTAAGAATGACAACGAGATTGAAATTGTAGGCGTTTCTAAATGAAATAACACCAGAAGCGGGGTTGCTCTCATTGTTGACCGGAATTAGACGATAAGAGTCAAGTAGCACCAAAAATTTAGCGCAATCCCAAATAAGCGCATGATCAGTGAAGATCGCTTTTCTCTTTCTTTTTTTTTTTAGAATATCTTTTCGTCCTGCCTACAGTGATCGAGATCGTGATCAAAATCGAGATTGAGAATTAGATTTAAAGTGAGATCGAGATCGAGATCGAGATTAAGAACGAGATTTAGATTGAAATTTACACCGAAGATTGTAATTCAGATCGATATATAAATTGAGATCGAAATCAAAAGATTGAGGATGAGATTAAGATCGAGATTAAGAACGGTATCGAGATTGAGATCGAGATTAAGAACGGTATCGAGATTGAGATCGAGATTAAGAACGGTATCGAGATTAAGAACGGTATCGAGATTGAGATCGAGATTAAGAACGGTATCGAGATTAAGAACGGTATCGAGATTGAGATCGAGATTAAGAACGGTATCGAGATTGAGATCGAGATTAAGAACGGTATCGAGATTGAGATCGAGATTAAGAACGGTATCGAGATTAAGAACGGTATCGAGATTGAGATCGAGATTAAGAACGGTATCGAGATTAAGAACGGTATCGAGATTGAGATCGAGATTAAGAACGGTATCGAGATTGAGATCGAGATTAAGAACGGTATCGAGATTAAGAACGGTATCGAGATTGAGATCGAGATTAAGAACGGTATCGAGATTAAGAACGGTATCGAGATTGAGATCGAGATTAAGAACGGTATCGAGATTGAGATCGAGATTAAGAAGGGTATCGAGATTGAGAATTAGTTTTAAATTGAGATTGATATCGAAATTCAGATCGAGATTGAGATTGAAATTTACAGAGAGGTGTAAAAGGGGTAGAGGGACCGAAGGTAGTCGGTGAGCAGTCGCTGGGGAGGGGAGGGGAGGGGTGGTTAGCTGAAAATTTAAGTAAATAAAAACGCCGTTGTGTTGTCGATTGAACTTAAACAAAAATACCGCCCTTTCTACATAAGTTTGAAACAAATTCTTAGAAAACCCCCATGTGCCAATTTTGAATATTTTGTAAATAACTAAAGTAAAACCCTAAAGTATGTGGGTAAGGGAAAGTTTTGCTGTTGTTGTTATTTTGTTTTTTTTTTTTGTTAAAGAAATTTCACAGGAAAAGGAACTTGCGTGTCGCACGCATGCAAGGCTGAAGTCTTACATAATTTTTTTTTTTTTTTTTTTGTATTAGAAAAGAGGACTTAAATGGGGAAAAGAAAATACCCGCCTCGTGTCGATGTGCGTAAATAAAAAATACAAAAACAAAACATGTGAGCTCCTCTAAAAGGGGTTAAATGCCCGCGTGTTTTTATATATTTTTTTTTTTTTTCTTCAGAGATACCCTGTACCGCCGGCCATGAGTGCGGTATGTTTTTTTTTTTTTTTTCTATCCTGCCCTACCTCTACATAAAAATTTTTTTTTTTTTCTTTCATTCACCTCCCGTCCAATGGGTTTAGTAACCCCTTCTTCTGGGCGGTAAAAGAGGCAGAGCTCCATTTATATATAAAAAAAAAAAAAAAAAAACAACAACAACTTCTCAGCATCAATACCTCCCCCCCCCCCTTCCCCTCACCAACTCCTACCCCTTTTAACCCTTTCTAGAGCAGCCTTACGTTACGTGTGCCCCCAACCCCTCACCATGGCGTCATATTGCTTAGAAAAATGCGTGCAAGTACCCAACGTAGGTGTGCATTTTAAGGGTTTACTTAAAAGTCTTCTTCTTTCCCATCAGCAACCCTATCATCGTCGTCGTCGTCGTCATCATCATCATCAGCGTAGTCGTCGTCGTCGTCGTCGCCGTCGACGTCTTCTTGCCGCTTTATTTCTTTTTCCTTTTTTGTATTTTTTTTTCTATTCCTTCCTTCCAAAGGAAAGAAATAAACTGGTGAGTTGAGGAAAGGGGCAGCGGGAGGGGCCGGTAAAAGGGGTGAAAAAAAGATAGGGAAGGGGAATGAAAAAAAGAGAGGAAAAAAAAAAAAACAGAAAAGAAAATCAGTTAAAGGTTTTACCAGTGGCTTCTGGTGCCCTACACACCCCCCCCTGCCCCCTCTTACCCATTTATCTCCCCTACTAAATCCCCTTCCCCTCTGCTACCGTAACCCTTTTTAGCATCTCATCTCTTGCCATCCCCGCTCCCGCCCTGCAGTTTAAAAAGGGTACACTTTTAAGCATATTTTGAATTTTTTTATTCTTCTACCCTTACGACGACGACGACGACGGTGCGTATAGTAGGGTAAAAAAAAAAAAAATACAGGTGTGGTATTCTAAACTATACCTCCCCCCTCCCCCTCCCCCTACCCTTGCTCTACCCCCCTAAACACTCGTAACTTTTGTAAAACTATTTCCCTTCAAAACTGATGAATAAAATTTTAAAATTTCTCTTGAAATTAAGTTTTACAATAAAACGCAAGATGGGGAGAGGGTAAGGAGGGTAAGGGATAGGTTAGGAAGGGAAGGGGTAGGAGAAGAATGGTAGGGGAGGGTGAAGAACGGTAGGGGACAGGTAGGAAGTTCTGGGGAGAGGTAGGACGGGAAGGGGAAGGAGAAGAAGGTAGGGGGGGGGGGGTGTAGAAGGGAAGGGGAAGGGTAGGTAGATTCAGGGAGGGGTAGAAGGGACGAAGAGGGCGTAAAAGTGTTGGGGGGGGGAAGGAGTTAAGAAGGGTAGAAGAGAGGTAGGAAGGTTTAGGGAGAGGTAGGAATGGATCGGGTGGGTGAAGAAGGGTAGAGGAGAGGTGGGTAGGTTCGGGGAGTAGTAGGAAGGGAAGGGGAGGGATAAGAATGGAAGTGGGGTGGTAGGGAGGTTAGGGGAGGGGTAAGAAGAGAAGTTGAGGTATATGAAAGGTAGGGGAGGGGATATGAAGGGTAGGGAAAGGGAGTAGCAGGGTAGGGAAAGGGAGTAGCAGGGTAGGGAAGGGCAGGGGGTAGGAAGGCTAGGGGAGGGAGAAAAAGCATAGAGGAGGGACAGGGAAAGTAGAAGGGTGATGGGAATGTTAGGGAAGTGGAAAGAAGGGAAGAGGAGGGAAAAGAAGGGTAGGGAAGAAGTAGAAAGGGAAGGAAAAGGTAGGTGGATTAGGGAGGAGTACGAAGGGTAGGGAAGAAGTAAAAAGGGAAGGGTAGGGTCGGAGAATTTGGGAAGAAGTTCGTTGATAGAAAAGTTAGGAATTGGGAAGGAAGGTTAGATGAGGGATAGGAAGGGAAGCAGAGGGGTAGGAATTGATAGAAATGCTAGGGGAAGGTATGGTAAAGGAAAAAGGGATTTAAATCTGTCTGTCTGTGTTTTTAGGCCCAAACGTTTGACTTACACCCCCAAAATTGGGTTAAGCTAAAATTCCATAAAAACTTAAGGTTAAAAATTTTAAACTAGGCTTAAATTGTATTTTCTGAAGTTTCTGAACACTTTTTTTTTATTTTTTTTATTTCAAGAAATCAAATAAAATGAAAAGTAGTGGGGGAAGGGGGAAGGGAGAAGGGGGGATTATATCTTATTTAATTTACCGCAATGGACGAAAACACGAGCTACCTCCCACCCCCTCCCACCCCCCCACCTTCCCCGCCCTCTCCATCTTGCGAAAGAAGTGGTGTGGAGAGGAGGGGGTAGCGCTGGTTCAGAAAGGCACAATCAAAAGTAAAAAAAATGTTTTTTGGCTAAAGGCTGCGGAAATTTAATAAAGCGTCACACCGATAAAAAAATAAATAAAAGGCAACCCTAATATGTACCGTTAGTACAATTTCCCCTCTCCCTTAACTTCGCCTTCCCCCCACCCCCACCCCCGTCCTTATCCTTCCACTTCCCCTCCTGCGGTTTTATTCTTTAAATTGAAATTTGTTTGTAGCCGGGATTTTCTTTTTCTTTTATTTTTTTTTTTCTACAACAATAAGAAAATAAAATAAAAAAAAGTAACCAGAAATAGAAAAAAAAAAAAAAAAGAATAAATGAAAAAGTGAAAGTCGCTTGCAAGGGGGGGAGGAGGAGAGGGGTGGAGGAGGCGAGGACACATAGAGCACAACAAAAGGTTCCGTTTTCCTAAAATAAAAATTCACATACATTTTTTGTTTTTTTTTGTTGTGTGTTGTGTTTTGTTTTGTTGGCCCCCTCCCCCCCCCTGTTGCGTTTCAAATACGCTGGCTTTTTTTTGGCAATTTTTATCGTCCATATAAAAAAAAAAAAGGGGTGCTTTTGGTATGTTTGGTGAATCGGCAGGGTGGGGAGGGGAGGGGCAAATAAAAATAGAAATAAACGGGAAAAAAAAATGTAATGAGATGAAAGATGAAATTATGCCCCACAAAGCACACCCCCCCCCCCCCCTCTCCCCATCCCTTCCCATTCTTTTCTGATTCTTTTGATCAAAAATCTCTGAATATTCTGGATGTAGGGTAAATTTTTATATTTTTCTACTAAAAAAAAAACAAAAAAAAAAAACCTATTCAAATCAAAGGGGTTAAAGTTTAAAATTTAAAAAGAAGAAGAAGACAAAAAAACGTTGGGTGGTAAAAATAATTTCCATTCTCTCTCATTTAACTTGATCTTTATAAATCCCTCACTTTTGTAATCCCACCCCTCTTTATTTGTTTCCGCTACCCAATTCACCCCCACCCCCCCTCTCCTGCCCCCCACCCCTTTTTCTTAATCAAAATCAAAATTGCCTCATTAAAGCTGTTCGTTTTCAATTTCCTTCCATTTAATTTTGATTTGATTTTTACTTTTGTCGTAAAAAACGTGTCTCATCTCAGCACTGTCCCCATGACCATTTGGTCATTCGGATATCCCTGACCTACCCCTGTGAATGCGAGAAAGAGAAAATGTGCTGCATATGCGCGTCTCTTTTAAATTTTCGTGTTTAAGACGTCCCCACACGTCTGTTTTTGGCGGGAAAAAGGCAAAATTTGAAAAAACAAAAAAACACGTTACGTCGATCCCACTTCTGTGGGGCACTAAAAAATTTTATAGAAAAAAATTGTTTGGCGTATTTTTTGTTGTAATTTTTTGTAAAATGTTTTCATCGAATGATTACAAAAAAAATTAAAAGTTTTCGCCATTCTCTAAGGGGAGTATGTGTGTGTGTGTGTGTTTTTTACCTCGTGCCCCTAACCCCTTTAAGCCCATAATGAACCCTTTTATTTTTAATTAAATATACCCATTTTTTTTTTTGTTTTTTACGCCTTGTTATTATTTTTGCCCTGGCAGCGGTGAAATTAGACCCCATTCGAAGTGCATTCAATTTCCCTTCGTTGCAAGGTTTTTTTTTTTGTGCAGTGTGTGCAGCAAAGCCTCGCTGCTGTTTGTTTTTGGTGTACACACGACGAAAGAAAGGGGCGTAGTATAAAAAAAAAAAAAATCGCAGGGTTCTACTGCACTTCTTCTCCCCCCCTACCCCTCCCCCTCCCCATCCTCTTCCCCTACTCCTTCCCTGTTTTCCCCTATTCCCCTTCTCCACCTGGCCACCTGCGTGTGTGTCTCGTCGGTTGTCCCTTTAAAAAAAAAAAACCCAAACCAAACACTTTTTAAAAATAAAAATAAAAATAAACAAAAAAACAAAAAAAAAGACTCGAACTCGAACGCAGGAAGCTGAAGAATGAGGGGGAGAAGGAGGAGAAGAAGGAGAAGGAGGAGAAGGAGGAGAAGGCGCTTTGAATGCAATTTTTGCCGCGTGTGTTGCAGCAGTGCAATAATTTTTTTTTTTAAGGACAAAACAAAAAACAAAACAAAAAAAAATGTGTGTGTATCAGAAAAAAAAACCAAAAAAAAAAAAAACAAGTAATTAGAAAATAAATAAAAATTTTAAATTGCATATGCAGAAAAAAAAAACCCCTTTTTGCTCCCTTGACTGTAGGGCATAAAACGCCCCCTTTTCGTATACAAGAAAAAAAAAAAAAAAACCAAATACACCCCCTCTTTTCCTTTTTACCCTTGTACTGTTTTCTGTACCTGAAGCAATACCCCCTCTCCCCCCCCCCCCCCTCACACCCTCCAGAGTTTTATTTTTCTAACATTTAACGTTAGTTAGAAAAATTTTGTAAAATCTTTTTAAACTTAAAAATTCGGCTTAAGCCGTGGCTTAAACTTGGATTAACTGAGTTCGTTAAATTTTAAATTTATCAAATATTCTCCTCTTATATTGGCTTAAGAATTAAGAGTTAAGCTTAAGTATTCGCTTAAGCTTAAGTGTTAGCTTAACGGTAAGTCAATGTAAAATAATTAAAACTTTAGCTTAAGCTGGGATTAAGCTTAAAAGTGTTAGCTTAACGTTCAATTATTAGTTTAAATTTTTAATCAATGTAAAATACTTAAAACTCTGGCTTAAGATTAGCTTAAGCTAGGCTTAAGCTTTCTTTAAACTTGAATTAATTCTTAAGTATTTTACCACCCCTTAATATGGCTTAAGTGTTAGCTTAACTTTAAGTTTTAATCATCTTAACATCGGTTTTCCTTTTTTTTTTGTTTTTTCAAAAACAATTAAAATCTGTGAAATGTGGGGGGGGGCAACCTCTTAATTGAGTCCCATTTCCTCCTGATTGGCCATGTTAACGCCACTTTTCGATGATTTTGAATTTTTTAAAAGAAATCAAAAATTTTAGGTATATTTTAAAAGTGGTCGAATTTTAAATTTTGATTGATTGTTTTACTTTAAAAGTGTCTTTTCTTCTTTTAAACTCAAATAAAATTAACATAACCTCAACTTAAATTGACATAACCTTAAATAAAATTGACATAACCTCAACTAAAATTGACATAACCTCAACTAAAATTGACATAACCTCAATTTTATTTGAGGTTGACATAGGTTAGGTTAGGTTAGGTTGCTGTGGCTGCCTAGAAAGGCACACTTAGGCCAATTTTGGCCCTTTGTGTTTACCACGTACCGCAGGAGACCATCGTGTTATTCGTGGGATTCGAACCCACACAGCCTCTGGGACGGTAGTAGGACAGCGCGCTAACAACTGAACTATCAGAGGCCCCTTTTTGACATAACCTCAAATAAAATTGAGACGAAGAGACTTGTGTGATATTTGAAATTTTACTTTAATTCATCTCTAGCGGAGTTTTGCATTTGGCATTTTTGTTTTGTTTTTTGTTTTTTTTTCTTTTATTGATTTATTTTCCTCCATTATAACAAAAGGAGGAAGAGGGGAACACAATTAAAACGCACTGGCGGCGAGCGACGTGTGTTCGCGCCATGTGACGCCATACGCCATGCGTTCCGTTAAAAAACAACAACAAAAAAAAAAAAAAAAAAAAACCCAACCCCCAGAACAAGAAGTGCCTTTTGTTTTTTTTGTTTTTTTTTTAATTTTTAAAATGCGAATTCGCACAAAATCTCCCCCAAAGACCATTTCAAGGGTTTTTAACGCACTTTTTGTTTTTTTGCATATCTTTTTTTTTGTTTTTTTTTTTTTTTTTTAGTTTACGCACTTCGGGGCGATATAAAAAAAAAAAAAAAACCACCTCATCGAAAGAATGAGGGGGGTGGGGAAGGGAGGAAAAGAAAGAAGGGCTCACATCACTGCACCGGCCAAAGGACGGCATGTTCCCTGGTTTTTTGTTTTTTGTTTTTTTTTTTCGCTGTAGAAAATCGAGCCCTTTTTCTTTAATTATTAAATTTTTTTTTTGTTTTTTTGTAGTGCTACTGTACGAGGAAGCAAATGGTTCAATTAAAACAAAAACAAAAAAGAGGGGTATACCGGAAAACACCCGGCAGATATCCCCAGACCAGAACAACTGGAGATGGGGTCTTTTGGTCGTTTTTTTTCTAGCTGTCGCCAATTCACACCACATTAGCGCTAAAAATCAGAGATAGAGAGGCACACTATAAAATATAAAAAAAAAAAATCACCAGAGCCCTACGCAGTGAAAAACAAAAGGGCCTTTGATGAATTTCCTGGGAATATGAACTGTGGTCTCTTCTTGTGAAATTCAAGAAGGTAAAGGCCTAGATTTTCTGTATGCAATGGGGGCGCCTTGCCTTGCCTTGCCTTGCCTTGCCTTGCCTTGCCTTGCCTTACCTAGCCTAGCCTTGCTTTCCCCTTTCGCCTTTCGCCTTTCCTGCCCTTAAGGGGGCAGGGTATGTTATAACTTTATAAAGCCCTACAGCTAAAGAAGGGGGTTTTAGGGGGGTTTTTAAGGATGGTTAGGGGTTAGAGAGGTTGCGAAGGGGGTGGGGAGGGGATAAGGGGGGGGGGGGTTGTGTTAAAAGGGAAAAAGGGAATAGAACACACCGTCCGTCCGTTCGTTACATATTTCTCCTAGGGCGATGGAGGCGGCGGCAGCGGAGGCAATGAATCCTTCAGAAGGCAATGTTTACAAAATTTTTAAATATCCCTGGGATGACGCCTTATAACTGTGATATTTCCAACCCCCTTTAACCCGTACAACCCTCCCCCTCCCCTTACTTCTAACCCACCCTTTATAAATCATTTTAATCCACCCCCCCCCCCCCCCCCCCCCTTCAAAAATTATAAAAGTTTCCTTTATTTTTTTTTTTTTTTTTTGTAAATTTTTAATTAGGGGTTTTTTAGGGAATTTTTAATTCTCTAATCCCACACCTGACACTAAGTATAAAAAAAAAAAATGTTAAAAATGTTTGTAATTTTAAATCAAAAAAAAAATCGAATAATTCCTCTTTAATTTTGATTTTTCCAATTATTTTAGTCTAAAAGTTGGGGCCTCTGATAGTTCAGTTGTTAGCAGCGCGCTGTCCTACCGTCCCAGAGGCTGTGTGGGTTCGAATCCCACGAATAACACGATGGTCTCCTGCGCTACGTGGTAAACACAATGGGCCAAAATTGGGCCTAAGTGTGCCTTTCTAGGCAGCCACAGCAACCTAACCCTAACCTAACCTAACCTAGTCTAAAAGTTAAAAGGTTTTATAAAAGAAAAATAGATGGGTGTGGGGAGGTGGGGGGGCGGGGGGAGCGGGGTTGGAGTAGGGAGAGAAATTTTTTTGTATTTTGTGTTTTTGTTTTTAAATTAACAAAAATTACAAAAAAAAAAATAAACTCTTCTTTCCTACCCCTCCACCCATTCTTATATCCCCTAAATTCCCCACTTCCTAACCTCATTTACCCCACCCTAAACAACAACAACAACAACAACAACAACAAAATTCGTTCATAACTTTCATTTTTTTCTACTTTTTAAAAGTACAAAAAAAACAAAAACAAAAAAAAATGTTTTTGGACATGATTTGAACGAAATAGTCCCTCTAGGGTGGAGGAGGAGGACAGGGGAAACGGGTGTGTGTGTGGGGTGGGGGTGGGGGACAAAAAGGTATCATGCCAGGGAGTGGGGGAGGGGGGTGAGGAGGGGATAAATTCATTAATCACACTAAAAGCGCATTATTAACGCCTTTAGAGGCTTTTTCTTTTGTGTCCGATCAGTGGTGATGATGATGATGATGATGTAGATGGGTGGGGGGGAGGTGGGGGTGGTGGACGATATTCCCACGATTGCCTCCTATTGCCAACAACAACAAAAAAAATTTGTTCTTTGTGGAGAACAGAAAAGAAAAAAGGCAAAAAAAAAAAAGAGGGGTACGAGGATGGGGGAGGGGAGGAACTGGTTCCTAAAATCACTTTTATTTCGGGATAGAGGGTGGGGGAAGAAGGGGCTCAGATTTCTTAAAGCTCTTTTCTTTTCTTTTTTTTATTTTAATTCGTGTGGTTTAAGTTGTTTGGGATTTAGGGATATGGGGGGGAGGTGGGGTAGGGGAACGAAAACTTGTAAGAGAGGGGAAAATTTGTGATGGAGAAAGGGGGGGGGATTTGGGGCTAATATTGTCCTTGAAAGGATCTCCGTCTTTTAATGGCGCGCGTATCTCGTAATTTTTATTTCTAGTTTTCTTTTGGATACCGTGAAATAGTGGGAAAAAAAAAATCCTATCAGGCTGATAAAGAGGGGAAGGAGTTGTGGTGGAGGGGGAGGGGTGGGGGGTGGTATAGAATTAAAGGGCATTTCTATGTGGAATACCAAAAAAATGTTTCCTCTCTGGTGTGTGTGTTTGTTTCATCAATCCCCTTTTTTTTTTGTTTTGTTTTTGGTTTGTTAATTTTCTTTTTTTTTTTTTTTTATTTGCAAAAGAGGGTGCAATTTTTTTCCTTTAATATTTTAAAAGTAAATTTAAAAATTATTTCAACTAATTGAAATAGTGAAAAAGTATGAGGGGTATGATCTAAACTGCCCTGTCTGCCCTAACTGATCACCCCCCCCCCCCTTTTACGGAACGTGTTTTTTTTCAATTACTTTTTGTCTCAGATAGAATTGAATTTTTAATGATTACACCTACCGGATCCGTCCAGATGTCGAAGTGGACCAAAACAATTGACAAAATCAACCCCTTCGTTTTAAAATGGAAAAGAGAAATAAATAAATAAAAATAAAAACGTGTTATATGAATGGGATGGAATCTGTTAAAAACAGAAATTTTAAGGTAAATTCATTATTTTATTAATTAGCATTACTTTAGCATTACTTTAGCATTACTTTTAATTACTGGAGTAATTTCTAAAGATTTGTCCTGTTTAAAATTTACCTTGAGATAAAGCAGAACATTTTTATGATAATCCAATCCAACAAGGGGATGCATAATTAAATCCCCCACTCGTTTCCCCTCCTTAATCCTCCCCCCTTCCCCTCCTTTCTCCGTCACAAACGTACAAACCCCACTTCTCAAAAACAAAAAGAAAAAAATGAATATTAATTAAAAGGAAATAAATTTAATAAAGTTTTACCTATCCCCTACCCTAGTGGTTTTAGAGCTTATTTCATTCGGTGTGTTATTTTGGGGTACATTTTACGGAAGGTGGCAATTATTTTCCCGCCATTTATCTTCCGGTTATCCATCGCCCTTCTCTTAAAATATTTTCCCATAAAAATTCCATCAATCCCCTCCCCTTAACCAAAATGTTTTAATTTTGGTGCAGCCGCTGTGTCTTTTAAGTGGTTAGGAGAGAGAGAGGGGGGAGGGGGTGGGGATTTTTTTTATATCAGACAAATTTTAACCAGATTCGAATTTAAAAGGTTCCCGTTCTATTTTTTTTAACCCTTGTTGCGTGCCTCTCTACCTCTACAGATTGAATTAATTCAATTTTTGGTTGTTTATTAATTTCTGATTTAACACTCTCCCCTCCCCCCTTCCCCTCCCCCTTATTTTCCGTTTCAAACAGGGGGAGAGAAAAAAGGAGTCGTTTGGTATCCCCCACTCTTACTACCGAAAATCGCCTATAAAATTTCAATTCTGGATCAATTTTAAAAGGTTGCCTGAGAAATTTCAAATTTTTATAAAAATTGGTACTTGGGGGTTTTTGATTCCTTTTCTATTTGTTTTGTTTTCTTGTTTTGTTATATTTTTATCCTGTACGGGGCGATGTTCTACAGGGAGGAGGTAATTGGATTCTTTTGGATTGTGATTTTGGGCGGTGTGACAAGGTGCATTGTCCTACTGAAAATTTTGTTTGTAATATTTTCATTCCTTCGGGACCTAAACTTGATTTTATTTTTCTATAAAAGGGTTCGTATTTGAAGTATTTAAAATTTATTTTTTTTTTATAGGGTCAGGAGAGGATTTTTGTTTCTGACAATGGAAATGGAAAAATACTTTTCTCAAAAATTTCGCAAAAAATCAAATTTTACACCCTGTATTTTAAAAATATTCCCACCGGAGGTACCCTGTATTTATTTTTCCTGGAAAGCTTGGTATGTCTAGTTAGCCTGATCAAAATTTTAGGAATCGGGGATTTTTTTTACGATCAGGAGAGCCCTTTTAGTGAAAATAGATTTTAATTTTTGCATACCTAAAAATTCAATTTTTCCTTATAAACGGGTAAAAATTCCTTTTTGCTCGCTGTTGGCTCAGAATTTCCTCTCGGGACCTATCCTCATGTTATTTTTATTTTGTACGAAAGTGAAACATATGCAAATTTTCAGAAATTATAAATTTAGGGCTAGGGCAGAAGTTTTTCCGGCAAAAGGGCTTTTTTTTTCTATAATAAAATTTGAATCTCATCAGTTGATAACTCGGCGATTTTAACTTCGATTTCATTGCAGTTTTGTGTTTTAGACAGCTGAGGGCCAGCCCTTTTATTTGAGCCCTAAACGAAGTAAATTGGGCAAGGTACAGAAAAACTCCTTTCGGCTTAAAAAAATCATGAGGTAACCCCTTGCCATTTGTGCGAAAATTGGAAAAATATTTTGTTTTTTTGTTTTTAAATGTTTTTTACCTGCTTAGTAGAATTAAAGGGCTTTTCAAAACTGTAGCCCTTTTAGGTGCACAAGCGCATTTCCCGTGAAATTGGTGATTCCCCGTCTCCAAAATCAAAACTCTCAACTTTTACACCCTGTGACTCAAAAGACTCATTCGGGTGATACCCTGTTTTTATTTTTCCTAGAAAGCAGTACATGTTCTCGTAGTTGTGGCAAAATTTCAGAAATTGGAAATCATTTTTAACGGCTGTAGCAGCATTTTTCCGTTAAAAGGGAATGTCCTTTCATGTAAAATTCGATTCAATTCAACTGAGAGAGAACACTTTCGTGCGGCAGTGACCGAGCACTCTGAGCGTATTCAGCTCGTTGCCTAGCAAATGCTCAGAAGGTCAGTCTGCCACCCAATCGTGTGGTAGCAGCCATTTTGTTTTCATGTAAATCAACCAATTAGCGATTACATTCCGTCAGATGTCGGAGTGATTTGAATTTAACGACTAAAACCGCAGCTAATCGTGTGGTAGCAACCATTTTGTTTTTCTTGAAATTAACCAATCACCGATCATATCCGTCGATGGGTGAAACTTGTTTCTCTCTTCCGTTCGATTGACTGGAGAGCCTGAGTATAAAAATGCCCGTTGCTTGGAAATTGAATTCAGTTGAACATTTTCCGTGATGGTGGGTGGATGAGGGGGTTTTGAAGAATGCGAAATTTTTGTTGGTTATTTTTTTTTTTTTTTTGTTTTTTTGGTAAGTAAAACATTTTGAGGTTTTCTTTTTTTATAAATAATTTAGATAAACTTTGATGGTAATGAAATAAAATTATAAAAATTTCACAGGGAAGATTTTTTGCAGAAATTCTTAATTTTTAAAGAAGTTGATTTGAAATTTGAAAAATTTCTTTGAATCATCGGAAGAAACTTTTTTGAGATTTTTCATTTTTTTTAAGCATTCCCTTTCATTTCATTGAAATTTATTTTTTAAGTGAAGCCTACCAAAAAATTCCAGGTCTAATTTAAGGTTTACAAAGGAAATGATCAACGTTTTTTTTTTTTCCACTTTTAGCCCCTCATAATTCGCTATACTAAAAAATTTTTTTTTTTAGGGTACAAACCCCTCTCTTCCTTGCGTCATCCCTGCGTCAATCCTCCGTCATCTCCTCCACAATTAGCCTTACCACGGATTTGTTATCGTTTAAATTTTTCAAAATTTGCTACAACATCGATAATTTTTTAAGGTAGGTTTTGAGTTAAATTTTAAGTTTCTCTATGAAAATTTATAGGGGTATAATACTTCCCCTTCCCTCCTAATCCCCTCCATAATTATACCCCATCCTATCCTATAATCGTTTAAATTTTCCAATTAAAATTGAACTGTTCAATTTTATTCCGATATTGCGTGCGATTCTAATTTAAAATAAATAAAAAAATTTTGAATAGATATGAACTGAATTTTCGTGGAGGAGTGGAAGGGAGGGAAGGGGAAGATGTAGAATAAAGGGGGGTGGGATCATGATAATTAAATAATAAGTCCACACCTAAGTAAAGTGCATTTTAAAAAGGCCGTGCCCCCGGTGCGAGCTCCCATCATCAAAAAGCTTTTACCGAAAAATCACTTTTTTCGCCTATAATTGTTCAATAATTTAGTTGGATTGGTTGGGAGGGGGGAGGGGGAAGGATGGAGGGTAGGAAAGTTTGTAGAAGTTTAGGTTCTTCTATCGCTGCATATAATTTTTAAGTTTTTTGTTTTTTTTTTCTTTAGTTATTCACCTAAAACATTTGTGGCGAATGAGTCATTTATGTCGATACTTAAAAAGAAAAAGGTTTCATGGTAATTTCTAGGAATAGTATGAAATTGTTTTAGTGGAGTGGGGTGTTAGAGGAGGGGAAGGGGGGGGTCGCATAGCTTCAATTTCATAAAAGAACCTAGAAAATCCTATCTTTTAACTTTCTTTCTCTTCCCCTTTGATATCCATCATCCCAACAGCTAGACAACATGCTTTTCACCTTTTACTAGGGTGTTGGATGGAATGTAGGAGGAGTGTGGAGGAGGGCGGCGGGAGGTAGAAGTAGTGGTAGGGGTAGGTTGGTGTAATAAAAGTTCATCGCATTGAGTGATGGTCAATTTTGTTCGGGATGTGCTTAGTGCGAGCAAAGGCAAATTGATTTTTAACGAAATTAGGAATATCGATTAAGTTCAGGGAGAGCGGGATGGGGGGAGGGGGAGGGGCTAATGGATAGATGTTTCCTTGTCCCTCTCCCCAACCCGAAATTCCTTCGAAAGCAATCTATCTTTTCCCACAATTAAAAATTATTTCTCCTTATAGTCGATAAAATCTGAACATCTTTTGATTAGAGGCAGACTTTATGGAAATTAAATTTTAAATTTACCATACAAGAAGTTAGGGCTAAAAACCTACATAGATATTTTTTTTTTTTTTGTATCTACTGTGGGCAAATAGAGACAAAACAGACATCGACTGGAGAATTTTCGGTGGTAAGGCATGAGGTGGAAGGTGAGAGTGAGGGGGGGGGGGGGGGGGGGGGTAGGCAGGTGTATTTTAAGGGAATTTAAGAGCAAATAGCGCGGGAAATGCAAATCTGATCAAACACAAAACATTTCCGTCAGAGGGCATCTAGAAAAACAAAGTGGAAAGTTTTTAGGTAATGTTTTTTTTTTTGTGAATACAACGCTGGTCGGTGGTGAGGGGAAGGGGAATTTATCAAATTAATAAAGCCGCTATTTTTGATGATTTGAAACAATCCGAACTCCTCCTCTCCTCCCCCCTGCGATGGGACAACATTCGAAAAGTTTTTTTAATATTTGCATTTCCGGGAAGCATTCGCCTCTGGCCGGTGTAAGTCCTTTAGGACCAAAATGTTTGTCCTCTCGAACCTTCCAAGTTCGAATCTCGTTCATGATCTAAAACAAAAAAAAAAAAAAAAAAACAAAACAAAACTTATGCGTGAATATAAAAAAAAAACATGAAAAATTATAGAAAGAGGATGGGGTCCCTTAAGGATAGATTTTAGGACCTGTTTTATTTTTAAATAAATTTTTAACGATTTTTGAATTATTTTGAAATTGAATTGCTGGCTAATTAAAAATACAACGGATATCGAAAATGTCCATTCATTCAGTTCATTACTGAAGTGAAAATTATCAATGAAGGGTTTTTTGTTTTGGGATCACTCGAATTCCGATCGATGAGGTCCAAAATCCAACAAATAATGGTGGCTAAAAGTGGAAAAAGGTTGATGATAATCCTTGTAAACTTTGAATTGTACCATACAATTTTCCGGCATACGATAGATTTTTATAATAAAATTCACACATATCAGAGATCCTGAAAACCTCCAAGTTCGAAATTTATGAGGAAATATTCAATTCATTCGTTTTTCATAATCATTAAGCTGGCCATTTTTGATTTTTGGTTTATAATCAAAAATTTTATATTATAGGTTTGTAATCAGCGATCCCAAAGACCCTTAGCAGTAGCAGGTTTAACTTTAATAAAACGAAAAGGTCTCCTTCCGACTAGGATCCCGTACCTTAAAAGGGTTGTGTTATTATTTTTGTTTTGTTTTTTACAGTCATTCTTAAAATGTGTGTGCATTTTAAAATTGAAACATAACCACAAAATTTAATTTTTACAGTGATACGCCACCCTCGAAAAGGGGTTAAGTAAGGGTAAAATGGGGGAGAGGGGAGAGGGGAGATGAGAATAGGGTTTCAAGGATATTGAATTCAATGGGAAGGAACATAAAACCCTTTTCCCGTTCAGTAATTATCGCAATGTGTTGAGTTTAACATCCTAGCAGAATATTCTCCATGACTACCTGTGATTTTACCTATCCGAAACTCCATCCCTTATAATCGTTGAGCAAAGAGAGAGGACTAACTTCGATTAATTGGAATCGACTTAGGCCAATTAAACTGTACAAAGCCGAAGATATCTTCGGTCATCCTTGAATTTTAGTAGTCCTCCAAAATCTCCTGAATTTGTCATCATATCAAAATAATTACCAAGTAGCTACCAATTAATTGCAGTCGATAATTTTATCGTATCTGTGGAGATATTAAACACATAATAAAATTAATTAAAGCTTCAAGTCTAGCTAAATTTTCTGGCATAATTCGTAATTTTATTTTTGAATTAAAAATTTCATTTTATTGGCCGTTATGCGTTTTAAGTGAGACGTTAGCAGGTTTTAAAAATGTCCACCTAGAACCTATACCCCGATAAAATCGTTAAATTTAAAATTTAATTCGCTCATTCATTAAAAAAAACGGGGGGTTAAGGTGGTTTCCAGTAATACAACGATCTAAAAAAAACTTTGTCTGTTTGTTCGTTTTCAAAATTGAAAATTACTAAATCAGTTTTTCTGGGACTTTTACAAAAAAAAAAATCAAAAATATTTTTGGATAGAATTTAAAAAGAAAAAAAAATATTTTATTAATCTTACGATTTTTTTACAACTTTCCCTAATTTCAGGAAATATGGCTAATATGACGACGGTTAATGAAATGGTGGTCCCTATTTTCCCTTACGTTGCCTGGACGCCAAAGGAAATGTGGTGGTAAAGAAATTTTTAAAAGGTAAGAAAAAAATAATAAAATAATAAAAATGAAATGGTAAAGGCGCCCTAAGGGTACCATACAAAAAAATAAAAGGGGGGGGCCTCTCCTTCGAATGCGACAGAGAGGAGAATTTTACCTGCTCTAATTTTTCTAGGTGAATTTCACGAAGGATTTGTCTCGACTTAGAGTAGAGAAATTACGAGGAGTGGGAGAATTTAAATATTTTTATGTAGTTGTTACTTACACACACACACACACACACGCTCTCTCTCGTTCTCTCTCCTTTTTTTTTCAATATCCCTTTTCTTTTTTCATTTTTAGGATTTTCCAGAGAATTTTATTATTGACCCTAATGTTTGTAGTGGTTAGAAATCGCCAGGGTAATTGATAAAATTCAAGACTTTTTCTTAAAAATGAAGAAACACAAAAGAAGGAGAAGATGTAGAAGTAGAAGAAGAGGATGGAGAAAAATTGTCGTAGGATGTGTGTTGGTCGGTTAGATCTCTTCTTTGAGTAAAAGTTGTTACCTGAAAAATAAGAAGAAGAATAATAAGAATAAGAAGAAGAATGTTCGATTCTGCGTTCAAATCGCATTCACTTTTTTTTTAGTTATTTTTTTGTTTCCTGTACAAGTCTTAAAAGGAGGACATGTGTTCGTGTTGAGAAGGAAAATTCTCTTTATAGAGAACGGTTGGGGGGGAGGGGGGAGGGGAAGATATATTTATAATTTTTTTTTTCTTTTTATAAAATAAAATAAGAATAAAACAAAAAAATTTACCTCATTTTATACGGAAATCCTAGGGGTCATAGTTAATCCTTTTCGAAAAATTCATTTTCTTTTTTTTTTAATGAATTTTAACGTAAAAATTATCGATTTATTTATTTTTATATAAAATAAAATCCTCTAGAAATAAAATAATCGAAAAACTTAACTGGTTTTATGCTGTCGGTATGCCGGAGAAGCGTTGAACGGACCGCTGCTGCCGCTACTGCTGCTGCTGCTGCTGCTGCTGGCACCACACCATCGTCATCATCATCATCATAATCCTCACCATCATCATCGATGTTTTTATGCTCGATTATTTTGTTCGATGTATTTGAAGGGGAAATATGAACGGGTTCAGTGGCGGCGGTGTTGTGAAGGAGTTTTTAGGGGAAGGGGGGGGGGGGTATGTTCAAAAAGGAAAGCCCTAAAATGAAAGAGAACGACACTATAAAATACACAGACACCTTAGTTTTAATATTTGTTGTTTTTTTTCCTAACTTTTTACATTCAAAATAATGTGAAATTCCCTTTAAAAAAACAAAAAAAAAATTGTTTTATTTGAAATTCTCAGAATATGAACGGAAAATGTTTTCTTGGTGTGTGTGTGTGTGTGTGTCTTTTAAGGGTAAACGATGTTAAAATGGGGGTAGATTTCTCTTTTTCTCTCTATCTCCATTTCTCTTTTATGATTTTTATGCTCCGGGAATAGTAGGAATGTTTTTAAAATTTTTATACCACACATATAAAAATTTGGGATAGTGTTGGATAAAATTCTCTCATTTCGTTTTTAAAGGTGTTTGTTTGTTTGTGTGTGTGTGTGTGTGTGTTCGTTCTACCAGCCGCTGTTGCCGATGAAAATCTCTGTAAATTTTAAGTGGGGGAGGATATTTTAAGGGGTTTTTGTTTTTTTTTTTGTATTTGTTATAAACATTAAAATCACACAATTGAAAATTTTATTCTCTTTTATAGGTTAGGTTTTCATTAAAATTTATTTACTGTTATATTTTTTTTAAGAAATTGAGAAACAAAAATCAGACTAGGAATTTTTTGGTTTCGTGTAAATTGAGACACAAAAAAAAAAAGAAGAAGAAGAATAAGAGTTTCATTGTACACACACACACACACACACACATCGCGCTTTTGTAGTTGCGTTGAAGAGGGGTAAAGTTGATTTTATGTTTTTTTTAGACGAATGGGGAAATGGGAAAAGGGGAATTAGGGGAAAGTCCCATTTAAAGCTTTATATCCACCGATATATGAGGAGAGTCTCTTTTTCTGTCTGCCATCAGAAAATCACCGCCGGACTTGAAAATTCAGTCAGATGTGATTGAGACACCGGGACGTGCGGGTTGTGTGCTGTCTGTCGTGTTTTTTTATAATTTTTTTAAATTAAAGAAAATATAACAAAAAAAAAATAAAATAAAATAAAATAAATAAAAGAAGAGAGAAAGAGAAAGATATATAGAGGGATAGAGAGAGAGAGAGTATAACAGATAAATCATAGTATTTATAATAATTTTATTAAAATTTTTATATAGAAAGTATTTTTTTTTTAATTTTTTTTAATTATTTAGAAAAGTGGACACAAAAAGTTCTGGTTTTTTTTTCTTGGATTGTACTGCAAATTGTTTGTAAAATGTAAAAAAAAACAATCTCTAGGAGATCCCCTTATTATTATTATTTTTTTTTTTTTTTAATATTTTGGTGGGTCATAGTTTTGCTCCCCTCCGTGAGAACAACCAGACGAAATTTTTAACTTTTTTAAAAGTTTACACTTATTTTTGACTGGTTGTTTTGTTTTTTGTTTCTTTTTTGTTATTTTGATTTTTATTTTAAATAAAAATTGAAAATATTTCCCTAAACCAAATTTCGTGTGGTGAGAAAGAGAGGGTTCTGTTTTTTTTTTGTTTTCTTTGGATAGTGTGCTGCTTTCCCAAAAAAAAGGAAAAAGCCATCCTCTCTGTTTTGGTTGGAACTTTTGAAAAAAAAAAAAAAACAATTTCTTTCTAAGTGTTTTGTTTTTTTTTTTTGTTTTATAAATTTTGTTGATTGATTTCATTTTTCGAACAGACCCAAACTATCTAAAAATTTAGTAAAAGAAAATTTCTACTTTACCCAAAAAAAAAAACAAAACAGTTTTAACATTTTCCGGAAATAGTTTCGTTTTTTATTTCATATTTTTTTTTTTGTGTGTTTATTTTATATACATGACTATTGCTTATATACCTGTTATATACATAAAATACCCAGGTATATAAGTAAAAAATTTTTTTAGTTTTTTTTTTTTGTTGTTTTTTTTGTCGTATTTTTCATTTCCGAAAAAAGGGGGCAATTTTTCTTGGATGAATAAAAAAACGTGAAAAATTGTTTTTTTTTTTTTTTTTTTTTGTGATTTTTTTCCTGGACCGCAGAGAGTGTGGTGGCAACTGAATTTTTGGTGGCCCGTGACGTCGACGCGTTTTCGTTGCTGCCGTTGCCGTTGCCGTTGCCGTTGCCGTTGCCGTTGCCGTTGCCGTTGCCGTTGCCGTTGCCGTTGCCGTTGCCGTCGTTGCTGTTATTGTTGTTGTTGTTATTGCCGTCGTTGTCGTCGTCGCTGTCGTCCTCTTCCTCGTCGTGGTCGTCGTCGTCGTCGTCGTCTTCATCATCCGTCGCTTTATATCCCTCCGTCGGTTTTTTGGCCACCCGTTTTCGAAATTCCTCCGATATCCCCCGCTGACTGTACACCCCAAATATGCAAAAAAAATGAATTTTAAATAAATAAATAAAACTGTTATACACGATAAATTCACTCAAAATTCTGTTGAATTCAATGAAAATATTAAAAACAAAAAACGTATAAAACTTTTAACCGAAAAGAAATAAGTGTTTCGAACAGTTTTATAAGAAAAACAAAAAACAAAAAAAACAAAAAAACTGTTATACTTTACTAGTGGGAGATTTGATTTCTTTTTTTTTTTTCTTGTCCATACCCACAGTTTTGTTTTTATAGGCAGTATAACAGTGTAATATAACAGTTTAGAGGAGTATAACAGTTACAGGGATAATACCCTTTTTTGTTTTTTGTAAACAAATAGTTTTTTTTTTTTTTTGTTTTTTTAAGTGGTATAACAGATAGTAAAAAAAAAAAAGAAAATGTAATAAAAAAAAACTAAAAACAAAAAGGAAAATAACAAAAATAATAAAGGACCCAATTTGGCCACAATTCTCAGTTTATTTTGGCATATCACACTTTTAAAATTTTGTAGAGAGAGTGTGGTGGTGCTGGTGGTGGTAGTGGTGGTAGTAGTGGTGGTGGTGGTGGTGGTGGTTGTTTCAGTTCTGCTGTGATGGGTGGTTATCCTGGAAAATAAAAAAAGTAAAAAAAAAAAAAAACGTGTGTCCTTAATGTGCGCATGTGTGTGCATCGTTTCTAGGATACCCCCAAAATTAAATATAACGTGAGGAAAAATAACCCAACAAAAAACACGCACACGAACAACACAACAAGAAAAAAAAGAAAAAATTGTTATACAAAAACCGTAGAAAGAAAGAAAACTGTGCTAAAAAATGAATGAAAGTAAAAACAAAAAAATTTAAAATGTCCAGTTTTTCGTAAAATCCTCAATCCGATGCAATTTAAATTAAATTTTAAAATTAAAAAGACACAAAATAAAAAAATAGAACAGAATGAAAAGAGGGTATAACAAATTTTTTTTTTTTTTTTTTTAAAGTAAAAAAACACCGAGAGCCGCGCGTATAACAAAACAGCGCGTGCGGGAAAAAAAAGGACTTTTAGAATTTTTTGTTTATTTTCTTGTTTGTTTTTTATTTTTTTTTTTTTGTATCTGTTATACGGGGATATTTTTTAATTAATACAAAAAAATCATCATCCATCAGGAAAAAATAAGGAGAATATCCTCGTCTTGTTATTTGGCTGTTCCTGGCTAAAGGGGTTGTGGGGGGGGGTTGTGAAATTGGAAATGTGTTAAAAACAAAAAGGAGAACAAATTGTAAATCCCGTCATCTGTTATACGGAGAGAGAGAGAGAGAGAGAGGGAGAGGGAGAGTTTTAACAAAAACCGTTCGTCGCCGCCACAAAAAATGATGCACACATGCCACGCAAGTGTTGATTTTTGAGTGTGGGACATTTGTTTTTTTTTTTTTTTTAATATATTTTTTCGCAATACCCCCCTCATAATATCCCCACCCTACGCGCGTGCGCGCGCGTTTGTGTGTGTGTGTGTGTGTGTGTGTAAAATTGGATCGTCGGCAGCAGGACACTCTGAACGTATGTTTGTAATTTTTTTGTGCTAATTTTATTTATTTTTTGTTGTATTGAGTCTCTCTTGATTTTTGCACCCCATTCTCACTTAACGGAATCCTTGAATTTTTACAAAAAAAAAAATGTTTTTTTTTTTTTCCTTTTCTTTGTACCGTTAACAAATATCCTCCGAGAGAAACTGTTATACAAAAAAAAAAAGTATAACTGTGTGTATTTCTTTTAACCGGTGGTTTCTTCTATTTTTGAGTATAACACAAGAATAAAGAAAATATCCCTTTTTGAAAAATGTCCCTAACCTAACTGTTTGTGTTTATCGTGTGGCATTTGTCCTGCAAGAAGGGAAAATTTTCTCCCTATATGGAAAATACACACACACACACACACACACACACACACACAAAACTTTTATATATATAACAAAAATTTTTCATGTATCCACCAAGTTGGATTTATACAAAATACACGGGGGTAAAAAAAAAAACTAACAAAACGAAACTGTGGCATTAAAATTTCGGGTGTATAACAGTTTATAGGTTAGAGTTTTTATTTTATGAAATTTGTTTGTTTTTCCTTCTCAATCTACTTTTCGTAAGTAGTCCTGGTTTTAAGAAGAAGAAGAAGAAGAAGAAGAAGAAAAAGAAAACAAGTAAACATTTTTAATTGAGTGATTTTGTTTCTGTTTTGTAGTTTTGTATAACAATTAACTGTTTAATTTCGAAGATAGCAAAATAAAAAAAAAAAAAAACAAAACTGTGATAATTTAAAAAAAAAAAATAAAAAAATAACTACCGCGTATAACAGTTCTAAGAAAAATCAAACCCCCAAGTATAACAGTTCAAGTTGAAACGAGTTAATAAAAAAAAGTTCTTTTTTTTTTTCTGTTGTTTTTAGGTTATAATTTTCTAGGGTAGCATTCATTTCCCCCCTCCCCCATCCATTTCCTCTTAAATCAGTCACATATAAAACAAAAGTGTTATAAATTCGAAGTGAAAAGTGCAAGGAAAAAGAAAAAGAAAGAAAAAAAAAAGTATAAAAAGTGATATTTTATTAAATTTCAATTTATTTTGTGTATGTCTATCATTTTAAATTACATCCAGTTATTTTTTGGCCCTACAAATAATTTAAATTTTTTTATAAAATTTATAATTTTATAAAATGGAGAAGAGGCACATCAGAGCGACGTGTAAGTTTTATTTGTTGTTATAATTTTTATGTCTTTTTCTTTTTCTCCTATAGTACGATTTAGCCCCGCTAACTGTTATACAAAAAACTTATTTCTAACAGACGGTGTATATAAAAATTTCTTTTATATTCCCTCATATAACAGTTAAGAGGTTAAATTTTGTTTTTGTTGAATTTTTATTAAAACTTTTTCTCGATATCTCCTTTAAATTTTCAATATAATAAATTTTAAAATATTCCAAAATAATTAATAAATTTATTTTTCCTCTTTCTCTTTCTATCATAACCTCAAAACATGAATCAACTCAACACGGGAATTGGTGGTGTGGCGCATACAACAAAAAAATTCGATATAATTCGCGGGATAAAAATGTTGAAACCAACGTTTTTAAAAATTAATAAAAATTTATATATAACACTTTTAAAATAATGAACTGTTATATAATAACAGTAATTATGTCTGGAGGAAGTACTAAACGACCCCCACCACCACGGTTATGTGGTTTACCTGGATTTAAAGCGACATCATGCCTAACTGTTGTTATGTTAGTTTGCCTTGAAACTGTTCTACTGTCAACAGTATCAAATTGTGCCAAGACGTTCTATATGCATTGGAATACCTCAAATAGCATGTGAGTAGGACACTTTTAATTATATTTAAAATATATTTAAAAAAAAAACAACAACTGTTATACTGGAACTTTAGATCTAAGCTGAGACGAATTTTCTTTTAAAAGGACTAATTCAAATATACGTTCTACGTTATACTGTTATACTGCCTAATATCATACATTTATACCAGTTATCTATTTTTATTTTATCTGTTATACACACACGTACTCTTTGGGGAAGAGGTAGGTGGGCCTGTGATAGTTCAGTTGTGATCTTAAGGTAAAGAGGATAGTTCGAAATGGTGTTACTCAACAATATTCCCTCGGGAGGTATCCTGTTTTTAATTTTACCAGAAAGTAGGATATGTTTACTTTGTTTGAGGAAAATTTTATAAATTACCGACAACCTTTAGGGCCGGGAGAGCATATCCCGTGGAAATGGAATTTTTCTACTACAAAATCTGAAAAGTTAACTTCAACACCCTGTAGCTCAAAATATTCCTTCGAGAGGTACCCTGTTTTTCTTTTGCTTAGAAAGCAGGACATGTTCTCTTAGTTTGAGCAAAATTTTATAAATTATCAACAATTTTTAAGGGGTTTAGGACAGTATTTCCCGTGAGTTTTGAAGATTTCCGTTTTTAAAATTAAAAACGAACAAAAAATCAACTTTTACACCCTGTAGCTCAAAATATTCTCTTAAGGGGTACCCTGTTATTATTTGTTTTTTTAAAGTAAAACATGTTGGCGTAGTATAGGAAAAATTTTAGACCTCTGTGATTATTTTTACGTCGAAGAGAGCATTTTTTATGAAAATAGATTTTTTTTTTCCCAATCCCTAAAATTCCAATTTTGCTTCAAGACGGGTAAAAATCACAAGGACCTATCCTGTTTTTATTTTATTTATTTATTTATTTATTTATTTTTTCTTAAAGGGCAACATGTTCCTGTAGTCTAGGCAAAATTTTAGAAATTATAAATTTATTTTAGGATCAGGGCAGAATTTTTTTCCGGAAAAGGGTCTTTTTTTCTTTATATAGAAAATTAGGCTCTCATCAGGTAAAAGTTTGGTAACTTGGTGAATTTAAATCATCATTTGACTGCGGTTTTTTGTGTTTTAGTTAGCTGATGGCCAGCCCTTTTATTTGAGCCCTAAAATCAAGCAGATCCGGCAAGATATTCAAAAATTCAATTTTTCGGCCTAAAAAATTCATGGGCCATTTTCGTGAAAATTGGAAAAATATTTGTTTTTCGTTTGTAAACATTTTTCCGTTGCAGTTGCTTAGTAGAATTAAAGGGCGTTTCATAACTGTAGCCCTTTTAGAGCGGAAACGCCTATTTGAGGACCACGAGTGTATTTCCTGTGAAATTGGGGCTTTCCCCTCTCCAAAATCAAGACTATCAATTTCTAAACCCTGTGGTTCGAAATATTCCCTCGGGACCTACCCTGATTTTATTTTTTTCTGAAAGGGCAACATGTTTTCATAATCTACACAAAATTTCAAAAATTATAAATTTAATTTAGGGTCAGGGCAGAGCTTTTTCCGGAAAAAAGGACTTTTTTTTTCTATATAAAATTTGAACCTCATCAGTTGATAACTCGGCGAATTTAACTCCGATTTGATTGCGGTTTTTTGTTTTGGACAGCTGATGGCCAGCCCTTTTATTTGAGCCCTAAAATCAAGCAGATCCGGCAAGGTATTCAAAAATTCAATTTTTCGGCCTAAAAAATTCATGGGCCATTTTCGCGAAAATTGGAAAAATGTTTGTTTTTCGTTTTTAAACATTTTTCCGTTGCAGTTGCTTAGTAGAATTAAAGGGCATTTTAGAACTGTAGCCCTTTTAGCGCGGAAACGCCTATTTGAGGATTACACGAGTGTATTTTCTGTGAAATTGCGTCGTTCCCCGTTTCCAAAATCAAAACTTTCAACTTCTACACCCTGTGGCTCGAAATATTTCCTCCGGACCTATCCTGATTTTATTTTTCTTTAAAAGGGCAATGTGTTCCCGTAGTCTGGGAAAAAAAATTTTTATAAATTACGAATTTATTTTAAGGCCAGGGCAGCGGTTTAATAAAATTCGCTGGTCTCCAAAATTAAACACCCTTTGGCTCAAAATATTCCATGGGGACCTACCCCCTGATTTTAAGTTTTTGTGAAAGGGCAACATGTTTTTTTTTTTTTTTTTAGTTTCAATAGGTTTTTGGATTTTTAGTTATACACTTAATAAAAGAAAATAAAGAAAAATGGTTAGAAATTGCAGGGAGGGAAGATTCTAGCGATACCATAAAAATTTATGGAGGTAATAAGGTTTTTTTGTTTTTTACTATAAAATTAGAAAATCAATAGCAGAATCACACTGAAAGTTCTGTTGGGGTGCGACCAATGGAAATAAACCAAAAAAACTAGAAAGATGAGAAATTTTTAAACCATAAATCACAATTAAAAAGTCTTCTGAAGAGATTTTCTTAAAAATTAAAATTAAAATCAAAGAAGATCCGGAAGAGAAATTCGTTTTTTTTTAGACGCTTAGTCTTTTGTCTGGTTTAGTTTTATTTTAAGATTTATTTGCTTTTTTAAGTTTTCAATGATTTCTTTAAGAAATGTCGCCACCGTCACCGCTTAAATAAAACTTGCGGTGATTCCCCCCTTTCTTTCAAACAAAAGAAATTGAGTCATCTCGTCTTAAAGTTAAATTTTTATTTTATTTTTTGATAAAATCGACAATAATTTTATTATTTATCATTTTAAAAATGTTAGTAAAGGGGTAGCTAGGGGGAGAGGGGTAGTATTAAAATTTTACAAAAGTTCTTAAAGTTTTTAGGGGGTATTCCATCAATTTGAAATTTCTGTTTTGTCCGTTAAAAATGATACGAAACTATGAAAATAATTTTCCCGCCAAATTTTATTTTACGTTTGAATTTCGTTTAAAAGAAAAATAATTGAATTTTTTTGTTTTTTTTTTTTTTATGTTGTTAAACAAAACGAAACAATTTTGAATTTTACCCTTAAAACTTTGGGAGTAGGAAAAGTTTTAAAAAATGTTTTTAATTTAAAAATTGTTCTTGTTTTAAAAAAAAAAAAAAAAAAATTGTAAAAGGGCTACTCTCTCTCTTTTTTGGATTTTTGTTCGACTTGAAAAAGATGTGGGTAGACGATGGGGGGAAGGGTGGGGGGTGGGGGTGGGGGGTGGGGGTGGGGGGATGAAAAGGTAGTGGGGATTGTTTGATTGTTTTAAATTTCGACTGGACATTTTGTTAAAAAAGTTGACCTGTGTGAACAAAATAAAAATTTTGTCCCAGTTTTTTGTTTTGTTTTTTATTTTAAGTTCAATGAAGACTTGTCCCGCCGCCGTAGATTAAGTAACTTCCCCTCTCCCCCCACCCACCCACCCACCTTCTCCCTTCCCCTCTGCTCTGTCTTTAGGTCGTAAAATATTTCGAATTACGTTGAAGTTGAGAAAATACTTTTAAAAGAAAAAAAAATGAAAGCAAATATGCAGTTTTGTGTTTTTTATAGGGTTTTGGTTTTTTTTTTTTACATAAAACAGTAGTCGGCTAGGTGGTCACTGTACCCCTGATTTCTCCTCCATCATCCCCATACCACATCCCTTCTACTTTCAAACCGTCCACTCCTTCTCTGTGGCTTGCTACTTCTAGCGCTCTAGCAACTCCTGTGATTTTTTTTTTTTTGTTAAGTAGGCTGGTTAGTCCGTCAGTCAGTCAGTCATTGAGTGCCCTACCCCCCATCCATTCGCCGTCTCCCTTCTCATCCTTCACCACCTCTTACACCCCTTCCACCCGTTCCACCCCTTCCACCCCTTCCAACCCCTTTAGAAAATTGTTGGACGTCTGGATGGATGAAGTTGTGGTATGTCCCCCTTTCAGGATTTTTTGTTGGCTCTTTTAATTTTATTACTTTTTTGTTTTTTCTTTTTCTTTTTCTTTTTCTTCTTTTGATTTTGTAAATTTTACTCAATTTCCAGGTTAATTTAAAAACTAGGGTAAAAAAAAAATAAAATAAAATAAAATAAAAAATAGGAGTAGCTTACCCACCACCCCCCACCCCCCACTCCCGACCACCACCACCACCACCACCACCTCCCCACCACCACCTCCCCCCAAACCACCTCCCCACCACCACCTCCCCACCACCACCTCCCCACCACCATCCCCACCACAACAGTCTAGCCGCCTCAAGTAAATTGAGGTGAAAAGGTGTTTTAATGGTTGTGGGAGGGAGGGGGGAGGTTGGAGAAAAAAGAGGAGGCGGAACAGAAGGCAGACATAAAAAAGTTTTATACTTGGGGCCCTTCCTAGTTTTTCTTTTTTTTTTTTTTTTTTTTTAAGGTTTAAATGTCTTTAAGTATAAAAATTGTGTTATAGATGGCGCTTCTATTAAATTTTGAGGTTAAGGTAGAAAAATTGAAGTATAATAATCGCAAAATATTCCAATTTTAATTGTTATTTTTCTACTTATCAAAGTAAAAAGTAGTCTATAACTTAATTAACATTATTTTTGTGTATTTAATTAAAAAATTTTACTAATAACGAATAATCCGTTTAGGTGTATTTGTGTAACAAACATACAACAAAAAAAATTATTACTTTTTTTAAGTATTTCGCACAAAAATTAGGTCAATAAAATCGTTGATAACTGTTTTTTTTAAAAGGTTTATTGAGTGTACCTCAATTTGTTCCCCCTCTCCCCCCCCCCCCCCCTTCACCCTTTTAAAAATGGTTACCGGTGGTAAATCATAGAAAATTGCTCTAAATTGAGTTTCTGCCTGTTCTTCTTGAAGCAAATTATCCCCCCCCCCCATTTATCGAAAAATGAAATGAATTAAAAAAAAATTTAAAAGAAAAAAAAAAAAAAACACAATCCATTTAGAGGGGTAATTGAGAGGGGGAGGGGTTTTTACACTGTTTCTCGGGTTGAGAGTCTCACAGTATGAGGGAAATTCGGGGTGTGTATGTTTTAAAAATTGAACGATAGAAAATTTGATTTATGAATTATTAGAAATTGTTGTTTTATTTTGGTTTTTTTGGTTTTTGTGGTTTTTATCGAAAAAGAATGAATTTCTGATGAGGTGTAGGTCATACAAAAAAAAACCCCCTTCCATCCCAAACATAACCTCAAAATAAAAAAAAAACCATCCCACAAACATGCAAACTAAAAGGAGAGTGGAATTTGTGAATTTTCTCGTATTGTGTTTTCTTTTTTGGTTTTTTTCGTAAGGTAAATGAAAAACCAATTTGGCTTTTCATGACTGATTGCAATTTGAGGGGTTTTTTTATTTTCGCGGAATAGTAAACCGCTATTTGACTGTGGTAATCACTCAAAATAACTTTTTTTCGTTTCAAAGGATAGCCGTGTACATTTCGTGTCCTCCCTCCCTCCCCGCCCCCCTCCTATTGCCTCTCCACCTTTGCTAAGCACCCCTTCCCCTCTCCCCCACAATCCCACAACCCCACGCCCATATCCGTCTATTCTTCCTTTCCCCTGATAGTGTTTGCGGTTTTTTTTTTGGGGGGGGGGATTGGGGGTCAAAATAAAAAGGGCTTTCAAATTCGTCGTCAATTTTCTCCTTTTTGTGTGGTTTTATTCCCTGAAATTGTACAATTTCAATAGGAAAAACAAAAAAAAAAAGGCTAGAGAATTACGAGGTTTTTTTTTAGGGGATGGTTGGGATAATTTAACCCCTCCACTATTTTCTCAAGTTTAATGGTAAAAAATTGCTTGCTGTAAGGGTGGGTAAGTCGGTTATTTAAGGGCGCCGCAAGGGGGTGGGGGGGGGGGGTGGGGGGCGTGTATATGGTTTAGCCAAATTAAAAAAGTTAGTTTTACCATTCTTGGAATCCTCTTAACAATTTTAAAACAAAATTTTTGGGGTAATTTCGTTAATTTGAAAACGGTAGTGGGGTATAGGGGGGGGGGTATGCACCTATTTTTTTTTTGCTAGCACGAAATCGTTAAAAATTAATTTCACCTTTAAGAAATGTCTGGTTTTTGTTTTGTTTATTTTTTAGAAAATTTTAAGATTTTAAAAATTTTTACTTGGACTGATGGAGTCAGTGGAAATTTAAAAAATTTATTTTCTTTTAAAAGGGCTTTTCCGTTTTTAAGTTTTTTTGGTAAATCACCTCGAAATAAATTAGTTAAATAATTTTAAGCAAAAGGAAGAAGAAGATCGGTGGAAAAAACGAGATTTTAAAAAATTCGTTTTTACTTGACTTTGAGGGTCTCAGAAGAAATTTATAAAAAATTGTTTTCCTTAAAAAGGACTTTCCCGACTCATTCGTTTCTCTAACTGGTATAAATGTTATGCTTTTTTTTTTTGTTGTTCATATAGTAAAATAGTAAATAAATTTATTTATTAATTAAAATCTTAAATTACATTTTACAAATTAAAAATTTCAAAAAGCAAAATGTGCCTGAAAACGTATAAAAATAGAAATCAAGGAACGTTCGAGCTCATTTTGTATTTAAAATCAAAAAAGAAGGACACTTTTAATTCTTAAGAAAATCTTTTAATTATTTCGCACGAAAACCTTTAAATAAAATCAAATCAGTCTCAGGTAATCAAAAAAAAAAAGAAAAACAAAAATTGCTTGATATCCAAAACAATCCAAAAATAAAATTTCATCCTAGACTTGCTTTATGTTTTTGTTTTTTTTGTATTTTATGAAATTTAATCCCTAAATTGATAGTGGGGTCCATTTTTAATAAATCAGCAATCCCATAAACCTCTATATGTAAATTTTAACATTTTAACATTTTTTTTTTTTTTTGTTATTTACTATAAAATCTTTGCCTATTTTTCTCTCCCCCTATTTCTCTTGTTTTAGAATAGAAACCCTCATGGGATTTGTATTTAGTCCCTTCCCCTCCCCCCCCCCCTTCCCCCTACCCCCTCATCCCACCCTACTGCTCCACTCTTCCCCTATTCCAAAAATACAATGGCGGTATATTTTTGAATGTGTTCTCTCCCCATCCATCTCCATTGGCCCCCTTTTCTTTTCTTCCCAAGGAAAAATGAAAATGAGGGTGGAGCGACAGTTTTTGGATTTTGGGGGATGCTTCGAAATGTGATAAATGGCCATCAAGTCCTGCAAATAAAGCGCCATTTAGTTTAATCCGTAAAGTGAAGAAGGATGGGAGATAGAAAATAGGTTGAGGGGGAGGGGATGATTGAGAAAATGATACCCATAAAATGCCTTTTCATCATCTTCGATTTTGTCTTGTACTCGGGTGGTATGTCTTTTATTTTTTTGATTTTAATAAAGTTAAGTACTTAAGTGTCTAGTTTTTGCCCTGATGTAGCAGGGGGTAGTAGGGTGGAAGGGGGAGGAGTAGCATACATCGAATTTATGATGTTTCATGCATCTGGGGGGGGAGGGGGAAAGCGATTTAATGCATTTTCCCTTTTTTTGGCTTCGCCCCTATCTTTCTCTAATGAAAGAAATGTTAAATAAAAATTTTACTTTAGCGATTAGCAAGGATGTTAAAGAATAAAAAAATGATTTTCAGTAAAATTTTAGTTCGTAGGTCGTAGAATTAACAAAACTTTTGTGGAGATATTCCAGATATAAAAGAAATGCGTGCTTGTCTGCTTGTTTGTTTTTTAATTTTTACTATTTCTAAATTGAATTTTCATACAAATTTTGTATTTAAATTTAAAATTATTGATAATTATAAAAAAAAACACCCAACAAAAATGCTTTAATACCCACCCATCCCCTCTAGACATATCCAAAACCTTTTCTTCGAGAAAATTTTTGTTGGCTCTACAAGAAAAATCTTCAAATCGAAATTATTTATTTTCTGTATGAAGTAAAATTTTTGTGGCTGGCATCCGAATCTTCATCTTTATCCAAGAAATTGTTTGATGATGTTAAGAAGCCTGGTGGTATAGCCGGGTGCGACCGGGTGCAGGGCGTTTCGTCGCTTTACTTTTAGCCCAGAAAACCAGTTTCTTTCGAATTTTGTCTGGTGGTTTAACAAAAGATGTAAAAGTAAAGAAGATGGAATTGTTTGAGAAAAAGGTTTATATGGTTGTGAGCGGATGGCTGAAGAAGAGGAGGAGGAGGAGGAGGGTATACCAAAGGCACAAACACATGCGCTTCAGAGGTACTTTCTTATTTTTGTTGGAAATATACCCCGAAAACATTCTCCGGTTTTGAACCTTCTTCTCTTGAGTGTAATTCTTTTGGCCAGGTAGTACCTTTTTTTTTTATTTATTTATTTTATGTGTATGGTCTCTCTGGGTAAGATAAAATAAAAAAAACAAAAATAAGTAAAATGTAAAAGGTGTGAGAGAAGAGAGGTTTGAAAAACTTCTTTAACTTGATAATTTCAGGTAAAAAAGACGATGGGTAAATGATGAAAAGAGAGAAGAGAATTAAAAGAATTTCTAAAGAGTAAATCGCTTGTTGTAAAAGAGAACAAGGAAGAAGAGAAAGAGAGTGGGAGAGAGAGAGGAGAGAAAAATGTTAAAACGATCCCACTGATCGTGTTGAGCTGCGCGCGCAGAAGTAAACCGAACAAATACAGCGAAACCAATTCTCGTTCTGATCGCCTTAAACATTTCGCTGTTCTTAAATAACTCGGTCCCCTTTTTCCATACGATCGGAACTTCTTGAAAAGGTATAAAATGTGTTTTTTTTTTTTTTTTAAACATTCTCCACAAGAAGAAGAAGAAGACGAAGAAGAAAAAGAAGACGATGATCATCTTCATCGGTTTCTTGTTTCTCGATCATTTCGGAATTATTCCCTCTTTTCGTTTCGTTTCGTTTGTAAATTTTTATTTTATTTTCGTAAGATGAGATTTTTGTTGTTTTTTTTTGTTTTTTGTAGGATTGGCGGCGGGTCATAGGGAGCCCTATTCTTTGTTTAGGTGGTAGGAGGGGTGGGAGGGGAAAGTGGTAAGAGTTGAGGATTTGTCTTGAGAACATTTTTAAGAAGTGGTTTAACCACATTCGTGACCCCTTCCCGTTTTTCTGGTCGGTGCTGCTGTCTGCTGATTTTTGCTTTTTGCTTTTTGCTGCTTGCTTGCTGCTGGCCCTGCTCTTTACCATTTTTATCGGATCTTAAATTTTTCCCCTTCCTCCTCCCCTCGTCCGTCTTCCATAACCTCTTTTTATTTTTGTTGTCTTTTCTATTAAAGCTTTCTTCCAAAGACTCTTTTGTTTTGGGAAGATATGTTTAAATGTTTGTAACTTTCCTTACCAACAGTAATTTTTTTTAAATTTTTAATTCAGTAACTAACCCCCAAGTACCTAATTTTATTGTTCGTTATTTAACTATTTTATGTTTTAATGATTTAGCGTGAACAAATTTCACAGAAAATAAATCGCATGATTGCTTTTGAATGCAATTCAATTGCGTGGTAAATAAAATAAAAAAGAAATGAAATAATTGACGAGATATAAAATTTCAATGAGGGGGGTGTTAAGGTTATTTTGAATTTTTTTTTCGTTCTTAAGGGTTGGCGTGATGTTTTATACAATTTTTATTTATATATTTAGTTTTTTTTATCGTATTACCTTTTATTTGAGACCCTACTCGGGGGGTCTTATTTATATGTTTTGTTATATAGGGCTATATTTATATATTTTTTAAAACAATTTGTATACCCCTCGAATGGGGTCTCAAATGAAAGGTAATGTTATGAAAAAGGCAATTATATAAATTAAAAGTTATTTAATGTGAATTTCATTAATATAAAATTAAAATTTAATAAATGAAGGTGAGAAGAAGCTCCTGAAATGATTTTTGATACTCCACCTACCCCACCCCTAGAATATTGCCAGTCATCCTGTTACAGCAGATATCATAAAAAACAGGAGGCAATCAGGCAGGGAAATTAATTTTCCTTCCAACAGCAGCACCACAAGCAGTGGCGGCGGTAGCGACGACGACGACGACGACGATGACGACGATGACGATACAACGATACAACGACACAACGACAACGGCTTAGAATGTTGTTGCCCTAATGTCCTTTGATTAATTTAAATATGGCGGCTCACACACACACACACACACACATATCCATAACAGACATGTACGTGTATAGATTTTATTCCCTGCGTCCCTGTTTAATCGTTTTGTTCCTGTTTTGGATGTTTCCTCTTTATAAAATACTACGGGCCTCCGCCCCTGCCCCCCCCCCCACCCCTCCCTCCTCTCCCAGACGCACCCTTCGGGATATATTTCCGTCTTATATTGCACCCTACGCACCCCAATACAGAGCCCCTTAAAAGGTATGCCATACATGCATAAATAAAACTTTTTAGACTGTGAGCAGACGCACACACACCATTCCAAGTGTATGTGGGGCCCTACGTGTAGGGCTCCTGTGTAAACGCATGTCAGCACCTCCTTCAGGACTCTCTTTGTCCCCCTAACTTTCACATTTCTTTAAATCTCCCTTTCCCATCCTACCCTAACTGTAAAAGTTGATGCAATCGAGAAATTGTGCAGTCTTCACCCGAGTATCACCCCTCCCCCCCGTCTCGTCTCAATATCTCCGTCACTGGCAACCTACAACCGCTACTTTACCATCCCCCTTATCCTGCTTAACCACCACCCCTCCTTATCTACCCTTCAATGCGACGCACTACACCTTCTTCAGTCCTTTTACCGTTTTTATTTATTTCTTTATTTATTTATTTCTCTCACTCTCTCTCTCTTTCTCTTTCTCTTTCTCTCTAGAGTGATTTTGTGCTGTTAGCGGACGCCACTGTCGCGAGGAAAAATGTTTGTTTTGTTTGTTTTATGTTTATTTTTATCAATCAGCCGTTTTTAGCAGAAAATATGCGTAGGATAAAATGAATAAAATACAAAAAAAAATAAAATAAATAAATGAATGGCCCCCTTAGCGAAATCGGATTGGTTTTGGTTTGGATTGTTTAGGAGAGGTGAAAGGAGGGGGAAAGGGCTCCGAGGCATAGAATGCAATGTTTTGCCCTATTTTAAAAAAGATTACATTTTTTTTGGTATTGATGAATCTTCGACTTTTTCTAATTTTAACAATTTAACCTCAAATATTTCAATCTAACCTCAAAATTTTATAATTATTCGTTTAAAATATTTTTAAGGCCTATCACAACCAGAGGGTACGCATCCCTTTTTGGGTGCATTAACCCCCTCCATCCCTCTCCTAACAAATTCTGTGCGTCGTCGTCGTCGTCGTCGTCGTCGTCGTCGTCGTCGTCGTCGTCGTCGTCGTCGTCGTCGTCGTCGTCGTCGTCGTCGTCGTCGTCGTCGTCGTCGTCGTCGTCGTCGTCGTCGTCGTCGTCGTCGTCGTCGTCGTCGTCGTCGTCGTCGTCGTCGTCGTCGTCGTCGTCGTCGTCGTCGTCGTCGTCGTTGTCGTTGTCGTTTTGGTCGTTCTCGTTGGCGCTGTAGTCATTAACCAACCCTAACCTAAGTTTCTAGAAAAATAAATAAATAAAATAAAAAAAAAAAACGTTCAACCCTAGATAGGGGGGGGGGGTTCTAAGAATCATGACTTTTTTTTATTATTTACTTATTTATTTATTTATTTATTTTATGTGTGTGTGTGTGTGTAAATGGGTGGTGGGGTGGTGCAGCACTTCATTTTCACCGCACCATCACCACCACCAAGACCATCATTTAGAAAAAGCTAGGGTTGCATCCTTAGCCCACATACACGTGGTAGTGGGTGAATGCAACTTTCCTTGAGGTAGCCTCGGTCTTCTTCTGTTCTGTATTTTTTTTTTTTTTTTTTACACTTGATGCACTTTCTACCCTCGAAACACCCTAAGCAGACTTTACTAACACTTTGATACGAATTTCAAATCCCTATATAAATTTTACGCTTTTTATGTTTCGTAAATTAATAAAATTTTGTGTATTAGGAGTATTTTGGGGTCGCTGATCATGAATTTTGTAATAGAAGTAGAAATTTTATATTAAAATTTCTTAAATAATTTCATCCCCTCCATTTTGTTTTTTTTATATTGAAAAAGAAAAAGAAAAAGAAATCATACAAAAAGTGTCTGCGTTTTATTAACTGAGAAAATTAAGAAAATTTTGTATGAGGATGAGGGGGTAAGAGAGTCAAAAGTCTTGCATTTAAGTGCCACCAATTAATGTCCCCATGCGAAGGAATGAACAATTGAAAAATTGGGGTAGAGAGGAGCGTTATTAAATTCGATTTTAGAAAAATATCGACTATTTTTCGGTTTTATAATTTTACCAGTTCTTGTCTTTGAATGCACTTTTAAATGAGCCCCCACATGACATATCTTGGAACTAAAATTTCTTTTAAAATACATACCCCCTCCCCTCCCCAAAAAAACCCTACTTTATGAAACTTTCTTTAACAAATATCATGTGGGGTCTCGAATAAAAGCTCTTGATAAAAGGATTTCAAAAAAAATATTTGCAATTCGAGTTGGACCAGTTGTATTATTTTTTTTTGTTTTTTTTTACAAACTTGCAATTTTTAGTGCAATTTTAATCTATTGGGGAATTTGGTGTGCGGTTTCCTGTAATTTTTACTCCAAACTTATTACGATTTTGGGCTTTCTGGAGAGCGGGGTATGTCCTCGGAGCCTATTTACAAAATATTGGGGTTCTGCGATTTTTTTCCAAAAATTAAGAGCCTATTTTTGCCTGAGTGAACCCCTCTTGGAGCAATTTTTAGTGAAAAGTTAACCTTCTGGGAACTTTGGCGCTACGTTTCCTGAAAATTTTACTCGAGACTTATCCCGGTTTTGGGGTTCCTGGAAAGCGGGACATGTTTCTGGTGCCTCCTAAAAATGTTGAGGATCGACGATTCTTTTCCGACAATTTAGAGCCTTTTTCCACCTGAGTGGATCCCACTTGGAAAAATTTTTATCTACTGGACACTTTGGCGCTCCGTTTCCCGAAAATTTTACTTGAAACTTATTCCGGTTTTGGACTTCCTAGAGAACAGGGCTTGTTTTCAGAGCCTCCTGAAAATATTGGGGCTCTGCGATTTCTTTCCGAGATTTTAGAGCCTATTTTTGCCTGAGTGAACCCCTCTTGGAGCAATTTTTATTGAAATGTTAACCTTCTGGGAACTTTGGCGCTACGTTTCCCGAAAATTTTACTCTAGACTTATCCTGATTTTGGACTTTCTGGAAAGCGGGACATGTTCCCGGAATCTCATAAAAATATTGGGGTATATGCGAGTTTTTTTCCGAGAATTTAGACCTTATTTTCACCGGAGTAGATCCTACTTGGAACAATTTTTAGTGCAATTTTAGCCTTGTGGGCACTTTGGCGCTTCATTTATCGAAAATTTTACTTTAGACTTATCCCGGTTTTAGATTTTTTAGAGAGCAGGGCTTGTTTTTAGAGCCTCCTAAAAATATTGGGGCTCTCCGAGAACGTAGAACCTATTTTCACCTGAACTCAAAAGTTTCTCATTCATTCATTTCGCTTAGATTGAATTGTGTAACTTTCAGGAAGTATTCCTCTCATGGTGCCCATGGTTATATCGCATTTGTTAAGATTTTAAAAACCCATCTATTTTGTTCACTTTTATCAATTCTATCAGTTAACGTTACAGAACGCCTCCATTAAAAAAATTGTGTTGGCATTTTTAAGCCTTAATCACTAAAGTTAAATTCGATATTTGGACGCCAGACCAGACGCCGAGTGACCTATCGGATATTCCCCCCTACCCTTAGTCTGTTAAGAGGAAAAGACGAACAAAACTAATTTCGATATGTAGGGTCATCGAATTGTTTAATGTTATTAAAGTAGTACAATTTCAATTGGAGAGGGTGTATTTTAAGTAAAATCATCTAAATATTCAGGTAACATGCAAAAGAGAGTGCCCCCTCCCTCCCCTTCCACCACCCTTAGCCCTACCTTATCTAAGAAATTCTACGACTAACACTTGTTCGCTTATTATGCCCACCTTTGGAAGGTAGACGATAACGACCAAAAAAGAAAAATAAATAAATAAATAAATAATAAGAAATGAGAGAATCAATTTAGTGACGGTGGCCTCTTTAATTATTTATTACATGGCATATAACATCACAAGTGAATACCCCCCCCCCCCCCCATCCCCCCCTCCCCTCTCTTCTACACCCCTGGATTCGTTATTTTCTCTATTTCTCTTAGAATTCAATTGTAATTCTCCTGTTTCCTTCCTTACTACCTTACCTCATCCCTCATCCCTCATCCCTCATTGCCATGCACTCTATTATGCTTTCATGACTTATGCTTTCCTATATCTGGTTATTTTCAAACCCCTACCTCCTCCCCCCACACACACACCCCCTACTCTCTTTGCACGCGATCTAGGGTATATTTAGATATTCAGTAAGTCATTTCACTTACTCAATCTACCAATTTTCTATGAAATTCTAAGGGTAGGGAAGGGGAAGGGTGAGAGGGAGGGGCAGGGGATAGGGGAAAAGTATAGCGCTCTAATGACTGTCATGTCTATCTTCATTAAATCTGACATTGGAAATTTTCAAATGTCATTTTGAATAGGAAATGTTCGTTATCGTTTTTGTTCCTAAATTTAAATCTGTGGTGTATCGAAAACTTAAGGAGAGGGTGAGTGACGGGGGGGGGGGGGGATAAATTGGTTTAGGTGATGGGGTGGACGAATAGGGGATGGTAGGAAAATAATTCTTGCATTACAAATAAATGAATTACTCATAATTTAATGGAATATATATTTTTTTTTTTTTTTACTTTATTTCATTGTATCTGAAAATTCTTAAAATATATTTGGGTTTAAGTTTTGGCTTAAGCTTGGTTTACAAAAAAAAAAAAAAAAAATGGTTTAAGGTTTAAGTTCGGAATAGGGGGGAAAAATTGGGCCGATTCGAATGAAATTTTACAAGAGCGCCTTTTACTTCCTTGGTCTAAAATGGAACGATCTCAAAGAATTTTGTTTTTGTTTTTTTTTGTTTGTTTGTCAGTCGGCTACAGCAGTTTCCCGAAATTATTTCACTTTTTAATTTTGACACTTTGTCACCGCCATTCTTTCTCTCCGCATAAATTTCATTATAAAATCGATAAGACTTACCACAAATGCCTCCACTCCACTTACAAAAACACAAAAAAAACAAAAAACAACCTGAAAGATAACAAAAAATGAAAAAAGGAATTGATCCTGTAAAAAGTCAAAAAAAAAAAAAATAAATTAAAACGTCCAGTGTAACTCATAAGTTGGTGGCCGCCGATTAGTCGCAGAATTGGAGGCCATTTTTTTTTTTGGAAACATCATGGATGACATGCAGTCATAAAAAGATCAAGTAGTTCATAAATTTGGTTTATGAATTTGCTAACAATTTTACAAGAACTTGACTAATCTCGATGCATATTAAAAATGTTGACAAAGATCAAGGCAAATTGGGCAGAAGGAATACTTTTTGGTGTTTGGTACTTTTTCTAACCATTTTAAAATTCGCAATTCGTTCGAACAGCAACTGGGAGACAGTGACAGTGTCCCAGTGCGGCTAGTGCGGTTAGTGTGGCTAGTGTGGCGGTAAAATACACATCAAGTCAAGATGAAGACATGGCGAATAAAAGTGAAATTTTTGCATGTAAGTAAGGATTTAGTAAAATTCGAAAACATTTAAAGTCTGAGAATTCAATTGATAGGAAATTGTTTGCCCAGGAGATATAAAATTGTCAGTGGGCAAAATGCAGTTTAAAAAAAAAATTACCAAATGTCGAGTCATATGACACGTTTTCCGAAAACAGCCTTATGAAGGGGGGGGGACAAAGAATTGTTAAAATTAAAAGTTTGAATATTTCGTTAACTATAGCCGACCGATAAAAGAATTCGTTAAGATCGTTCCGTTTTAGATTAAACAGATTAAATCACCTGTAAAATTTTATTCGAATCGGCCAATTTCCCCCTATTTCGAACTTGTTCCTAAAAAAAATTTAATACTGGCGTTTTAGCTCAAAAAAGCAAAAATACAGAAAGACCTAAGCATAGTTAAATTCATTTATTAATTGGGAGAGAAATTGATATTTAATTATTTCGTTTTATCATCAATTTACCACCACAGTTTCAGGTGATTAAGTTTAGAAAAAAAAGGTTTAATATTTTTTGTTTGTTTGTTTTTCTTTTATAAATCAATGTTGGTATCATTTTACCCAATAAATTGATTTAAATTAATTTAAATTTTATGTTTTAAGTTTCAATGAAAACATTCAAAAGTATTCCAAAAATTTTATCCCCATCCCACTTCTGTTTAACATTTTCTTCTCCAATTCAAAATATTTTCCATTTTTTGTTTTGTGTGTAATGCAATTGTTTTTTTTTTTTTTTGATTTAATAATTGTAACGCTATACGTGTATATTTTAATTAATGATTAACCCTTTGACCCATACATTTCTGTAATGTATCATTTTGCACTAAAATTCGTATATGAGGGTGTTTTTTCTTGCTCGCTGAATACAAATCTGAAATCAGATTTTCAAAATTCAAAATGGCGGCCAAGATGGCGGACCAAAATCTAAACAAATTAACTGTTTTCTATGAAACTTGGTATATATAGTTTTCTTTTTTATAATACACTCCGATCTTTGGAATTACAAAATTCTAGATTCAAATTCGTAATCTACGAGGCAGAAAACCTATATACACCAAGTTTCATAGATAATAATTAATTTTTTTTTTTGGATTTTGGTCCGCCATCTTGGCCTCCATTTTAAATTTTGAAAATATGATGTCAGATTTGTATTTAGCGATTCAAAAAACCCCCTTATATGACTTTTTGCAATAAAGTGATGAAAATAAAATCATTTCGAAAAAAAGTCTAACTTTTGCATCCGCCATTTTTTATTTTGGAAATCTGACTTCATATTCGTGTTCAGCGACCCCAAAAAACCCTAGTGTATCAACTTTTATCGAAAATATTTCATTTTTCAATGAAAAAAATGAGTTTGAGTAAGGTGGGACGTTTTAGGGTTAATTATGTAGGAAAAAATTGTGCTTTGATTATTCTGATTATTTTATATACCCATACCGTCCTATCGCTATCATCACAATTAGAAAAAAATAAAACTTTTTCATGTAATCATCAATTTTATTGCGATGATACCCGTTAAAATGGTGGGGGATTACAATACCACATGAATGGATAACGTTTACTCTCTGATTAGTTACTGGGGATATTAAGGGTTGTAAATGAATTTCGGGTGGAGGGGATAAGGATAGGGGAAGGGGGCCTAGATAAAATTTTTATTCTCTAACTACTACTTTTACATTTTCCGAGAATTTATGGTAAATTATTTCTACTTCAGGAATTGATTACAAAATTATTTTTCTCTTATAATGGTGGGGAGGGAGTGGACGGCTGGTTAAATATTGAGTAGGGGAGGGGGAATAGGGGAAACTGAAAATTGATGGTGGTAGGCGGAAGGTATGTAAAGGTAATAAAATGTAAATAAAAACCCCATCATGTTGGGTATCAAATAAAAGCTTATTAAATCGATATTTCAAAAATATAACAATTATTTATAAATTAATAAATTTGTTTAATAAAATGTTCAATAAAACAAACAAATAAATCATCTGTAGACTTTTATACTTTTCGAACGAACTCTTTTAATTTTTTTTGTTTTTTTTTTTGTCATTAATACCAAATGATGTAAACTGAAATGAAATAAAAAAAATTAATAAATAAAAATTAGGGGGATGCGGGGGGTGATTTTCTGGGGGATGAACATATCATCATCGTCGTTGTCGTTGTCGTTGTCGTCGTCGTCTTCTTTGCCCGGTAATCGCATAACATGAGGTTTCTTCCTGAGTAGGTCAGTAATTGAGCTATCAAATTCGTCGGCCAACCCTTAAAGTAAATTAAGCCCTTAACCGTATAAAATTACGAAGAATACGAAAATGCCAGCAAAACACAACAAACAAAATATGAAAAAACCTTTTAAGGGGCAAATGTGGTCGGGTAAAAGTATAAAAAAAAAAAAAAATGCTAACTTTAACGAGGGATAAACGGACACCCCTTTTAGGTTTTTATTCAGTTAGTTAAACCCCATTTTTTGTTGTTTTTTGTTTTTAAGAAGAAAGAAAAAAATAAAACCAACTACCGTCTCTTTTCTGTTCTTACCCCCTACCGTCTTTCCCCTTCTTACCCCCTTACTAAGTCCTAGGGTATTTAATTTTATTCTAGAAAACAACAATAGTTTTTTTTGTTTTTTGAATTGCCGAAAAACTATAAAACTTCTTCTCGAATTATAGCGAATTTTATTTTATTCGAAAAACGGTATATCAATGTAATTTAATAAATTAAAAACGAAATTTTTATAGAGGAAATATTTTTAGTAAAAACGTCTTGGTTTTTTATCTTAATCATCTACTTGGGTAATCAGGTAAAATGTTTTTGTTTAAAAAATTTTTTTATATCGTTCAAATTTACAATTGCCGAATTGCGAATTTATGTTTAAATTAATTAATACATTCTAAGGAATGTATAAAAAATAAATTTGATATTTTCATAAAATAAATTTTCTGAAAAAAATCATCTTAGTTTTTGAAAATAAAATTTTAAAATTGATTTTCTCTTGAAAATTGTTCACAGTTTCTAACACAGTTCAAAATTAATTTTTCCCTTTCATTTTTATTATTTTACCTTCTTCCTCACTTCATTCTCCTTCCCCTATGCACATTTAATTTTTTTTTTTTAATAATCAAAGAAAATTTTCAACAATCAACAAAAAGGAGCCCAAAAATGTTCCTCTTAAAATTTTTTTTTGCATTGTACTTTTGCTGTTCGGTTGGACTTAAATTAAATCGGAAGTTGGGGGGAATTGTTGTGTGTCCCCCCCCCACCAATTTTACAGTCTTTACAGTCTGATAAATTTACAAAAAAAAAAAATATACCACTCGATTCGACTCGAAATTGGTAAGGCAATTTTAATGCATTTTTTTTGTCGTTCCTTGTTTTACCTTATACCGTCCCCCTTATACCCCTCCAAACAAGGAATTGTTTCTTTCAAGTTTCCTTTACCAAGCCCCCTCTCCATTTCTCCCCTCCACCCCCTACCTCTTTGTCCGAATTTAAAAAGATTTTGTTTCTTTTTTTTGTTTTAAAGCCCCAAAAATCTGCTCATTTTACCTCCTTAAAATTGATTTACTCTTAAAAATGTTCTGATTTTTTAAAGAGTATTAAAGAATTTAACTTGAATGTTGTCATTTAGTTTGAAATAAAACAAATTAATTAGTACAGGGTGTCGCTTAAATAAAATTTAATTGAAAATTTTGAAAAGAACTAAAAACGCAAAAGATTCGTAACGATTTTTATGGTTTGTTTTTTTTTTAAATTTATAAAATACCCCGTCCCTTTATTACCATGAGTTGTTTGATTTAATCAAAAATAAGGGGATGATACAGGGTGGGGATAGGGGAAAGGGGTATAGTGCAAACGAATCTCTACAGAACAGAAGTGTTATATTCGTCGAGAATAGGAAACAAGCGATCACTTCTAAAGGTAGACTAATTCACAAAAAAATAAATCTACCCCAATCATCGTTATCATCCCCCACCCCCTCCACTGTACAGTCCGTCGACCCTATATACATTTCGTATGTTTGTGTATATACCACAAAAGGAAAATAACAAAAAAAAAAAAACCGGAAATTGAAATCTGACAAGAATTAAATTAAATTTTATCATAACATCAGTTTCAGGTAGTGAGACGAGAAGCATCGTCGTGCTGAAATTGTAAAGCGAAAAATTCCTGAATCCGAGAGAGTAACAATAGAATGAAAAATCTATAGGGTGGCACAAAAGTTTATAGAATTTCATAGGTATGAGGTGTATTTAGGTAGGAAGGTAATGGAAAATATGAAGGGTATGCTTATTTTTTTTCTATAGAAATTCACTGTACATTTTCTCAATTTCAGAGATTTCATTGTAAAATTGACGAATATTTAAAAATACGATTGGGATATAAAATTCGTCAATTTATTGAATAGTTTCATAACAAACAAACAAAAAAAAAAATTCATTGCTTTAAATTATAAAAATGATACCCTCGGTAGTAGACTTACTCATCGGAGTGGAGATTGGGACTTGGATGGGAGGGTAAAGGCTCCCCTCTGTCTGCAATTGTTCGAGAAAAGAGATAACGTCCACTGTCTTTCGGATGATGGATTGATTTCCCCATTAAGCCTTACTTTGGGACTATTTTAAGCGATTTTTGTTGTTTTTTTGCTGTTTTTTTTTAGTTCTTTCTTTACTTTTCTTATTTTGTTTTCTGAGAAAAGACAAAGAAACTCACCCTGTGTCGTTATCTAAAAGATAAACAAACAAACAAACAAACAAACAAAAAAAAAAAAAGGCATATAGTCTCAGGTTTTCTTTCGCGTAAATTGACTTCTCTTTTATACATTTTAAATTTAACGTTTTTCCATGAAATCCAACATTCGATTAAAATGTTTATTGCCCTATCAATTTAAGATTGATTACCCCTGTTTAGTTTTTCGATTTTGTTTACTTGTTTTATTGAGTGATAGTTTTTCTTTTTGTATTTATCAAATTTACTTAATATGAAAAGAAAAAGTACATTACATTTTTTTTTTTATATTCATTTCTCGTAGTAAATTTATAAATTTAATTTTGTGATGGGGGGAGGGCGTTATCTTGCTGAAAAATAATTTAATTAATTAAAAACGTAATGCACGATTAACTTCACCTACATTAGATCGTCTTAGGTTAGATTAGGTTACTGTGGCTGCCTAGAAAGGCACACTTAGGCCAATTTTGGCCCATTGTGTTTACCACGTAGCGCAGGAGACCATCGTGTTATTCGTGGGATTCGAACCCACACAGCCTCTGGGACGGTAGGACAGTGCGCTAACAACTGAACTATCAGAGGCCCCCAAGATCGTCTTAAGAGATGTAGAAAGGTAAAATAAAACACAAAACATAATTTTTATATATCTGTGAATAATGAGCCCATAAAAAGGGTATGATTCTCATTATAGGGGTAGGGTATTATCATTTTTGATAGAATAGAGATGAGGTGAACAGGATTTTTAATCACATATTGCGTAAAATTCAAAAATATCGAGAATTAAGAGGAAAAAGGGGGAAAGAAGTACAAGTTTTAGTAGTTCTAGAGAGGGTTTTCTAAAAAGGGGATGGATGGGGAGAAGGCAGAAAGAACCGACACTTGGCCGGTTATTATACCGGTTGTAGGGTTTGTTGTTTTTTTTTTTTTTTTAGCTGAAGAAGAGGTTTTTTTTTTTGTTTCTTTTAAAGCAGCCCACCTTTACCCGTTAATGGTCCTTTTCCGTGAAGGTCTTGTAGTCGTCGCATAGGGTGTATATAAAAAAAAAAATTAATGTTGGTATATATGAGAGAGGGTAATGCTTATTGGGTGCAACCCCAACTTGCATAGGGTGCGTATTTTATGCACATGCACCTCTTTTACCTTCCTTCCCTTCCCCCCTCCCTCACTCTCTTTTCCATCATCCCTTTCCTCTTTGGGTATAAAAAAAAAAAAAAAAAAAAAATGAAAGAAAATACTCCCGAATGCACATAACTCTTGAAACAGGGTGGTGTTAAGGGGTACGGGGGGAGGTGAGTTGAGGGGAATGAGTAGATGACTGGGTGGATTTTGAGATGGTTTGGTTCAGAAAAAAAAAAAAAAAAGGGGGTTGGTTCGGGATGTGTGCGATTTAAGTAGTGTGTGCGGAAATCAGGACGACTTTACGTACTTTATGAGTGGGATTAGGGGAGGGGGGAACTGTAGGAGAGATGGGGAGGGGAGGGGAGGGGGAGATAGGTGTGATGACGACGACGACGACAACAACAACAACAACCAGCCCAACAACGTTGCAATGGTGGCGTAGAAAGGTAAAGGGCTGGGCAAAGGGGGGGAAGAGGGTTTAGAAAAAAAAAATCCACCCTATATTCTGCCTATCTCTGTACGGTTGTGTGTAAAAATTTCACTTGGTTTTGCGGTGTTGCGAAGAGACCTAGAAAAAATATTTTTTTTTTCTTTTTAAAGAAAAAAAAAAAAAAATTACCTTACGCGCCCTGAAAAAGAAGAAAAGGGTCTTAGATGTGGCGGTGAAGCCTTAGGAAATTTTTTTTTATATATATATACCACCCCCACCCCCCTCCCTCTCTCACCCCTTTCTTGAAAACAACATGGGGACACATAAATTATAGAAAAGAAAAAAAATTATATAAAAAAAAATAAAAACGTGTAACCGGGTGCAAAGAGAAAACAAAAAAAAAAAAAAAAAAAGAAAAGGAAGGGGAGTTTTTAATTACACTAATACCACTGAAAATGTACGCATACATTTTACACTGAAGCGTGTGAAGGGCTATTTTGTTTTGTTGTTGTTGTTTTGAAAAATGCAATTGAAAAATGCAACTACATAAAAAAAAAACACAAAAATATGCAGTAGAAAATATTCTAGGGGTGGAGGGGGGGTATAGAATGGGAAATAAGGGTGCACACACATTACACACATATAAAAAAAAAAAAAAAACTGAAATAAAACTAGAAAATTGAAAATTTCAAATTTCAAATCAATCGGTTGACCGGCTCCGTAAAATTTCGCTATATACCACCCCCTTATTTATTTTATTTATTAATTTTTATCAAATTCACTAAATACACACGTGATGCAAAAATGCATTTTTTATATAACAGCAAAACAAAAGGAGCTAGAGTGGGAAAAGGGGAGGGTTAGAATTATCCTCGAAGAGTTGTTGACTTTTATATTTCTGTAGAACTTCTCACAAACTTAATACCCCCCCCTCCCGAAATACCCCTCCATCCTAAACCCCTCTAATATATAAAGGTTTTGGGGGGAGATTCGCCATATTGAATTTATAATTACGTCTCAAATAGAAGGGAGGAAGGGGGGGGGAGGGATATCCTGTTTTTACTACTTGTTAAAACCCATTCAATTGATACCCCTTAAAGCAATCTTTATTAGGAAAATAATAGACCGCCATTTTGCGCATATCCCACATCCATCTTATGAATATCCGCCATATTGGATTTTTAAATTAACTGTATATTTCTTGACTACCATTTGTCATAAAAACGTAGAACCTTAAAATGCTTTTCAAAAATTCTCATCAGTGGTTTTCTGGTAGAAAATTCTCAGAAGGATTTTTTGTTTTTTTGTGTATGTAGAATGGGGTAAAAATCTCGAAAACACTTTAATACCCCTCCCCCTCCCCCCAAAACCCCCTTCCCTACCCTGAAAATAATTTCTCTAAATTAGCTAAAATTTATCGCAGTTTTTTCTATCAATAAAACGAATTTTAAGACTTGCATTTTAGTGGGTTTGGCTACATTCGAATCGAAACTGTGTAAATTCGGCTAGTCTAAAATGTAATGGATGTCTATCTCTGAGATTAGATTGAAATCTACCTTTCCATTTCCGGTTCTTTTTGAATTTTTAAAAAGTCTGTCACTGTGAACAGTGAACCGAATGCAGTGTAGGGGGTGGTGAGGCAATACCCGGAATAAATGTTTCGTTTTTTTCTTTTTGCTGCTTTCGACAAAACCATCTAAATCTCATTTCAGGATTTCAGGATTTCTGGATTTCAGGATTTCATGATGAGTGGTGCATCAATTATTTTTTTTGTATGTACATTGAATTTTCTATCATTTTTCGGAGGATGTTAGGTTATGGGAAGTTTATAGAGTGCTTAGAGTGTCGTTTTCTTAATGGGAATGCTATTAAATCATATAAAATTTATATTTTTGGAATCTACTAATCAAGAGGTTTTATTTGAGACCCAACATGATGTGGTTTAAATCAACATATTAAAAAATAATAATATTCAAAATGGTGGCCTAATCTATTTATTTATCTATTTATTTTTGTATTTTTAAATTAAATCTCTTTATTTTTGTTTTGAAATTCATTTTTTGGTATAATTTAGTCCCTTTTAATGGCAGTTTCGTAAATAAAGAAAAACATAACCTTAAAAAAAAATAAAACACTTATAAATGCAGGGACCGGATGATGATTTCTTTGATTTTTATTTTGATTTGTGACATTTCTCTTTTCCGGACATTTCCCCCCTCTCCCCTCTACCTCCCCCACCCCTCTTCCTTACTCGGTCTATCTTAAGACACTGTCGTGATTTTTGGCCCTTTTAATGTGATGATGGGCAAGCTTAAGAAACGACGACAAGCGCACACCACAACTGAAAAATTTCTCTCTTAAATTTATTTTTAGATATGTGAATTAATTTTAGATTTTACCTTTTTTTTGTTGTTTTTTATTTGAGAACACCCGACGCTACTTTCTAAGGGAGCGTATTTTTTTTCTTTTTTTAGGGCAAGACGGCATTTTCCATGAAAAGGGCTTTTTTGTTTTTTTTTTGGAGCCTATCTTCACCTAAAGAGTGCATTTCATTTGGAGCAATTTTTAGCGAATTTTTAGCATTTTTGGGGTTTTTGGTTGTTTCGTTTCTCGAAAGATTTTTACTCTAGACCTATCCCGGTTTTGATCCTCCTGGAAAGCGGAACTTGTTCTCAAAGTCTCCTTAAAATATTTGGGCTCTGTGATTCTTTTTTCTTCTGTAAATTTAGAGTCTATTTTTACCCGAGTTGGTGTCCTTTTGGAGGAATTTGTATGGCAATTTTATTTACCCTTCTGTTTCGTTTCTCAAAAATTTTTGCTCCATACTTATCCAGATTTTGGTCTTCCTAGAGAGCAGGACATGTCTGCGGAGTCTCCTAAAAATATTGGGGTCCTCTTATTTTTTTTCTGAGAATTTAGAGCCCATTTAACCCAATTTGAGTGAACCCCACTGAGAGCAATTTTTAGTAAAATTTTGAACCTTTTAGGGATTTTGGCGGTCCGTTTTCTAAAATTTTTACTCCATACTTATCCCGATTTTAGGTTTCCTTGAGAGCGAGGCATATCCTCGGAGTCTCCTAAAAATATTGGGGTTTTTCTGATGTTTTTTTCTGAGAATTTAGAGCCTATTTTCACTTGAGTGAATTCCACTGGAAGCAATTTGGAGTGTAATTTTAACCATCGTTTCCCGAAATTTTTATTCCAGAATTATCCCGTTTTTTAGTCCTCCTGATGAGCGGGATTTATCCTCTCGGGGTCTGCTAAAACTATTGGGGTCCTGTAATTATTTTTTTTCTAGAAATTTTCAAGCCTATTTTCACCCGAGTATACCCCAACTAAGTGCAATTTTTAGTGCAATTTTAACCTTCTGAAGATCTTGGCGCTCCGCACAAATTCTAGATCCTATAGCTTAAAATATTCCCTCAGCAGATGTCCTAATTTTTTTTTTTATAGAAAGGATAACATGTCCTCTTAGTTTTGGTGATATTTTGTTTCAATTGAAACTGAAATTTTAGAGCCAGAAGTGCATTTTCTTCTCGGTAAAGCTTCGTGTGTATAGCCTGCCTCTATGGCGTATAGAAAAAAAATTCACAAAAATCAATTTCTATTCGTTGTGGCTCAGAATTTTCCCTCGGGACCTATGTTAATTTTATTTTTGTATGAAAGAGCAACATGTTTTCTTAGTTTTGGAAAAATTTCAGAAATTATAAATTTAATTTAGGGTCAGGGCAGAGCTTTTTCCGGAAAAAGGACTTTTTTTTTTCTATATAAAATTTGAACCTCATCAGTTGATAACTCGGCGAATTTAACTCCGATTTGACTGCGGTTTTTTGTTTTGGACAGCTGATGGCCAGCCCTTTTATTTGAGCCCTAAATCAAGCAGATCCGGCAAGGTATTCAAAAATTCAATTTTTCGGCCTAAAAAATTCATGGGCTAACACCCCTTGCAATTTTAGCGAATATTGAAAAAATATTTTTGTTGTTGTTTTTAAATGCTTTTGAGGAGCAGTTGCTTAGTAGAATTAAAGCGTTTCTCAGAACTGTAGCCCTTTTAGCGCGGTTATGCTTGGAACCCCAAAAATTACTTAAAATCGGTAAAGGAAATTGCCAATTTTTACCATAATTGTGAACGCTTTACCTTAAAATATTCCTTCTGGAGGAATCCTGTTTTTAATTTTTTCTGAAAGCAGGACTTGTTCTCTTAGTTTGAGCAAAATTTTATAAATTACCGATAACCTTTAGGGCCGGGAGAGCATATCCCGTGGAAATGGAATTTTTCTACTACAAAATCTGAAAAGTTAACTTCAACACCCTGTAGCTCAAAATATTCCTTCGAGAGGTACCCTGTTTTTATTTTGCATAGAAAGCAGGACATGTTCTCTTAGTTTGAGCAAAATTTTATTAATTTCGGATAACTTTTAGAGCCGGAAAAGCATATCCTGTGAAAATGGAATTTTTCGACTTCAAAATCCGAAAAATTAACTTTAGCACCCTGTGGTTTAAAATATTCGCTTGAGGGGTACCCTGTTTTTATTTTATTTAGAAAGCAGGACATGTTCTCGTGGTCTGGGATTTTTTTTTACGGCCAGGAGAGTATTTTTTTTTGCAACTCTTCCATGTGAATGAGGCTCAGTGCATGGGACATCGGTTGGAATTTATGAAGGATGAACGAATAAATTGGGTAATTTTGTTTTTTTATTATCTTATAAATTAGGGCGTGAATTATTTTTCTTTTTTCATCCCTTACCTCCCTTTCATCTTTTTTTTTGTTTTCTTACCTCTTTTTACTCCCACTCCTTGAATAAAATCGTTTTACTGACGCAGTTTAAAAGTCGAATGAACTCTGAAAAAGGTAAAGAATTTGAATGAGTTTCGTAGTCGTCGTCGTCGTAGTCGTCGTCGTCGTAGTCGTCGTCGTCGTCTACGTTTTCTACGTCGACGTCATCGTCATCATTTGCACCATACGCACTTCACAATTCTCTCGTATAAAATCCTTCTATATATTAAAAATATATAAAAAAAAATATATATATATATAAATTTTTTTTTTTTTATTATTTCCCTATATGCGACTCTCCTCAGAATGGGGACCTGGATACGGATGAAGGGAACACATGTGGCTGCTTGGGGGATGTAAAAAGGACTTTGGATGAGATGAAAATAGGATGGCTGGAGTGGGGCGAGGGGTAGTGGTCTAACAAGGAAAAAGGCTTGCAAGCACTATAGTAGGGGGGGGGGGGGGGAATGAAATAGAAAGAAGGGATGAAGTTGAAGAAGAAGCAAATTGTTATCATTACTTTTCTTCGACTTTGGCTGGCTTGCAGTATGAACGGATGGATGAGTGGGAGAGGGTGTTATGGTGATGAAATTTCTTTGGGAGGGGCTGGAGGAGAACGGGAGGGGGAGGGGTATGTGTGGCAATGATGTCAATGACTCACGGCGAAACGGCTACAGACTTTTGATATGTGAGACACTCTCCCGCTTAATTTGCGTGGTTATTTTCATCATTAGCAAATCTTTTGGTCTTTTCGAATCGTAATTCAGTCTTATTTTATTTTTTTTTTTTTATATTTCTATAGGAGAAAATTTGTAGTATTATTTTTATTTTTTATATATTTTTTTTTTTAACCTTGAGAGTAGACAGAAATTTTCCCGCCAAAAATTGGGTCATTTTCATTTTAATTAAATTGAATTTTATAGGAAAAAGCACACCCCTCCTTCCACTTCCAAGTATAAAAATTTTGCAATTAATTATTAAATTTTTCCCCTGCAACCCCCTCCCCTTTCTTTTATCTATCCAGAACGTGGGGGGGGGGGGAAATGATGTTGAGGAAATTTTACTAAATGCTGACGTAAAAAAAAAATGAAATACAAAAACCGATTTATGAAACTGACTGTGAAAAGGGCAAAAATATAGAAATAAAAATATAAAATGGTGCTAAAGGGGATGGGAAAGGACTAAATCGACTGAGAGAGAAGATGATAGGAAACGGGGGAGGGTTGTTTTTTTTTTTTTTTTTTTAAAGAAAAGATGCGCGTCTTTATGAAAGTCTTAAGGGACTTTGTTTTTTTTGTTTTTGTTCCTTCTTTCCTCCGCCCTTTGTCTTTTTTTGTTTTTTTTTTTTTTTTTTTTCTATAAGCACGACCCAGAAAATGATAAGGAAAATATCAAAAGAGTACAGAATTTTTATATTAAGGAATATGAGAGTAAATATTCCGGGAGTTTTACAGCAGCATTTTTATTTTTTCTTTTCCTATTTGCCTAGAGTGCAAAATGAATGTGTAAAAATAAAAAAAATGCTTTGGAATAAAACTTTTCGATATGTGATATGAACACATCATTTAATTTTAAGTGCTATTGGTTAATGGTAAGGAAATAAAACAATTTTTACACCTTTAAGGGGAAAGTTTCTCATTTTTTGTTGTCTATTTTAAACAGCTATTTTAATTAAATCGTATCTTCTCGTCCATTGTATGCTAGAGAAATTTTTCGAAAGTAGCAATTTTTGAAATCTTCTTTTAATCAGCTTTCATTTGAGACCCAACATGGCATGGTTTCAAAAACTTTTATATTTTCGAATTATTCCATAAGTTTGGAAAAAATGCTTCTGAAATTTTGAATTTGTTGAAAACGCTAAAAATAACAAAAAGATTCATTTATTGTGCCATAGAAACGATTTAATGAAACCTTAGGCATGGAATGATAGAGCAAGGACCGTTCGTCCATGTACCGTTAAAACAGTCAGTGCCATTAAAACTGTCCGAGAGCGCATCCGTGAATTTCTATCCACTGCGCAAACAAAACATTTTGTCGAGGGAGTTGGAAATCTCCACAAGATCGATGAGTAGGACTCATTCGAGATGTGATCTTCATATGAAGGCTTATCGTCGGTCAACAGCCCACATGTTGTCTCCACGATTAAAGGAAATAAGATTGGAAAGATGCAAGAGTCTCTTGCTTTGGCACGCAACCAATGGTCATGAGAACATCCTCTTTACCGACGAAAAAATGTTTACTGTGGAGCAAGTTTTTAATAAACAAAATGATAAGGTTTATGCAACATCATTAAAAGAAGCTAATAAAAACGGTTCCCAAGGTGCAACGAGGCCATCATCCAGTTTCTGTAATGGTTTGGTGGGGTGTATCCCATAAAAAGGTATCACAACACTCCATTTTTGCGAAAAAGGTGTCAAAACCGGTGGGGCGGTTTATCAAACCAACGTGTTGGAAGGTGTTGTAAAACTTTTATCGCAAACTCTCTTCGGTGGACAATATTGGGTCTTCCAGCAAGACTCTGCTCCTGCTCACAAAGCAAAAAGCACACAGGAGTGGCTTCGCAACAAAACATTCCTGATTTTATTGCACAAAAAGATTGGCCATCCAGGAGCCCAGATTTAAATCTGCTGGATTATGCATTATGGACAGAGTTAGAGAACAAGGGCCTGTAGAACTCCCCACCGCAATTTGGACAGTCTGATAAAATCGTTGGTGAAAGCAGCAAATGAAATGTCGTTGAATACAGTGCGTGCCGCTATAGACCAGTGGCCACAACGTTTAAAAGCTTTGTATAAAAGCTAAAGGAGGTGATTTCGAGTAAAGCTTTTATTAATTAATTAACAATATCTTATTAAAAAAAATTTCGTTGGAATAAACATATTATCTTTTATTGTTTAGATTTTATGCTTCTTTAAAGTTGTGACAGAATTTATGGCACGACTAGGTAGAGACTAAAGCAATTCCAATTAGTAGAGGCTTATGAAATTTCTTAAGAATATTTTCCCTTCAACTAGGAGAGTATCCTTACTCAAAATTTTATATCTCTGGTATCCCAGAGAAACTACATACCGCAAATTTTGGATAGTAAGCGATTTGGTCGGGGGAGATACCGATAGAGAAGTATTACGGGTCCATTTACTACCAGAAAGGCTGTTTAAAAGTCCCATCCTCAATATTTTTTTTTCATGTGGTACTTCCATTTACCATTTGCATCTACTTTCCTAGAAGGAAAAAATTGGCATCAGGAAGGGCAAACAGACAGACAGACAGACAGACAGACAGTTACGTAAATTGATAAAAAGAATGGAAATGACAACGGAAAGCACTTTTCAATGTGTCAATATCAATTAATTCAATTTTCTAGTCTCACCTGGCGCTCCCTGGTAATGTCTACAAATAGACCATGAAATTTTCCCCTCATCCTTTTCATTTATCCCCTTCTATACCTTCTATCCCTTCCACTAAATTCATTCGATTGATACAGTCTGGTTGGTAAGAGCGTATCGCTCACAATTCAAAGAATGTTAGGTTTTTTTTTTTTTTCTTATTATTTACTTTATTTTCTTTTAAATAAATTTAAAATATTTCACCGTTTCACAGGAATTTGTGGAATCTTTTAAATCACATTATATGGTTGAATTTTGCGTAAATATCTTGGCTTACACACCCTTACAAGATCAAATTAACTCAAGAAGTGAAGCCTTTTAATCATTTTTAAAATGCCGAAACTTTTTCGATTGAATCTACAAAAAGTAACCGTATGGTGTAGATTTTATGCTGGAGGTAATATGATCCGTTGATTAAAATAATCGGCATATTACGGCCCATACGCTGGAAATTTATTTTTGGGCAAAATTGAATGGACTTAATCTCAGTGATATGTGATTTCAACAAGATGTTGCCACATGCTACACAACTGGTCAAACAATTGATCTATTGAAGTGTCTTAATATTTTTAGAAGTCTCCAGGAAAGTGTTCTACTGTCCACAAACCCTAAAATCGGAATAGGTCTGGAGTAAAAATTTACAGAAACGAAGAATTAAGTTTCAAGGTTCAAATTCACCTAAAAATTACTCCAAGTTAGGCCTATTCGGATAAAAACAGCATATTCTAGTGGTAGATCCTTCCAGGATTTCTTTACCGATGATTTAAGTATTTTTCCGCTTCAGTTTTGCGTTCATTAAGGCCCCACACATTTTCAATTGGATTAGGATCAGGGACTTGAGTGAGGGTCACTCCATAACCATTGGTTTATCCTTTTTGATCTTTTCACATTCGGTACAAAGACGAATTCTAAGTGGTTTTTGGATCGTTATCTTCTTGCAATATCTACGATCGGTTTTCAGTTCCAAACCAACAATCTGTAGACTTTAATAAATCGCTTTTTTGTAAATTTACAGCATGATTTCTGCATTCAGATTTCTAGTAAAAGTCAATCAATTTTCAAAATCCTATCGAACAGAAGGATCCTCACGCATATGTGAACTTTTGTGTTAATCATAGTCGTTTAGGTCCTCGATATGCCAAAATTGATGATGACACGACTGAACACGACTTTTGTCCAACCCATTTCAAACGTTTTGCGGTGTTTGATGGAATTTTCCCTTATTTCTTTGGCTTTCTATGGTTTAGAGAGACACGTTAATAACTTTTTTCCGCTAATTTCCTTCTAATTCATCTCAGGATCCTTTTCAAAAAGCTTCAAAATAGCGATGTCTAGCGTTAGGTCTAACGTTTAGCGTTAATTTAGGTCCTTTCGGATGAAGGCAAAGAAGCACAGCTTTAGGCCGCTCATGTTGAAAATCGATTTTAACAGTAGAAAGTTCAACGCAAAATGAGACTTTAAGCATGACACGCATGCGTAATACTCATCCCCTCCACTTCAAATATTTCTGTCTCCTTCTCCATATTTCTGAGAAATCGGCGATACGTCTCTCTACCAAATAAACTGTATGTGGTTTTTTTCTCATTCATTTTTCTCAATTCTCAAACAACATTTCTATGGTTCTAATTTTGAAATTTTTCTATTAAATCTTGATGATTTTAAGTATAAAACAAAAAAAACCCCCAAAGTACTTAATTTTAATTAGTACTAAAGTAAAGTAAAGTTTTATACAAATTTCTTTTCTGTAATTTTTCAAGAAAGAAAGTCCTTTTCTTTGAATTTTCTAAAAGACAAAAGAGGATTAAAGTTTTGTTTGTATGTTTTTGTTTTAGAGAAATTTCCTGTAGCAGGGGGGGGGGATGATTGTGTTGGAGGGGGAAAACTCGAGAGGGCGATAAAGGACCTGTTCATGATGGTTATTTTTGGATGGGATGGAGTTCAGGCACACTTTATCAAATGCAGTGTCCTTGTCCAAAAAGTTTTATTATTATAAAGGATGAAATTTTGATCGAGTGCATTGGGGATGGAGAAAAATTGAGATCAGTTTCTATTATAAATACAATGGGAACTAGTTCAGAAACTTTTAAAAGTAAAATCAGAAATTTCTTGTTATAATCAGACAAAAGGTTTTAAGGGGAAACAAACCCTTCTTGAAACCATTTAAAATAATTTTAAATTTAGAAATATAGAAAACAAGAAAACTATTCCTACTATTCTTGTATAGTCTGGGCGATTGAGTGCTATGGGGAAGGGGTGGGGAGGGTAGTAAATCGGTTACTCTCTCACCTCATAAAAGGGACATTTAATTTGAAAATTTACCTGAAACACGCAACATTCAGTGGATTCATTATGCGAAAATATTTTATGAATATGGATAAAAAATGAATGGGATATAACTAGCGGGTGAATGGGGAGGGGGGGGGGGGGGGGGAAAGGGGTATGACAAGCACTCTAGGATAGTTGCAAATCCTCCCTGTCGTAGTAGGCAGGGGGAGTAGGAGAATCGGAGAGAGGTGTTGGCACATAGACGATTTTCTTTATGCCTTGTCCCATTGTTTAGAATGATGCCTATCCCCTTTCCGTACATATTTTTTTCCCTTTTCGATTTTACTTCATGGCGTTTGAAATTTGAACTCATCCCAGGTCTTATAAAATATCGTAGACCTTTTGTCTTTCCACCAGGGGGTATACAGGGGTTTTTACTAGAAATCTCAAGAGTATGTAGGCAAATTTTAATCTTTTTTTTGTTTTTGTTTTTTTTATAATTAATAAGCAAAGGGAAATAGTTTTGAAATAGTCTAAATCGTAATCGATAAAATTGTCTGTTTTTTTGTAAAAGTTTAATTAAAATTGTTTGAATTGTTACTGAGATTAAAATAAACAAATTATACAAACATATCAAGTTTTATGGCGTATAAGAAAATATTTCACAAAAATCAAATTTTGCACCCTGTATCTTAAAAATATTCCCACCGGAGGTACCCTGTTTTTATTTTGCTTAGAAAGCAGGACATGTTCTCTTAGTTTGAGGAAAATTTTATAAATTACCGACAACCTTTAGGGCCGGAAGAGCATATCCCGTGGAAATGGAATTTTTCTACTACAAAATCTGAAAAGTTAACTTCAACACCCTGTAGCTCAAAATATTCCTTCGAGAGGTACCCTGTTTTTATTTTGCATAGAAAGCAGGACATGTTCTCTTAGTTTGAGCAAAATTTTATTAATTTCGGATAACTTTTAGAGCCGTAAAAGCATATCCTGTGAAAATGGAATTTTTCGACTTTAAAATCCGAAAAATTAACTTTAGCACCCTGTGGTTTAAAATATTCGCTTGAGGGGTACCCTGTTTTTATTTTGTTTAGAAAGCAGGACATGTTCTCGTGGTCTGGGATTTTTTTTTACGGCCAGGAGAGTATTTTTTTTGTACTCTTCCATGTGAATGAGGCTCAGTGCATGGGACATCGGTTGGAATTTATGAAGGATGAACGAATAAATTGGGTAAATTTGTTTTTTTTATTATCTTATAAATTAGGGCGTGAATTATTTTTGTTTTGCCCTCCCCCTTTCCTTTTGGTTTTTTGCTTAACCCTCTTCACTTATTCGATGAGTCAACCTGCTTTACTGAGGCAGTTTAAAAGATGACCGGATTCGGATTAGAAAACTAAAAACAACACGATTTCTCGTAATGAATTTTTTCATTAAATTACACTTTGTATGGATTTTTGTACCCTGCATAAAATGAAAGCAAAAAAAAAAAAAAAAGGAGTTTAATTGATCTTCATTCAGATGGGGGGTACATTTTGCTGGCAATCCGTCTTAAAACCCTGAGCTGCTTTTGTGAGGGTCGTATTTTTGCTTGCCACTTGCTGAATTTTACAATCTCAATAAAATATGACGATTTTCAGGGATTCCTTGGAAAATAAGGGGAGGGCGGCAAGGAACGTTTTGTGGCCACCCGTTAAAAAGTATTTTCCGCACTTTGTTGCGGAAAGTGGCCTTTTACGCCCTTGTAGCACTTGCTACAGATCCCTTCCAACGTTTTAAAGGGATAAAATGAAGTTAAAGGTTTTGTTCGGTTTCCTACAAAGTGTCTGATTTTATTCAATTTTTGTTTTTAGTCTTTTTAGTATTTTCAAAAAAGAAGGAAAATTGATTCTTTTTTAGGATATGCCAGTTGTTTTGTGCAATCATCGCATCCAATAAAATTCTAAAGGGCTACTTTTAACCCTCTCCTTTTTTACCTTAATTATTTAAACAAAAATAAATAAATAGAAATGGAAAGGGTAGAAAATGTCTGTTGATTGCACCAATTAATTTTTACCTATCCCTTCAAAAGTACGTTCTTCACTTGTTCGAAGTTTTATTGAGGGATTAATCAAAAAATCAAAAATTTGTAGGATTTCTCAATTTGAAATCGGTTCAAAGGATTTCGGTTTATTAAGAGGAATTTAGCCAAAAAAGTAAAAAAAAGAGAAAACCTAATTGCTGAATTGCTGAAATGCTGAATTGTTGAATAACTCGTCTAAAGGGCGAATAACTTAATTCAGCTAAATACAAGCAAAAATTCAATAATCATTTTTGCTGAATTGCTGAATTGCTGAATCGCTGAATTGCTGAATCGCTGAATTGCTGAATTGTTAAACAACTCGTCTAAAGAGCGAACAACTTAATTCAGCTGAATACAAGCAAAAATTCAATAGTTCATTTTTGCTGAATTGCTGAATTGCTGAATTGATGAATAATGTAAAGGAAAAAAAAACAATAAATAAAAAGCATTTAATTATTTATTTCATCATTATATAAAAAAAATTTTTTAGATAAATTTTGGGATATATATGTAAAAAAAAAAATTCAAGAAAAGAAGTGGCCCAATAAATTTTGATTGATGCCAAAGAACGTGACAAAATCCAGAAAATGTTCCCCCTCTCCCACTTCCACTTCCCCTCCTGTAAAACGTGTGAAACGTGCTCATAAAATCTGCAATACTTTTAAAAAAATTCAATTAAATGAAATAGAACAGAAAATTCGCAATTGAGACAATTTATACAAAAAAAACAAAAAAAAGAATGTCCCTGCTTCCCCCCCACCCCCTATTTCCATTTTCTCCCTTCAATAAATTCACTTTCAGGTGATTGTTAACACATTTTTTTGTGATCCGTTTTTTGGGACATATGGCAAAATGCAGAATGCTCTTTAATTTCGTTAATAAAAACTTTGCTGAATGGTGAAAAAAGGATTGGTGGTGGGGGGGGGGGGGGGGGTAATAAAGGGAAATTTATTTTTTAAATTTATTTCATCAATATAAAATTTACTGAAGAATTTAGGAGGGTAGGGGGAGGGGGAGGGGAGAGGGATGATGATGATAGGGGTAAAATTTCATTTCCAAACAGTTGTATTTTATGGGGTCAACACTATAAAAATACAATTTCCTCCCCTCTTCCCCCTCCCCTCCCCCTTACATTAGTTTTTGGGGCAAAAATCGATTTGGGAATTTTTCAAGGGTACAAAACCCCCCTTCATTCTATTTTCTCAATTTATTTTGTTCTTCTTAAGTTTTATTTCTTCTTTTGAAAGAAACACATTTTCTTTTATGATATTTTTCCTGATTATTACGATTATTATATCCCCCATCTGATTTACCCTCTGGGTAGGGCCTTTAAATAAAAATTTATTTTATATGGCCTCCTACTGTAAAGAAAAAAAAAAAAAAAAAGAAGGACAATGTGAGGTTATGTGTGAGAAAAAAAAAAAAATATCTTAAAGTTTATGTCCTTTAATTTTGTCTTAAATGAAAATAAGAAAAGAAATGTCTTCTATAAATTTTAACTGCCCTTTCTTTCATCCTCCTCTCTCTCTCTCCATCCCCCCCCCACCCACCCCTACTCCTAATGGTCCTAACGTCTCCAGAATATTTAATTTGTTTTTACGGTAAAATACCAACCGTTGACTTAGACAGAAAATAATCCCTCTACCATAAAAAAACCCCCCAACCTCACCCCAAATCAACATTCCCTTAAAAAAAAATAAATAAATAAATAAAGCGTTAAAATGATGCGACAAAAATAATATCCCCTTCCCCTCCCCCTTCCCTTTCCTTCCCCTTTTCTTCCCCTTTTCATCCCCTCTCCTTCCCCTCTCCTGGCATCCTCTTCCTTAATTTTTCTTATTTCTAATAAAAACTGAATAATTTTAACATTTAAAGGGTGTATAAATTGAGTATGCTTCGTAAAAATGATACTAAGGGGGGGTGGGGGGGTGTGGGAAGAGAGTTAATAACGTCATTTAATATAAAACATTTTAATTTTCCCCACCAATATAATTTCCCCTCCTTATCACAAAATTCCGCATTTCCGTATTTCACGTAACTTTTAAGGGTGAAAAAAAAAACATTAAGGATGCCCATCAGAGGAAATACTTTTTTTTTGGGGTGGGGGGAGGGGTGTTGTTTGATAATATCGTACCCCTCCTATTCCCTCTTATCTCTTCAGTACCCCCCCCCCCACCCTAATCCATCGTACCTCCCATCTATGTCTCTAGAAACTTTTAATATTCGTTTAAAATTTGAATAAAACAATAAAAAATGGGATATATTTCTGGTCACAAAGTAGTCTGTCTGTGACACTGTAAGTCTCCCTTTCAACAAAACAAAAAAATAGTCCTTAGTTACTTCCTTCCCCCCTCCCTGAGTCCCTTTCCCTTCTACTTCCTCCACTTTCTTCTTAATAAATTTAAAAAGGACCCTCTTTAGGAGAGTCAAAGTGATGGCGTGTGGTAAGGGGGAGGAGGGGGTAATTTAATTTAGCATTTTCTCTTTTTTTTGTTTTCCTTCCCCCTCCCCTCCCCTCTCCCTCCTCTCCCCTCCCCCTCCTCTTCCCTGTGGACACCCGGCAGTGGAGGAAATTTTCCAAAACATGCCGTAGGAAAAGGTGAATAACGGACGCCATTTTGTTTTTTTTTCTCTCCAAAAAATTTTAAATGTATAAATAAAAGGGCATTGTATCAAACTGCCAAATATCGTCTTGATATGTTTTATAGTTTTTCTTTAAAATATTCCCAAAGTCTACCTAATTTTCTTTTTGGGGGTCTCTAATAGTTCAGTTGTTAGCGCGCTATCCTACCGTCCCAGAGGCTGTGTGGGTTCGAATCCCACGAATAACACGATGGTCTCCTGCGGTACGTGGTAAACACAATGGGCCAAAATTGGCCTAAGTGTGCCTTTCTAGGCAGCCACAGCAACCTAACCTAACGTAATTTTTGGTGTTCTATATGAGAACCTCCCCGGATTCCGAAAATTATGGAAGAAACCTCAAAATTACAAACTAAAAAGGGAATAATGGTGGAAGAAGAGAAGGCGAAGAATCCTGAGAATAGTTTCAAATTCATTTTAAACTGGGAGGAAAATTAAGGTAGTTGCTGGAACAAGTGCAAAATATTCGAACAGTGCAACGTTTCAAAAAGAAACCACCTTTTGACCAGCAGATATAAGGAAAATAGATTTAAATTTTCTAGAAATCGAACTGATTGGGAGACGTGTTATTTTTACGGAAGAAAAACGTTTCACATTAGACGCATTTTTATTTTCATGACATAAAGAAGGAGGAAAGATTTTTGGTACGTTTGTTAGGTCAGTAGAAAGTAAAAAGAAGGTGGGTATAATTTGGGGGAACCATTTCATACAATTGACTTTTTTAATTTGATTTTTATTAGTAAACGACAAAAACTGCTAAATGACTACAAAACTGTTTTTAGAAACGTTAAACTTTAAAAATAATAGAAAAGATAAGGATAATCAAAAATTTGGTATTTCACCAAGACAATGCAGTCCTCCACACAGCAAGGATTTGTTAGTCAATTGGTTTACGGAAGAAAATATAAGAGAAAATAGGGATAAATAAATAAAATTTTATTTGATTATTTGGAACGATTTCACGATGCTATTCACCCAGAAGATGAGATTTGTTTATTGTTTTTCTTTTTTGCTTTAAAGAAAAACAATGCGGAGGATGTAAAAAGATAAACGAAATTTAGGTGTGAAGAAAAAAATGTTTTGTTGGTGCCTTAAGTGCATAACGCGATAAAAGAGACAAGAATTTATGTCCCCATCGGTACCAGACTGGTGCCTTGCATTTTCTACGATGAGGGGGGGGGTAGCATTTAAAGGTGTAAAGTCATAAATTTTAGGATAAACCAATTTTAAAAAATCTTAAATGATGCATTTTATAAGAAAAATACCTCTCTATAAAAAATTTTAGTCATATATTCTTTGATATTTTGAATTTTTAAAAGAGCTGGGGAAGACACATCGAGAAATTTCAATTGATTTAAATTAAAAATTAAATAAAATAAAATACAAAAATTCAAATGGTAAGGGGGTATAGTTCACCTAGGTTCCTAGGTTAGAAGGGGAGGGGAGGCATGTAAATTTGTTTTAGGGAATCGATCGAGAAGCCTCAAGCGGAACCTCAGAAAAAGGGTTCCCTCTTGTGACTTGTGAATTTCGTCTGGGGGTCTTGCAATTCGTTTTTCTTAACGTATAAAAAGAGAAGAGGTGGTGTACACGCGCACGATCGTGTTGCATTCTCTCGTATTTCTTTTAAAAGACTTTTTTTTTAAAAAACCGGAGGAGGTAATATGACTGGAAAAACTGGTTTTCTTCAGCTTTACTTGCCATTATTTCGTTTCTATTTTATTTATTTATTTCGCTTATTTTAAAAACGAACTCTCGACTGGACGGAATCGTTGATTATGATTTAGAAACAGTTCAAGGGGTATTAGCGCTTTAAAAACAATAAAAGACAGTTTTATTTCAAAATTTAAAATATTCCCGCCAAAAAATGTGATACCTTAAAATAACGATATAATTGAAATTTTAAAATTAATTAAGAGTAAGGGAGGTTAAATAAAATGGTAAATGGGGAGGGATTTGAAATATCATACAAATTTTTATTAATTAATAACGAAATTCATTAAAAGGGAATTCTATAAAAAAATAAAATTTGCCATATCATCGAAAATAAATGTTCGTTATGAATTTTATCCTAACTGAAATTCTCACCCTTACCTTGGGATTGCTGATTTCAGGTGGTGGATGGTCTTCTTTGATTTTTAATCGTTTCGATGGGAAGAAGGGTAGAAAATTGTTACTAAGGAAAAGGTGCGTTAACCCCTCAATTTAAGGCTTGAAAATCGTGCCAATTTCTGTTATACCCCTTGTTTGTTTTTTTTTATTATTATTTAATTTTATTTTAAAACTTTTAGACTATTACCGCACCCCTCTGTCCACCCTTCTCTCACCCTACCTTAGTAAAACAGAAAAAAGTTTTTGCCTTTTAAAGATGATGAGAAAGAAAATTTGTGCTAAAGAAGTTTTGTCTGATGATTTTCATTCATCGTAAACTGTTTCGTCATTATAACCGAAAAATGTAACCCCATCCCCATCGTATTCCCATCTTAGCCCCTTACCCTCTCCACCTACCGACCATTGACCCTAATGCGGCTGCTTAAGAAGGACAAAAGGAATGTAAGCCAAGCACCCAAAAAAGAAGAAAAAGCAGCTCCTGTCCTACCGTCCCAGAGGCTGTGTGGGTTCGAATCCCACGAATAACACGATGGTCTCCTGTGCTACGTGGTAAACACAAAGGGCCAAAATTGGCCTAAGTGTGCCTTTCTAGGCAGCCACAGCAACCTAACCTAACCTAGATGATGATAGGTCTAGATAGGTCTCATAGATTCCCCTCTCCCCCTCTTTTTAGCTTGATAAATGGACTTGTAAGAGTTTCCGCAAGATGTCGCGCAGAGTTATTGTTAGGGGGAAAGGGAAGAGAAAGGGGTATACAGGGGTATTCGATATAATCCATAATTAAAACCCTATCATGTGGGGTATCAAATAAAATCAAATGAAATTTCCAATTACATAATATAAATTAATTTTATTAATTTCCTTTACTTACAGATTTCGAATAGACAACACTGATCATATAATTGACGTGAATAAAGGCAATCTTGCTTTTGAATTTGATCAAGTACACATTATTTGTCCAGTTTATGAGCCAGGAACATTCGATAATGAAACAGAAAAATATATAATATATAATGTATCAAAAGTCGAATATGAAACATGTCGGATAACGAACGCTGATCCGCGTGTTATTGCAATTTGTGATAAACCACAAAAGCTAATGTTTTTCACAATAACATTCCGGCCATTCACACCACAGCCTGGCGGTTTGGAGTTCCTTCCGGGAAATGATTACTATTTCATTTGTAAGTAATTTGAAATTATTTTGTAATTTTATAAAATTTTATAATTATATGAAATTTAATATTATAGCAACATCATCAAAGGATGACCTTTATAGACGGATAGGCGGGAGATGTTCAACGGATAACATGAAAGTTGTATTTAAGGTGTGCTGTGCACCTGAGGATAAAAACAATAACACATTAAATGGTCAAACGGTCGGTAATGGACCAGGTGGTGTTAGTACACAACAAACATCACAGCAGCATAGCAACAATATTAATTTACAGGGTGGTGGTGTTGGCATTGGACAGCAATCATCATCATCTGGTGGTGGTACATCAATAAATACAAATATTGATCAATTTAATCGTATACCAGTTCAACAAAATGGAAATAATGGCGTTCGAATAAATAATGTTCCACCGAATAGTGGTGGCTTTATGCCACCAATGACTAATATAAATACAAATAGTAGCAATGTTGTACAGAGCACAATGAGCTGGCCGGGATGGGGTAATAATAATAATGCCCCAAATGGTGGTATGGGTGGAATGATACAGCATAGTACGCCAGTTACAACAATTGGCCTACAGCCACAATTTTATCCACCACATATGACATCACCACGTCCTAATATAAATAGTGCTATTAGTAACAATAGTAATTACTCACCGTCCCATAAACCAACTAAGAAAACAAGTAAGTTTTTATTTTTACGTTATATTCAGTTTACTTCCGCTTGCGTTTCCCTTACGTTCGCTACTACGTTACTTTACGTTTTCTATACGTTTACTTGCGTTTAGTTAACGTTCGCTTGAATTTCCCTTAGGTTTGCTTGCGTTCGCTAAGTTTCCTTGCGTTTCCTTAACGTTTGCTTACTTGCTTGCTTGCTTGCGTTCGCTTACGTTCGTTTGCGTTTGCTTGCATTTTTTTAACGTTCACTTGCAATTCTCTCCCGTTCGCTTACGTGTTTCCCTCATGTTCGCTTGAGTTTCCCTTACGTTTGCTTCTGTTCGCTTACGTTAGATTAACGTTTCCTTTGCGTTTGATTGCGTTTCCTTAACGTTCGCTTGCACATTCCGCTTGCGTTTCCCTTGTAATTGTAATTGTAATTTTTAAAGGGGGATCGTAGAACATTCCAGTCCCTCTCTAGTACCTGCGACCAGAGATGGTCTTTTGTACTGCCTCTTCTCAGGGGGTCGCCTTTTATACTTTCTTGGGGGTGCTAAAAGTAGCGGCGACCCTACGTGTGTCAGCCACAGTTGACGAAGCGTTTTCCCTTACGTTCCCTTGTATTTTTCTCCTTACTTTTGCTGGCGTTCGCTTGCGTTAGCTTGGATTTTCTTTACGTTCGTTTGTGTTTCCTTTACGTTCGCCATTTGTTAACATTAATTTGCGTTTCCCCTACGTTCGTTCAAGTTCTTTCAAATTCGCTTACGTTCGCACAATTTGGCTTACGTTCGCTCAAGTTCGCTTACGTTCTTTCAAGTTCGTTTACATTCGCTCAAATTCCCTTACGTTCGCGCAAGTTAGCTTACGTTCTTTCAAGTTCGTTTACGGTCGCTTAAGTTCGTTTACGTTCGCTCAAGTTCGCTTATATTCCCTCAAGTTAGCTTACGTTCGCGCAAGTTTTCTTACAAACGCTCAAGTTCGCTCAATTTGGTTACGTTCGCTCAAGTTCGCTTACGTTCGTTTTTCCACATCTCTTACTTTTTTTGTTTTTTGCTTACACTTTCCTTCGCTTTACATTCGTTTTTAACGTTCTCTTAAAATGTTTATTTTCAGATGAATACGACAAACATCCGAATGAGGTTGTTAAAAATGAAGAATTGACATACAACAGTGGTGCATCATCATCGTTCACGTTTCAGCATAATATAAATATAAAAATGAAATCAAATAAATTATTAAAATTAATATTAAGTAAAAACAATTATTCATTGTATAATTATACAATTAAGTGTAATCCTATTATAATTTTAACAACACTGCTAGTTACTTTAATTAATTTATTTAATTCTAAGTATGGATGTTTTAGTTGGTGGTGTCAGCGGTGAATCTCCGTAATTAATTAAAAACAAAACAACAAAAAAAAAATAATAATTAATAATTAAATAATAATTAAATAATAATTAAATAATAATTAATAATAATTAATTGATAATTAATGATAATTAATTATATAAAAATTATTAAAAAAGAAAAAAATAACGAACACACACACACACAGTACATATAATATACACAGACACACACACACACACACAAACACACACACACACACACATTATATATTTAATTTTAAGATCGAAACAAATTAAAAACAAGAAAACAACAAAAAAATTAATAAGTGTAAAATTTATAAACAAAAAGAAAACACAAAAACAACATCCAATGAAAGAAGTGAAAGTGAGAGAATTTAATTATGAGAGATAGAGAGATAGAGAGCGAGAGTGAGTGAGAATGAGAAGAGAGATAGAATTTTATATATATAAAAAAAAACATATATATATATATATATATATATAAGTAGTATATATATATTAAAAAAAAAAAAAACAATTTTTAAACAAAAATATAACGAAAAGGGAGAAAACGTAAATTTAATAAAATAAAATAAATACTTTATATATTTTTCTTTTTTCTTGTAAATTTTATATATTATATACATTTATATTGTATATATATATATATATATTTTTTTTTTCTTTCTTTTTTTTTTGTTTTTTTTTTTTTTTAATTCTAACTCTTACTTAAAATGTTTATGTAGAAATTAAAAAACAAGTGAAGAAAAACATTTAAAAACAAAACAAACATTATAAAAAAAAAAAAACAAAAAAAAAAAAAAAACAAAAAAAAAAAAAAAAACAAAAAAAATCCCATACGAAAAGGAAAAACAAAAAAACAAAACAAAAAAAAAAAAAAGCAAAACATCTTTTTTTACAAGCGACGTTTTTATAAATAAATATTAGATATATATATATAAAAAAAACACAAAAAAAAAAACATAATCTTTAAGAAACTTAAGGTGAAAAAACAAAAATGAAAAAAGCATTGTAATAAAATTTCAAAATATTGTGAAAAAGAGATATAAAATATGGGTGGGAGGGGTAGGGGTAGGGGTAGGGGGAAGGGAAAGGTAGAAGAATGAAACAGCAAAGTAGAAGGAATGAGGAGGATGATAATAGGATAAGATGGTTAGAAAGAGATAGAGAGAGAGAGAGAGAGATCGAAGAAATTTTCTTCTCATCGTTTTTATTGAATTTAAATCGAGATTTTGTTTTCATTTTTTTTTTTTGTTTATTTTTAATTGGGAGAATATGAGAGAGGGCATTCTTTTCTTATTTTTTTTATTTATTTATTTAGTTTTTTTTTTTTATAATTTTATAAATATTTTCAAAATTACAAAAATTTCAAAATTTTAAAAGTTTTAATTTAACAAAAGAAACGAGAGATAGAAAAATAAAATAAAAAAATAAAACAAAAACGTGTTAGAGTTCGTGAGAAAGCGAGATAGTGAAAGAGGGGAACAGAGAGACAGAGATAGAGAGAGAGAGAGAGATAGAGTGACGAATATGGGTGGGGGGAGGGGAGGGGCATTTGCAGAAAAGTAATAAAAAAATAAATAAAACATAACGAAACAAAAAAACAAACAGAAAGAAAGAAAATATAAAAAATAATAAAAAATGTGTTCATTCAAAATAGGGTTTTTAATTTTTTTGTTTTGTTTTGTTTTGTTTTTTTGTTTTTCTTTTTTTCGGGTTTTAGTTTTTTTTTTTTTTCTTGGTACTTTTGAATTTTTTGTTTTTTTTTTTATATATAGAAAATAGCAAAATGAAAATGATGAGAGCAAACAAAGAAAACACAATGGTGGTGAAAAGGAAGATGGTGAAAAAAAAAAAAAAATTAATTTTAATAATTTTAAAATAAAAGAAAAAAATGAATAAAAAAAAAACAAAAAAAAAAAAAATAGGTAAGTGAAAATTGCTGTTATTGTAAATGGTATCAATTTTCCTTTTTTGTTTTTCTATAAATTTCAAAAACTTCTCGTTTCCCTTCGTAAAGAAACAAAAAAAAAAAAAAAATATTAAGAGAAATAAGAATGTTTACCTAAGGTAAAACACTTATATATATATATAAATATATATTTATACATACAATTACGTCTAATTATATAAATTATATATAAAAAAAAGGGAAAAAAACGATATTATTTTGTATTTAAAGAAACAAGAAGGACAGCAACAAAATAAGAAAGAGAAAGAAAACGCAATTCTAGGGTTGATTGAAAAGCAAAACTTTGTAGGTTTTTAAACATTTCCGTTTTTAACATTTTCATTAACAAAAATATCTCGTGCTTTTGTTTGTTTTTTTGTTTTTTTTTTTAATTTAATGTAATTTTTTCAAAAATAAAGTAAAATTCAATTTTAAATTGAAATGTGAACAAAAAACGAAAACACAAAAAATAAAATAAATGAAAAAAAAAAAGACAATTTAAACAAAAATCCAAAACAATAGACGAAAAAACAAATTAATTAAAAAATTACTAAACAAAAAAAAATTAAGACAACAGACAACCAAGTATTATTATTATTATTATTATTTTTTTATATATACAGTGACTCACCATGAAAGTGGTATAGTAACACAAATTAATATGTCTCTATTTTTTTTTTTTGTGTAGTAATCGTAAGTAAGTAAAAAAAGGAATTATTAAATGTGAACACGTTCAATTCGGCGTGTACCACCGGTGGTTCACAGATAATACTGCTTTAATTTCTGGCGGCGTTACTACTACTACTGTGCTAATTGTTTTTCTTTCTGGCAGCGTGTACCACCGGTGGTTCACATTTGATAACGTAAACAAGTAGGGGGATTCAAATAAACAAAAATTTTTTATTTAATTCTTTTCCATTAGGGTAGACCGAGGCGAATCGGATCACTTTTTCTTTGAGGTTAAGTAAATCATACTAAAGTGTTATATAATGTTATTTTTATTGTTGAAAACGAAAGAAGTAACAATCAGCTATGAAATAAACATTGGAAAACTTAAATCATACATATATTCGCTTCATTAGCTCTTAAAAACTGAAAAAAGAAAAATATCCGAATCGCCCCAATTTTTGGGGTGAATCGGATCGTACACAACATGTAACAAAATTTTAAGTTTCTTAACACTATAGCTTTGGAATCAGTAAAAAATTAATAATGAGATCAATTTTAATTATTGGCACATAATTCACATATATATGGTCCTTTTTTCCCCCCCATATTAGCACATGTTTCGTGGCACCATTCTTCGCAGGCATTGCACTGAATCCAATCCTCTGATGGTGGATGAACGAATATTTCGGAACAGTAAATGCAGTGCCACTCTCTCTGTTTTGCAGATGAACTTTTAATATTTATCGCAGGCTTTGCTTTATTTTTCATCTTTTTCATAGTATTTTCTTTGCCCACAGCCTTTTTCTTGTTTTCCTTGGTTTTATTGTCTACCTTAAATTTCTTCTTTGTTTCTTTTTCGAGAAGAGTAGTCTTACTCTGAGATGATGTTAAATGCAAGACCAGTTTTGAAGCGATTGAAATGTTGCAGCCACAACTTAAAAGCTTCTTCGGTGACCCAGCCCTTTTCTGTCATGGCAACTTCAGTACCAGGTGGCATACCTAGAAGAAAATCGTCACGTTTACGCACACCTTTGAATAGAACAAATGGAGGTATGTACTGTCCTGCTGCATTCATACAGGCTAGAACGGTTACATTTTCACCTCGTTCAACACTGGTCATGCTGACAACATCTTTAGCACCTTTTTGGGCTATAATGTTGGGTGGGCGGTTACTAAGCGGCATCCCCGTTTCATCAACATTGTATACACATTCAGGTCTTCCTCTTAAATTGTTGATATCTACTACTGTTTTTAAAGTATTAAAGAATTCTGTCACTTTTTCCTTCTTCATACCATCAATCCTTGCTCTTGACAGACCCTCCGGCTTCCGAATAGTTAATTTTTTATTTCTTTGCATGAAGCGATGAAACCAGTCCTGGCCAGCCATTCCAGCATTTCTGTCAAATTTGTGTTCTATGTTTTGACGTTCTGCAAATTCAAACGCGTACTTACGTACCGCTTTGGGTGTAATTCCGAAGCCACGACTTGCCAAGTGCAACAGCCGGTCAGCTAACTTCTTTTCTGCGTTCTCATCTAAAGCTGGCTGTCCACCTCGACGCTTAATAATACCCCTGGACGAAGTAACTCTTCTCTGTAAGCTCGTGAACGGTACTGCAAAAATCTCAGCAGCCTTACGTAAGGTCAACTCTTTGTTCTGAACTTTATTTACAGCCTCTTTCATTTTTTCTTGAGACCATTCTCCGGCATCAGTCTTTCTTTTGTACGTGCGAACCATCTACAATGAAATAAATATGAATCAATAACCTCAAACATGTAATAAATCAGTTTAAAAGTGTGATCCAATTCGCCCCTGACGATATGATCCGATTAGCCCCATAATCAAGACTTTTGAAATAAATATTTTAGACGTTAACCTCTAAGATCATACTTAAAAGCGAATTGGTTCTCTAATATAGACACCTTGCTTAACAATATAAACCAATGTAGTTGAGTTTTAACACAAATCTGTAATATGACACAAAGAAATCGTAAGTACGTACCTTAGATGAGCGCCAAAATTGCGACACACACAAACGACCGAGTCGCTAACGAGCGGCGTCGCCACTGATTCACAAGCGCGATCGAAATACTGCCCTGTCGGGAGGTGCGGGGTGAGAGGAGAGACGCAAAACGCCGGTTGAGTGCGTTCTATGTTAATGCGATATTTGAATTATCAACAGATTTCTTATTTTGATCCGATTCGCCCTGTGATCCGATTCGCCTCGGTCTACCCTATATGAGACGTCGATAAAGTGCATCCGGGTTAAACGTTTAATTCTGCTGCTTTTGGATTGTGTTTATTTGATATCTTGTCGATTTTATACAATTTTTAATCAACCTTTGCCAGAATTTCCTGTGATCGGTTCATATCCCCCTTTATAACGGATATTCAAATTTAAGGGCATCAAGAATTTGAGACTCTTAACTTTAAAGAGATCCTACAAAAAGAAAATCGATTAAATCGGACAATTTTATCGGGTAGTAGTGGAAATCACCAAAAATCCAAAAAAACCAAAAACGATTTAAGTGATCCGAAAATGTAAGCTCCGCAAGAATTTCGGTTGTAGCTTGTGCAATATGCGCCATGTATGGGACCCCCCCCCCCCCCCCTATGCTCTTTAGTCCGAAATTCATCCAATTGAAGAAATCGTTGAGCATGCCTTGTGTAGCGTTCCGCTGTCCACAAGTAATCGTTTTGGATGTTGCGACATTTTCGCAAAAATAAATTAAGGTCCAGCGTAAATAGCACACCATGCAGTAACCTTAAAGGGGGAGGTAATAGCTCCCCAGAAGCGGTTAATTCTACTTAAATCCCCCCCCCCCCCCCCCTTCTAAAAATCATAGAAATGTAAATGATCTCGTCGTTACCTCTTAATGATTTTCAATGAAAAGTTTTCTTCCTCGTTATTGAAATTCAGGGGCCTCTGATAGTTCAGTTGTTAGTGCGCTGTCCTACCGTCCCAGAGGTTGTGGGTTCGAATCCCACGAATAACCATGGTCTCCTGCGCTACGTGGTAACACAAAGGGCCAAAATTGGCCTAAGTGTGCCTTTCTAGGCAGCCACAGCAACCTAACCTAACCTAACCTAAGGCTCACTGTTTGGATTTCTCGAAAAACAATTTCGATAAAAAAAGATATGTCCCAAAATTTATTTGTTTGTATGCATTTCCAAAATTCTTATCGTCCCTTAATAATTTTCTTGCTAAAACTAAGACCCCCTCTCTATTACACCTTGGCTAACTGGGCCAAGTTTCAGGGGTGACCTGATTGTCTTGAAACCTAGAGCTAGAGCCTGGACCATTTTCACGTTGCTAACTCAAGAAGATGTTTTCATATTTTTTTAATGAGCTCATCGGGATTGGTTTTGTTCAATTTTTGTTAATTACCTTAAAATTTGTCATGTATTTTTCATAATTAAAAAAAAAAACAAAAGAAAAAGACGTGTTCATTTGCATTTCTGTACCATTTTCGTACGGTGAGTCACTGTATAAAATTTACCCTAAAACTTAATTTTTAATTGCTTAGCATTTTAAATTTTTATGAATTATTATTAAATTTTTAATTGATAATTTTTATGTTTAAGATTTTTAGTTTTAAAAATTTTTTAATTTTATATAACAAAAAAAAAAAATGTGGAATGAATGAGAAACGAATAAACAAACAAAAATTGTTGTAAAACCCCCCTTATTATTATTATTTTTTTTTTATAATAAAGCAACAAAAAAGGAGAAAAAACAAAAAACAAAATATTTGTACATATTTTATTATTTTTAAAAAAAAAATTCCAATTTATTTTATTTTCCAGTTTTTGTTTGTTTTATTTTATTTGTAATTTGCGAGAATTTAAATGAATTTCACTTTAGGCAATCTGTTGAAAATAATTTTTCATTAAAAACAAATACTGGCCCCAAAATTGAATCCTGTGGGATACCCTCCACATGGTTAAATTCAATAGAAAAACCGTCCAGAACATAATTTAAATGAAAACAAAAATTTGAATTCCTTTTTTTTTGTTTTTTGAAAAATTCTCGTAAAGCAAAAAAAAAAAAAAACATACAATCAAATAAATAAATAAATTTAAATAAGTAAATTGAAAATAATTCATATTCGTAATTTGATTTTTAATCGAAAAGCAAATTATATAACAAAAAAAAAAAATTCGGAATGTAATGTGCGTAGCGTTAGTTTAGTTACTGCTTTAGAAAAAAAAAAAAACAGAAAAGAAAACAAAAAAAAATAAGTAAATAAAAGAAATATGCCGATTTCTTCTTATTTACAATAAACAAAATTTTACTTCTAAAATTATAATTTCGTTTTATTTCTTACAAATTAATACTTTTTTTTTTTTTTAATTACTACTACCATTACTGCTAAGTATTTGTAATTAATTACCTTTGAAGTTTTAATTACATTTTTCCATTACTTAGGAAACTTCTTTTGTAACATCCTACGGGCCGATAGCGAACAAAAAGGATCCAACTTTGTTGAACGATTTTATTTTGGGATGTATAGAAAAAAAAATCGTTTTTCTTTTTTGTTTTATTACAATTTTAATAGAAAATTGCGGCTTTTTAAAATCCTCTTTTTTCTTGATACTGCTTCACGGGAGGATGAGTTTCTCGTAAAGTACAAGACCTAAAAACGAAAAGAATCAAAGAAAGAATTTTGTAATCTAATTAGCTACTAAAGTACGTAGGGTTGTTTTATTTAATTTTTGTTTATATTTTGGTTTTTATGGTCATTAAACATTTTAGTCCAGAGGGTTATTTCCAGTTGTGAAGAGGCTGGTGGATTTGAATCTCATGTAAGGAAAATTCAAATTTTCAAAATCTCGGCAATTTTCTTCAATTTTCCTCTTGGTTTTTGGTCAGAAATGTTTAATTAATTTATTTTTAATTGATTAATTCAAAAAATCCGCCCTGGGCAATTCCATTTTTTTAGTTAATTAAGAAAAACAAAACTTTAAAAATGATTTTGATTTTCCCGTCGAATGGGCCTGGCAGACATTTTGGATTACAACGGCTACTGCTGTCAGTTTTCGGATTTCTTTTGATCCGTGTGCACGCGAGATGGCCAGTGATCGCTGTGTTTGATATTTTTTTTTTAATTTCATTTCTTTCGATTAATCGCTGGGGTAATCTGTGGAAAATTGTTAAAAGTTTTGTTCCCTGTGATAAATCAAAAGTAGTTTCCGTGTAATGGTGGAATTTTTCTACGGTGAGTCTCAATCGCTTTTCAATTTTCTTCGAATGATTTTTCATTTTATGAGTTCCGTACCTTCGGGGGGGACTCTGGTAGTTCAGCTCTTAGCGCACTCATCTACCGTCCCAGAGGTTGTGGGTCTCTTGCGCTTGGGCCAAAAATTACCCTAAGTGGCTAAGTGTCCTCAGTGGACAGCTGCTCCAACATAACCCCACTAACCTTCATTGCGGTTTTGTGCGATCCTAAGGAGAAAAGGCCAATTTTCTGTAGCTTAAATATCCCCTCGGGAGGTACCCTGTTTTTTAGTTTTCCGGAAAGTAGGACATATTTTCTTAATCTGAGCGAAATTTTAATAATTTCGTAACTATTTTTAGGACTACGAGAGCATTTCCCGTGAAATTGGGGATTTCCCATGTTCGAAATCAAAACTCTCAACTTTTACACCCTGTGACTCAAAAGACTCATTCGGCTGATACCCTGTTTTTATTTTTCCTAGAAAGCAGTACATGTTCTCGTAGTTGTGACAAAATTTCAGAAATTGGAAATCATTTTTAACGGCTGTAGCAGCATTTTTCCGTTAAAAGGGAATGTCCTTTCATGTAAAATTCAATTCAATTCAACTGAGAGAGAACACTTTCGTGCGGCAGTGACCGAGCGCTCTGAGCGTATTCAGCTCGTTGCCTAGCAAATGCTCAGGAGGTGAGTCTGCCACCCAATCGTGTGGTAGCAGCCATTTTGTTTTCATGTAAATCAACCAATTAGCGATTACATTCCGCCAGATGTCGGAGTGATTTGAATTTAACGACTAAAACCGCAGCTAATCGTGTGGTAGCAACCATTTTGTTTTTCTTGAAATTAACCAATCACCGATCATATCCGTCGATGGGTGAAACTTGTTTCTCCTTCCGTTCGATTGACTGGAGAGCCTGAGTATAAAAATGCCCGTTGCTCAGAAATTGAATTCAGTTGAACATTTTCCGTGATGGTGGGTGGATGTGGGGATTTTGAAGAATGCGAAATTTTTGTTGGTTATTTTTTTAGTAAGTAAAACATTTTGATGTTTTATTTTTTATAAATAATTTAGATAAACTTTGATGGAAATAAAATAAAATTAAAAAAAAATTCCCAAGGAAGATATTTTGCCGAACTAAGAGTTTTGCTTTGGGATCTATCCTGATTTTATTTTTTTTAACGAAAGGGCAACGTGTAAGGTAACATGGCCCTAATTTAGGAAATTATAAATTCATTTTAGGACCATGGCAGAATTTTTTCTGTGAATAAAGAGACAAAAATATTTTAAAGATTTCGAAAGTGTAATGCTCGTGGGAAATGAATAATTATTGAAATGTTGTCTTCTTCTTATTGTTATTAAAAAAATGCAACTGCGCAATTTCAATTTCTTATTAAAATTGTAATTAACTAAATTAGCTGCCCAACTAATTTTAATGATGTAATTAAAACAGAACTGCTTGAAAAAAAATACTTCATAATGGGAGACGGGTAATGGTAGCAGTAATCATTATCAATGTAATTTTAATCACTTTACAATTCTCGAGTTTGATCCATGGTTTTTGATTCCAGGAGATTTTATTTTAAATTCGGTTAATTTGAATATCCAAAATTTAAATGTTGGTTTAGCCAGACGCTTTTAATTCCATTGGAGTTTTCTAATTTGAATTTAATTTAATGTTATAAAACTTGAAATATAGCGAAAATTTCGATGTGATTGTATTAAATTTGCGGTAAACAGAAAAATACAAGGTAAAATTTGATTTTTAAATTTAATTCAAATTCGATCTCTTCTTTTTGATTTTTTAATGTTTTTTGTTGTTGTTGTTTTTTTAATTAGTGCTTTATTTATCATTTTATTTTATAGGTTAAAAACAACTCAACTAGATGGCGCTGCGCATTTATACCTAATTTGAGAGATATTTTAATGGGGTAAAACGTTTATTTTTTATTTATTTTATTTTAATTATTTATTTATTCTATTGGTCGTTTTTATTTTATATTATTTTTAATTATAAAAAATATGGTTGTCTGAACAAAAAAACAATTCCCAGAATTGCGAAATTTTCTAATGACAGAAAAAAACTAAACAATTTTCAAATAAGAAATGAAAATAAATAAAAACTATAAGGCGAGTTTTTAGCATCCTCCCCACCAAAAAAAGAAAAAAAATATATATTTAAAAATTTTAAAAATCTGGCAATATTCACAAAAAAATAAAAACATTGATTTATTTTACAATTTTCTTGTTTTTTTTTTATTTAATTAAAACAACTCAACAATTTTTTAATTTTTCACAGTTAAAAAGTGAAACAATAGTAGGGTTAAATTTTTACAGTTACACACACATACACAAGCATAAATAAGCAATAGTAAAAATAGGGGTAAGCTCTTATTAAACATTTTTTGTATTTCTATGGATTTTTCTAGGAATGGGAAAATATTTTTTAAATCGAAAACAAAACCACAAAGCAGAAAAAAAAAAGAATCAGTAATTTCACAAAAACAATAAAACAAAAAAAATACAAAAAAAAAATCTATATATACCTTATGTATTTAGTGTTTAAACAAAAAAAAAAAAGAAAACAAACAGCAATTCTTCTTTTCTTTTTTTTTGCCATAATTAAACAGATAAACGAATTTAAAAAAAATATAAAAATAAAAAAAAACCAAAAAAAAAAAATATAATTACATAAAAAAAAACAAATAGATACAAAACAAAAAAGAAAAGAATTAACAGTTACTTCCTTATAAAATACCAGAAAAACTGTTAATTGGTTTTTCTTTTCTTTTTCTTATCAATCACCAAGTCAAATGCAAGAGAAAAGAAAAAAAAAAAAAAAACAAAACACAAAACTCATTTAAATGACCAAGAAGCGGGGGGAGGGGAAGTGGTAGGGGAGAAGTGTGGGAGGATGATTTCAATTGTAAAAAAAACAAAGCAGTTTTGTAAAAATAATGATTAGCAATGATTACTCAAAAGTAATTTATAACTAATTAATTAATTTGTAATCATTAGAACATTTCCTTTTTAAAGTTTAAGTTCCACATGAAATAACATGAAAATCTCTCCCGATGAAAAGATACAAAACAAAAAACAAGAAGCAAAAAACAAAAACATAAAGAGACAAGTTATTAATTAAAAAAAAAATTATTTCTTTAATTATTTCATTTATTTTCCGAAACAAAACACAACAAATTGCATGACAAAAATGAAATAAAAACAAGCAAAAGAAAATTTGAAACGATGACAAGAACAAAACCAAAAGAAACACGAAAAAATAATAAAAAATGTGTGAATAACTCTAAAGAAAAATCAACTTAAATTTAAGGGGTAAAGTTATACATAAAAAACAAAAAAAAACCGATAATTTTAAATAGTCGATGAAGAAGTAAATTAAAAAGCGATAAAAAGGTTAAAACAAAACAACAACAAAAAAAAAAAGTACTTAAACTGAATGGGGGAAAGTAATTTAAAAAGAAAAACCGAAAGGACATTTTTGGCGCGAATTTAAACAACCAAAATGAAAACAACTTTTTAATTTTTAAATGAAAAAAAAAAAACAAAAAAGAAAAAAACATGAAAAAAACAAAAAAAAAATAAAATAAAAAAAAAATACAAAAAACTTTTTTTAGTATAAACAATTTAAACACGTTAAGTAAGTAAAGTAATGAGATAAACGTGAGCGAGCGAGAGAGAGCGATAGAGAAAAGGGGAAGAAACCACGAAATCCAGGAGAATTAACGTATTTTTAAGCGAGGTATATATGTACACACGCGCATATATACATTATATAAGGAGCAAGACAAAAAAAAAGAAGCGATGAGATAATGAACTAGAAACAGAGCGAAAAACGTAAATAAAGTAATTAAAGTAATTTAAATAAATGAAAAGTAAGGAGCAAGGGGCGCAGTACGCAACTTTGTAAACTCATATTTTTCTCGACGAAAATACTGCAGAAGTGAACAGCAACAAATTATTATATATATATAAATAGGATATATACACCAAAAAGACGGAAACCTAAATGAGAAAAGTACATAAAAAATTGATGAAGAACACTGGAAAATTATAATAAAAAATTTAAAAAAAAAAACTACCTGTCTTTCAGTCGACGTGGTCTACCACCATCTACCACCTGGGCAATTTTGGGCGTTAGAAGAACCCTTAGCAAATGTTTCCACCCACCCGAGGGGATAATTTTGAAATTGGAGGGTCTCTTTTTATTTTTGCTAAACATCCTCTAATTATTTATAATTATGGCAATATATTGAGGATATCTAGCAAAAAGAATAAACAAAATTCATGTAAATTTTGCAAAATGAGCAAATTTTTCATTTTTCGTACAATAGGTCTAGGTATAAGGGAAATGTGATTTCCTAAAATATGGCCTCCCGGGACGGTTCTTCGGCCTCAATAAATTGGAAGTTAAATAATTGGAGGATATTTAACTAAAAACCGAATAAAAAGTAAGCAATTTTCGCGAATTTAGTAATTTTACGTTTTTTTTTTGTATGGGGCGTGGGGACTTGAAAATTTCATTTTCTAAAATACGGAGGCTCCAGGAGCGGTTTATTTTTATACGGTTTTTTGCTAAATATCCTCTAATTATTTTATTTCCAATTCATTGAGCCCAAAAAACCGCTCCTAGGGGCCGTATTTTAGGAAATCGGTTTTTTTGCACATACGCCATAAGGCGAGAAATGGAAATTTGCTCATTTGGCAAAATTTACTTGATATTATTCATTCTTTTTGCTAAATATCCTCTAATTATTTTATTTCCCATTTATTCAGCGCAAGGAATCGCCCGAGAAGGCCGTATTTTAGGAGATACAATTTTCAAAAAATCGGATATGATTTGAAATTTTTTATTAATTTCTCTGTTTCCTTCACATTGCAGGTGTCATTGGTAGAATTCGCCTACACGCCAATAAATTCTGCACTGCCACCAGTTAGCGGAAGTCGTCCAGGAGTGTCAGTTTCCTAGAAATCGCAGCAGGCAAACAGAATAGCCCGGACCTATCAGCTGATCGCAGGACTGAGATGAGCCAAAGGAAACCCGGAAGAGTGCCTTGTTCAATCGTCTTCTTGGTTAATTCTTGCAATTTCAGGAGGAGGAACTTGTTCCAAAAACAGCAGAGAGCAGATGATTCCAGGATTATTAAATTTAAGAAACAAAAATTATAAATTTTGTAAAAATTTCGATTGAATAAAAACGATATAAAAAATTTACTCAAAGTGTTTTTATTTCTTTAAAATTTCAGTCACGCAATTACAGCAGTCGCTATTTCTCTAATTTATTCTCTAATTTTCGTTTGAGCAAACCCAGGAAATTGCGAAAAATTGCAATTTTTATTTTGCAACTTAAATAGCAAAAATTCGATATAGTTCCTGAAATTCGTGAAAAACTTGTCCAGCGAACCAAAAAAGTAAATGACGGCTCTGGTTCGGGCATGTCCACGAACCGGCCCGAACCAGCTGCTGACGCGAGCGGCCAAGCCCCCCCAATCAACCAATGAAAAGGCAGAAAAAAATTGAGGTAACAGGCGCCCATGAACACAGCCAGCAAAAACCTGGCCCTGCTGCGATTTATGGGCTCCTGTTATTTCGCCCCTTACTTAACTTGCACGCTCCGTGGCTCGCGCAAGTGACCGATTTCTGAAATTCGTGTAACAGGAGCCCATAAGTGGCAGTAGGGCAAAACCGGGTCAAACCCCTGCTAGATTTTGGTTCGGGCCCGAGGTAAAAATGTCCCAGTGGTTCGAGGATCGGATGAAATTTCCCAAGAGCTCAGCCATGATTTAGTACTAAATATTCTGTAATGACAGCAGTCTGAACAACCAACACTTTCTCACGCTGGTCGTGTATGAACATGGCAAAGTGGCTGAAAACAACAAAATTTCTATTTACAGCAGGCTTTTTGGGGCTCCTCCATTGCATTTTGCGTACAGGGGGAAACGCTGCAATTTTTAGAAATTGAATAAATAAAAATGCACCAGTTTGTTCTGATTTTTATTCATTAAATTCGATTACAGATGAGTAAATAATTTTTATTTTTATTTTTATTTTTATTGCACAAAAATTCAATTTTTCGGTGTTTTTGTCAATCTGCTTCGATTATTCGCTGCTCACAATAAATTGGCTGCTTTTTGCTGGTTGCCGCTGCTGTTTTTAATCCGCAGTTTACCTTAAATCGAGCGAATTAAACCGAAAAACACTGCGATTAATCCGCCGGCTCGCGATCGACTGACTTTTAAAAACAACTTTTAAAAGATGTCTGCCCAAAAAATCAATACCAAGGGGGGCGTGGCTTTCACAGTGGCTATTTTCGATGTTTTACACCTTAAAAGACTGCTACCGATCGATTTTCTTTTAATTAATCGCTGCACTACGAGGATTGGTTGCATCACGCTTTTTTTAATAAATGGTTTTACAGAAACTAGTCGAATTAAACGAGAAAACAATTCCGCGGACCGCCGGCTCATGATCAACTGACATTAAAAACAAAGTTTACAAAATGGCTACCAAAAAATCGATACGAACCATCACCGCTACCCCACTCCCTTACTCTGATTGAAAATTTTGGGACATTTTTTTCAGTCTATCTCACAAATTCTCTTTTAGAACACATCCTCTCAGCGATTCGTGATTTTAGCACACTACCACTTAGGCACTTGTGCCATCACCTAGTTCTGACACTTTCGCTCTCATTTCTTAGATAGGAGGGAATTTTTATCGCCGTTTCACCCACTTCTCTCAATTTTCTTACTCTCTAACTGTAATATTTAAAATTCCAGCCATTTTCCAGGCAATTCCAGCCAACACAAATATTTCTATATCGCTTACTCCACCGGTTTTTCTTTAGCTCGTCTCGCTTCTGCGATCAGCTGATCCGACTTGTGTGTTTACAAACATTTATTGGTTTTTTTTTTTTGATTACTTGATCAGCTGATCAGCTGATCACTCGGCAGTTTGCCTGCTGCGATTTCTGGGCCCCTGGTGCTCCTGGTCGATTTTTCGCCTCGATCGACAGGTTTCCGCTCGCTGGTGGTAGTGCAGAGTTTGTAGATGTGTGGGTGATTTCTACATACGTCACCTGTAAAGACACGGCAGCAGAGAAATTGATAAAAAAAATTAAAATCATAAGCGATTTTTTAAATTTATGATTATTTGAAAAATTTATTACATAAAATACGGCCCCTAGGGCAAATAAAATGTTTTTTCTTTTTATTTTCCTTTTAAATGTGTCAGAGATGAAAGTGTGGGACTTTTTGTTTTTTGTTTTTAGAGTGAACAATTTTTTAATTTTTCATAACCTCACTTTTAGGAGGAGTGTTCAAAAAAAAACAATTTTTTGAAAGTGAAACGTCAAAATTGAGTAAATGAAAAGCAGAAAGTTTTTTTTGTAAGAAATGAATAAAAATTGAATTAATTATTACAACAACAAAAAAATAATAGAATTTTCCTTCTAGAGAGACGTAAAATTAAAAAAAAACCCACTGGCTAGGCCAACAGAGTAAATACAATGGAAACTGATGGCAGAATATCAACAGCCAACAATTGAGGCAATGGATACACAAGACGGTGATGTCGTTAACGAGACGAGCATCGTAATGGAAAGTCTTGTTAATAGCAAGGATGCAAACATGCAAATTGCACCAGAAAGTTGATTCAACAACAATTGGAATGGATGCGTTGAGGAGGAGGTACGATCAGAGGCGACATTCAATTTTGAAGTTGAAAATTTTTCAAAATTAAAACAGTCCCGCCTCTCACCACCGTGCTATGTAAGTACTCGGCTTTTTGCTCTAATTATTTTACTTTCAATATATTGAGCCCAAAAAACCACTCCTGGAGGCCGTATTTTAGAAAATGGCAATTTCAAGTTCCCACGCCCCATACAAAATATACGTAAAATTGCGAAAATTACTAATTTCGCGAAAATTGCTTAATTTCTATACGGTTTTTTGCTAAATATCCTCTAATTATTTTATTTCCAATTAAGTGAGCCCAAAAAACCGCTCCTAGAGGCCGTATTTTAGAAAATGGCAATTTCAAGTTCTCACGCCCCATACAAAAAAAACGTCAAATTGATAAAATTAGTAATTTCGCGAAAATTGCTTAATTTCTATACGGTTTTTTGCTAAATATCATCTAATTATTTTATTTCCAATTAATTGAGCCCAAAAAACCGCTCCTGGAAGCCGTATTTTAGAAAATGGCAATTTCTAGTTCCCACGCCCCATACAAAATATACGTAAAATTGCGAAAATTACTAATTTCGCGAAAATTGCTTAATTTCTATACGGTTTTTTGCTAAATATCATCTAATTATTTTATTTCCAATTAATTGAGCCCAAAAAATCGCTCTTAGAGGCCGTATTTTAGAAAATGGCAATTTCAAGTTCTCACGCCCCATACAAAAAAAACGTCAAATTGATAAAATTAGTAATTTCGCGAAAATTGCTTAATTTCTATACGGTTTTTTGCTAAATATCCTCTAATTATTTTATTTCCAATTTATTGAGCCCAAAAAACCGCTCCTAGAGGCCGTATTTTAGAAAATGGCAATTTCAAGTTCTCACGCCCCATACAAAAAAAACGTCAAATTGATAAAATTAGTAATTTCGCGAAAATTGCTTAATTTCTATACGGTTTTTTGCTAAATATCATCTAATTATTTTATTTCCAATTAATTGAGCCCAAAAAACCGCTCCTGGAAGCCGTATTTTAGAAAATGGCAATTTCTAGTTCCCACGCCAGTAGGTACTAGGGCGGTTTGGCCTGGGAAAATTTTGGGTACCGTGGGAAATAAGTTTGACCTTGAGATGCCCTTGTGGTTTTGTTATCGGTGGTTTGTGGTTTTGTTATCGGTGGTTTGTGGTTTTGTGTGTGTGTCAGGTGTTATCTTTATTGTTTATTATAACCCTTTATCGCTACTTCCGGGATGGTTAGGTGAGTGTAGGAAATAGTGACGTCATAGGGGATTCCAATTCTGGTTTGGTTCAATTAAGCTATGCGTCATCTTTATTATCATCTTTATTATTATTATTATAACCCTTTATTTTTATCTCTGTCTGTCTCATGTTAGATAGATAGATAGATAGCAGCCGATACCCGAACCAGATATCAATACCCGAACCGGATATCAATACCCGAACCAGATATCAATACCCGAACCAGATATCAATACCCGAAGTCGATATCAATACCCGAAGTCGATCTCAATACCCGAGGTTGATTTGGCCGGCTGGTCAGACATCTCTGTCTCTCTCTCTCTGTCTCTCTCTCTGTCTCATGTTAACAGCGCCATCTGTCGCGAGAATTAGATAACGCTGGAAATTTAATGAATTAAAAAGCAGGTTGGGTAGCTTTGGGGATTTGAACCGGGGATTTGTAGCTTCAGAGGCCGGTATGTTACCCGCTGGGCTATTAGGGTTTCTTGTCGTTGTGGTTATGTGTATATAAGGTGTTTTGGACGATCTAGCGAAAATTAGTCATGCATCTCTCTCTCTCTCTCTCTATCTGTTATGAGAATTTGGTAACGATGGAAATTCAATGAAATAATTAATTAAAAAGCAACTTGGGCGGCTCTGGGGTTTGAACCGAGGGAGAAATTTAAAAAAAAATGAATTAAAAAGTAGGTTGTATGGGCCTGGGATTTGAACCGAGGGATTTGTAGATTCTTGTCGTTGTTATTTTAATTTAAGCTTTCTTTCGATCACCCCGATAAATATTTGCTTCGGGGCCTGGTCGGGATCTGGCCACATAACATGTATGAAATCCACGGTTCTATTTTCTAAAAAGATATTATTACGAAAACAGAGGAATTTCAAAGAAAAAAAAGATAACGGTTGGGGGCTCTATTAAAAAATTGATCGTATCGAGTTTTATAACATATTTAGATGTAAATAACTTGTATGTTTGGGCAATGTCTCAATCACAACCCCATTCTAAATTTGCATGGGCTGAAGATATTAATATCACTACACGCGGGTCAAATTGATAAGCGACTGCCTTTTACGAGTGAGGTTGTTGACCGTGTTGATAAGTTTTTTAAAAGCTTGGCGCTTGTTCATGAGATAAAAATTGGATATCAATGTCAAGGTTGGGCGAGTGAAGATAATAGAGTTGTTTTTAGTAAGACTTTTTAAGAGTGTTTTAATTGTGAGAAAATTATGTTTGAGAAATATTTTTTTTTCAAGTAGGGAAGGTATATCTCTATGCTGCGGTGAGTATTTCGATTAAAAAATTTTGGAAGTTTTTCCTTGCGGCGAGTATTTCGATTAAACCCCGGATATTATGGAGATTCAGGAAGGATATTGCGGTTTTTTGCTGATATTAAAGGTCTTTATAAGCGGAAAATATATTTTCTGAGGCTAAGTATCATTTCCAACGTCTTCGACGAACAAGTTATAGACATCGGTGCTATAATTCTTTTTTTTAACAATGGATTCAACAAATTTAAACCAGGAATTTATAACCCTGAAGGAGTTGAATGGCTGCAATTATAAACCTCTTTTAAAAGCGCGGGAGATGGATCCCTTCAAAACCTATGCTATTCTAGGCTGTGGGAAGGTTTCAACGAAATATGGAGATCGAATTGTGTTGGAGCTAGAGGATCATCAGATGTTTTTACCGGAACGATTCCGTAATATATCCAACAAAACAATAGAAAGACTCAACGAAGGTGGATACTTTGTCAGTTATCATGGAACATCCGGGGACACATATAATTTAAATTTTTCTAAATCTACTTCTAACCCTGTTTTTTATACAAATTTATAGATTATCTCAGAAATAAAGTTTAATCTAAGTAAATAATGTTGTTTTGTTTTTCCACTTTACCTTTCCACTTCACTTTACAATTATTTTCTAAAAACAGGATTTTGTTCACCACTTTTCTCATTCTGAAGAGATTGATAGGAAACATTCGATTTCTCTGGTTGTTCATTTTTATTAAAATTTGGGCACATAGACTTTAATGTGATGGGGATATAATTTTTTGATTTTTCACTATTTTTCGAATTACTGATTTTAGTTTGACAATGTTGCGAAATTTTGAATCATGTTGAATTTCACAATATTATCGAATAAGGTTTGAATCATTTTATTCATAATGTTGTAATATAATAAAAGGATCATGATTTATTATAAACCCATTAGTATAATTAAAGTTTTTCCATAATAAACATGTTTTGGTGTGAGACTATAAGACCTGGAAACAAGTTTTGCGTTTGTGAGGGAGCCTGGAAAAACTTCAGAATTGTTAATGTAACCGTAGATTCACATAATATCTTCGAACTATATATGACACCTGAAGATGGTAATAGATGCCTAATACTACGTATGAGAAGTGGAGAACCTATTCCAGATGAGCTTCATTATATTTTCAAATTTACACCATCGCAACATGTTAAAATAGAAGTTCGTGGTAATTAATAAAACTTTTTTTAAAAAAGAATGAGAAAATTAAAAGATGCATTATTCGTATTATTAGGAGGGACGATCGTATTAATTGGGGAATCTCCAGACGGTTCAATAAGATACAAGTCAGCAAATCATTTTCCAGCTAATTGCGTCTTTGCCGATGAAGATGATTGGAAATGGAACCACCCCATGAAACTCAAGCTCGAGAAACAGCTAAAACAAAGCCTGAGTATAAATTCTATGGAAACTGAACACATCAATTAGTTTCTTTAAAGAGTGCAGACTATTCACACGCTGCAAGTTAATAAATCAAAATGCATCCAAACATTATTTTATTTTTAACACTCTTTGTATTCTATGCGAATGCACAACCAGTACCGCTAGATATAAACCTTATGAATGATGGTGTGAGCAACATAGATTTTAAATTAAATCTTCCAAATAATGATCAAGTACAAGTTGGTTTAACTTTTCGACTGCTAACATATACTAATAATAATACAACATCATCACCACCAACATCAATGCGAACAACAACATCATCATCATCAGAGGATTCTGAAACTGAGAAGTCTAAGAAGAAATTTGTATCTGTTGAGGAAGCTATCGAGGGATTTAGGCAAGAATTAATTAAAAAGGAGTTGTATATTGCTGGATATATTGAAAGCAATAACATTTTTTATAGACATTTTATGCTTGAATTTGATGATGATATTTCAATAAGAGTTCGGTGTACATATGATAGCAATTATGAAGCTCGCTCATTGAAAATAAATTGTTATGAGTATCATGAATATGAGACGGAGAGAATTTTAAGTAATGGCGAGGTTGAGTTGATAAAACAACATGATCCTAACTATAAAACTGATGTAGACTTACTAGATCTACGTAAAATGAGACAGACATATCAAATGAATATATCTTAAATAAAAAAGTGAGCTTAGTTATTATTCGTCTACCGTCATAGAAAGATGAATATTGAACAATTTTTAAGTGAATGCTTTGAAATAATGTGTGATGAACATAAAGAGGAAATAAAGGAACATTTAGATTTTTTGAAATTATTTGTAAATGTAGACAAGGTGAAATCGAAATATGGTGAGCACTACACAAGCTGTCCATGGTCTAAAGATGATGCAACAGAAGGTCCCGATACATGTGAATGTCATAGTGTGGATATGCATTTAAAGAGAGTGTTATACTTGATTAATTTCTACAAAAACTTAAAGAAAAGAGGCTGTCTATCCTGTTGTGGAAGCTGGTTAAAATAGGAGAGAGAGAAACAAGTAACAGCAATGACACCCAAAAAAGTGCATTTTACAACAACACCACCAGAGATACATTACATGATTACATGGGGCTTTGCTTATAGAGCTGCTCGTAAGGGAGAATGGCATTTGCATGCTATTGAAAGACATCGCTTCCAACAAAGGATCAACGAGCTGAATAAAATTCTAGAGCCAATATGGAACGAATATCATCGGAAACAAATATATAATACTAGATTTAATAATAATAAAAAATAAAAACTAACAAATTTTTTAAAACATTTATGTTTATTCTGCTTTTCCCCAAGCTCTTCAATTTCTTTTGTTGCTGTTGTTGTTGTTGTTTTGATTTTATAATACATCATTTTTATTAATCCAAGAATTGTGTTTTGATGAAAATCCTAACCACTTTACAAAAACCCTATCATCTTTTTGTTTTACAATTTTTTCAACTAAGAATAAAGTAGGATTTTTGCTTTTCTGAAGTTCGAGTTCATAGAATCCACCTTGTATCGGATTACCTTTATAATCTTCCAAGAGATATGTAACTGGATTTGTTAGCTGAATTTTTCTGATTTTAAAAATTTCAGTTGTCCAATTTGGTGTATAGCCCTTTTCAAACACGTGCTTGTATTTACTAATTCGAACAAAGTCTCCAATTTGATATCGAGCTTTTGGGGCTACTTTTATATGATTATATGTTGTTGAAATAAGCTGTTGTTCATTGCGATCGTTAACCTCAAAGGGACGCATTTTTATAGTACGATGTTTCTTCATATTGTATGCTAAAATTAATTGTTTTATAATATCAATCCATCGATATGATCCCCTCATGCTAAATTCTTTCCACATCATAGACTTTAAGGTTCTATTAAATCGTTCAGCTATTGACGCCTTAAGAGAACTATATGTAGAATAATGATTGATTTTGTAGTTTTTCATAAGCTCTGCGAAATTTTTATTAAAAAATTCCTTCCCATCATCGGTTTGCAAATTTTTAGGATGTCTTCCATCTTTTAATATTGTTCTCATAGCCTGAGTAACTTCAGCTCCAGTTTTTCTTTTAACAGGTATAGCCCAAGCATATTTAGAGAATGTGTCAATAACAGTTAATAGAAAGTTGTATCCATTATTCTGAGAGGCATATGATCCCATTTCTACCAAATCAGCTTGCCATAGATCATCCAAACCTTTAATAACTACGCGACGTCTTTTAAAATTCCTCCTAGCAGACTTGTGCAACTCATTGACAACAATTTTTTTACTCATTATTCTTATGTTCACTCTTGGGAGTATTAATTGTAATTGATTCTACATTTACAAACTTTTCTAAAACTAAATTAATATTACTAATCTTCATATCAATGTATTTCATTGTATCCTCAATAGCTTTTCCTATGAAATCTCTCAATTCTTCTTTTGCTGTATCTAATTTATCATTTAGATTATCATTTGCTTTTTCAATTTTCTCAATTTCGGATTTAAGGTATCTACTGATAATATCAACATAGCTTTTATTTGTGGCATCTTCATCATCTATAGGTTGCGCGAGGTATTTAAGTGTTTTCAATTGCATATCATAATCCCCATTTTTTGTTAATAAGAATCCTATTCCTGGCTTTCCTGGTGGTCCTGGTGAACCTGGTGGACCTCTTTTACCATCAGCTCCTGTCGGACCCCTTTCACCACGCGGACCTGACAAACCGTGTTTTAAAAATTTCGTACTCGAACGTCCAAACTTGTCAACACTCATTATTATTATAAGCATAGAAGAAAAGTGACTATCCTATTTATTCAATGATGGCAGCTTCTCTTAATTCTTCTACTATGGCTACGATCTCATTATGATGGTTATTATGACCAGCTTGTTGTGATGCTATTAAAAGTTGTAGCCTTTCTACCAATTCATTGGGATCATTCCAATATATATAATCAATATTGTTTTTAGGTAGCTGCATTAAACCTTTTCCTTCACGTAAATTGAATTTGCTTATAATATTTGTAAATTTAAATCCCCTATTTCCGCTTATTTGACTACTAGGATCATAATTTCGTTTATGTGCGCTACTGCTAATAATAATATTTGTATAATTTGCTAAGTCTTCCTCGGTATAAAAACTTGCTGCAGGTCTTTTCATAAATAGCAATTCACATAAACCAAGTGTTATCTTATATTCTTCCCCGCCAATTATAAAATTGTCATTCTTGATTTCAAAGACTGTATTTCCTATCTTCCACTGACTGCCATCAAAATATACACCATATGTAGTATCAATAGCAGGACTATTTTCAGAATATAATTTCATATATTTATCTACTATCATTTCTTTAAAACTTAATTCTTTTTCAGGTAATTTTTGTGATGGTGGTGATGTCATCATAAAAGAGTCATTATCGAATGTGGCGAGTCGATTTCTTTTTATTAATGGTGTACTGGTGTGTTCTATTTCTGGGAAAATAGCTTTAGTTGTTTGATTCAACTGACTTGTTGTTGGTTCATCATTTTCACTCTTTGGCTCATTTTTTACATCAATCTTATAGTTTTCCTCAACTTTTGTAACAAGTTTATGAAGTGGTTTTGTTATAGGTTTGAATGTTTCTTCCAGTTGAGACTCCGTATGAATTTTTCCTGATTTTAACATTTGAAACTTCTTCCTCAAAGAATTTCTTATTTTTACTATATTCCTAATAGTATCTTCTTGATATTCTTTGTCTCCTTTTGTCTTATGCTTCATTTTATGAACTGCTTTAACTGCTCTCCGAACTGCTTTTAACAGATATCTGAACTACTTTAACTGCTCTCTGAACTGCTTTAACCGCTCTCTGAACTGCTTTTAACAGATATCTGAACTGCTTTAACTGCTCTCTGAACTGCTTAAAGCGTATTTATATATGGATGAATGTATGAAACCCTTTTCGGTAACGACCTTTATTAATAGGACTGTCTTTATCTATCACTACAAAGCCATATTTATCTTTCCAACTCTCTGCGCAAGCCTGCTTAAAAATATTGAAGGGCATATCCGTATTGACATGATCTTCATAAGCATGTTTAAGATTCATTTCATCTTGCTTAAAAAGAATAATGAAATTGGCATTATCACGTATTAAATGTTTCGGTATACGTGTGTATGTTTGACAAAGATAAAAGCTGTCCACTTCATTATGTCGACCCATACAGAAGTATGCGCGAATATTATTTTGCTTATCGCAAGCAACATCATCGAAAATGAAAATTGAATTTCGTTTAGCTTTTTCTGGTGTTATAACAGCAGTGTTATCGGAGAATGTGTAATAACCCATCCCTTCTATTGGTTTCATTAAATCTTCTAAATACTTGTACTTAGGTTGATGTAATGATTTTGAATATATATAAATATTCTCGAATCTTAACCCATTTGGGTGTTCTATAAGACCAAGCATAAGATTTGTTTTACCACAATTTGATGGACCCACAATTATAGCTCGTATACTGTTGGGTAAAAGCGTTCCATGCTTTTTTCTTAGGCTATTTCCGCTTTTAAAATCAATATTTGATATCGGTAATTCTGATTGTTGTTTTACAAATTTCATTATGTAGGTATATATATATTCTTAACATAGAAAGGTATTACCTCAGTTCAAAGTAAACGCTACTTTAAAGAGAAGCTACTGCTTTTCACGTTTTGAAGTCGAAACCTTTAAGGATTTATTGCAACTAATATATATTTTATACTAAATACGCTTCTTATACCTGCGTTAATACAACCTTGGCTTGAGATACATTAAAAAAGTAATATTGTTATGAATGCTGGAATACAATAAATGTAAGAGACGAGCTGGAAAAGGATTACTGAATACAGTAATAAACAATTTACCATTTGAACTTCATCTCCCCGGTTATCAATACTGTGGACCCGGAACAAAACTACAAAAAAGATTAGAACGTAGCGATTCGGGTATAAATCCACTTGACGCCGCCTGTAAAGAACACGATATTGCTTACTCTAAGCATAAAGATACAGAAAATCGACATATAGCAGATAAAATTCTATTAGGAAAGGCCTGGCAAAGGTTTAAATCTAGCGACGCTTCAGTTGGAGAACGTTTAAATTCTTGGCTCATTACAAATGCGATGAAAACAAAGGTGAAATTTGGAATGGGTCTAGATAAGAAGAGGATGAAGAAGAAGAAGAAGATAACAAAATCGAGGATATCACTTCAAAAAGGAATTCGTGAAGCGAAAAATATTCTAAAATCACAGAAACCTACTTCAATAAATGATGCAATAAATCTTGCTTTAGGTGCTACAAAACCCATGTTTCGCGGTTATAAAAAATCAAAAATAAAAACACCTCGTATTATTCCTATACCAAAAATTGGAGGAATTCTACCATTGATTCCAATATTTGCTGGGCTTTCTGCTTTAGGAGCATTAACAGGAGGGGCGGCTGGAATAGCCAAAGTAGTTCGTGATGCTGTTGATGCACGAAAACAACTTAAAGAATCCAATAGGCATAATGAAGCAATGGAGGCAATTGCTCTAGGTAAAACCGGTAGTGGGTTGTACCTCAAGCCCTATAGAAAGGGCTTAGGACTTTATTTAAATCCACCATCAAAAAACTATTAAAACTGCTACCCAAAAGACCACTTAATCAATTCGATCTACAACAGGCTGCTAAGAATTTACCAAACTTTAGAGGAGTTTTCATGCGCGACAGTCTTCCTAAAAAAGCAAGAAAGAATGAATGTGGCATTATAAATTTAGACTCTATTTCTGGACCAGGAACTCATTGGGTAGCATATTATAAAAATGGAACGAAAAGCGAATATTTTGATAGCTTTGGAAATCTGCAACCACCTAAGGAAGTTATTAAATATTTAAATAATAATAATAATTTAGTATACAATTATGATACATATCAAAATTATAAAACAATTAACTGTGGTCATTTATGCTTAGAATTTTTGTTTAATCGCTGTAAGTCATAAATAAAGCTACATTTTTTTTAATCAAAAGTCTCATTTTATTCCAAACAACCATGTCATTAACATTAACTTTAAGTGGTAGTTCATCTGTACTAACAGCTGAGTATTTTCCATCTTTGGAGCTGAAAACTGATTATGTTTGTGGTTTAATTGACTTTCAAACGTACAACTCAATCCCTAATGTTGATAGCAAGAATAATTTACTTCGTATTGGAAACATAACTATTAAAATTCCTGAAGGTTCTTACGAAATTAGTGACATTTCCGAAACTGTTAATAGAGAATTAAAAAAAATAGGTAGTGAAGAAGTTATTACTATTAAGGCAAATAATAATACTCTCAAAAGTGAAGTTAAAAGTTCAGAAAAAGTATTTTTTAATACAGAAAAATCGATTGGTTCCTTGTTGGGGTTCAGTAAACGGATCCTTGAACCTAAAATTTTAAACGAATCCGATTTACCAGTAAATATAATAAAAGTGAATGTAATTCGAATTGAGTGCAATATTATATCAGGCTCATATATAAATAACACACAGGTGCATACACTGCATGAGTTTTCACCCAAAGTAGGTCCAGGGTATAAAATAATTGAAGTTCCGAAGAATGTAATTTATTTACCAGTGAATGTGCAGAGAATTAAGTCGGTTGCGCTCAGATTAATAGATCAAAACGGAGATTTAATAAACTTTAGAGGTGAAACTATAACGATAAGACTACATCTAAAACCGCGAAATGTTAATACATAACACGCTCAATAAAAGCGGCTATAAAAGTACATTACCTAGTAGTCAGCTCTCAACAACGTTACAGACTAGAAGGAGTTTAACAATAGCAAACGAAAGAGTTTTAAAATCCTTAGGATTTATATTAAAAAAGAAAAACAAAAATGAGTGAGACTTTAGATATTTCACAAGGAATTACTTATGATAATTCAATTACAAAAATTGAATATCATAGTTATTCCCCATATCAGTCCTCTTATAAAAACAGTGATGAAATTCGAATTTCTATACAACATCAGGATTTATACATTTTACCCTGTGAAAGTTTTATTTATATCGAGGGGGCTCTAACGAAAACAGATGGGACTACCTCAATAACATCAAATCTTTCCAATAATTCTATTGCATATCTTTTTGAAGAAGTTCGTTATGAATTAAATGGTGTAGAAATCGACAGAACGAGGAATCTTGGATTCGCTACAACACTAAAAAATTATATATCTTTGAATCAGAATGAAAGTAGTACACTTCTAAATGCTGGCTGGTCACCAAATGAAGCAATATCACTAGAAAAAGGATTTTTCAATTTTTGCATCCCCCTAAAAATGCTTTTAGGGTTTGCTGAAGACTATAGAAAAATTATTGTGAATTCCAAACATGAATTAATATTGATTCGAAGTAGAAGCGATGAGAATGCTTTTATTGCAACACATGATGACGTAAAAATTGATATATTTAAACTTCAATGGCGTGTACCTCATATAACTGTAGCTGACGGAGAAAAATTAGCTCTCTTAAAAACAATTGATTCTGGACATCGGATCCAAATGAGTTTTCGTAGTTGGGATATCTATGAATATCCAGTTTTACCACAGGCTACAGAACATACATGGTCTGTAAAAACATCTTCACAACTAGAAAAACCACGATTTGTTGTAGTTGCTTTGCAAACAAATCGTAAAAACAATAAATCTGAAGATGCCAGCAAATTTAATCATTGCGATACATCAGATGTTAAAGTACATCTTAATTCTGAAACGTTTCCATATGAAGATATGAACATTAAATTTGATCGAAACCGCTATGCCATACTATATGATATGTATGTAAAATTCCAACAATCATACTATTCTCGCCAAAATCAACCTCTTCTAACTAGAGAAAAATTCAAGGATGAGGCTCCAATTGTGGTTATAGACTGCTCACATCAAAACGAATTAATAAAATCGGGGCCGGTTGACATTCGGATTCACTTGAAAAGTAATCAAAATATTCCGCCACATACATCAGCCTATTGTTTACTGCTTCACGATCGGGTAGTTGAATACAGTCCGTTGACCAGTGAAGTTCAAAAAATTATTTAGGTAAAATGGGCAATAATTTAAGTAAAATATGTGCAATCGTCGATATCCAAGGATTCAAAAATGAAAATAACAAACTGATTGTGAAAGAAATGGCTATATTAACAAATGAAAACCGAATACAACACTTTGTATTTCTACCACCATACGGACTTCAAGAGCTACCCCCATCAAAAATTCGAGAGGCTAAATGGATGCAAAATCATCATCACGGTTTTTCCTGGAGAGATGGATACATTCCCTATCATCATTTAAAAGCGTTGATAACTCCTCTGTTAAACAATAAAACAATATATGTTAAAGGGTGTGAAAAACAATATTGGATAAAACAATTATTTGGACAAACTTTAGATGTAATCAACATGGAGGAAGATCTACAATGCCCAAAACTTTCTTTTCTCAAATATGAAAATCCTAATACATATCATTGCTTAATCCACCAAGGAATCTGTGCACAAGAGAATGTGTTTTTGATGGAGAAGTTTCTGAAATGTAACAATGGTTCTAGCCAAAATAAACAAATTGTTTAAATTAAAAAAAATGTTTTATTAAAACTCTATACCTAGATTATTACATATCTTATAATGACCCATGCATTTTTTTTTGTAGATCTTTCAGAGTACTTAACTTATTCTAAATTACATTGTTATTTAAAACAAACAAACAAAAAATGTGCTAGGCCTTTTTCGAGTAAAGTGAATGGGTATTTTGCTGTGATAAGCGATTGACTTGGCGGGTCTGTTCTTTTTTTTTTTTTTTTTTTTACGAGCGAGGTTATTGACTGGGGGTTTTATACGAAATTGATATCTATTTTACACCACCTTTATCATTTTCAGCATTATTGAGTATTCGCCTAAACCCTCAATTTCCACATTTTAACCGAAATACTCACCGCAAGGAAAAACTTCCAAAATTTTTTAATCGAAATACTCACCGCAGCATAGAGATATACCTTCCCTACTTGAAAAAAAAAATATTTCTCAAACATAATTTTCTCACAATTAAAACACTCTTAAAAAGTCTTACTAAAAACAACTCTATTATCTTCACTCGCCCAACCTTGACATTGATATCCAATTTTTATCTCATGAACAAGCGCCAAGCTTTTAAAAAACTTATCAACACGGTCAACAACCTCACTCGTAAAAGGCAGTCGCTTATCAATTTGACCCGCGTGTAGTGATATTAATATCTTCAGCCCATGCAAATTTAGAATGGGGTTGTGATTGAGATATTGCCCAAACATACAAGTTATTTACATCTAAATATGTTATAAAACTCGATACGATCAATTTTTTTAATAGAGCCCCCAACCGTTACCTTTTTTCTTTTGAAATTCCCCCGTTTTCGTAATAATATCTCCACAGAGTTTTTAGAAAATAGAACCGTGGATTTCATACATGTTATGTGGCCAGATCCCGACCAGGTCCCGAAGCAAATATTTATCGGCATGATCGAAAGAAAGCTTAAATTAAAATAACAACGACAAGAATCTACAAATCCCTCGGTTCAAATCCCAGGCCCATACAACCTACTTTTTTAATTCATTTTTTTAAATTTCTCCCTCGGTTCAAAATCCCGAACCCATACAACCTGCTTTTAATTCATTTTTTTAAATTTCCCCCTCGGTTCAAACCCCAGAGCCGCCCAAGTTGCTTTTTAATTAATTAATTCATTAAATTTCCATCGTTACCAAATTCTCATAACAGATAGAGAGAGAGAGAGAGAGATGCATGACTAATTTTCGCTAGATCGTCCAAAACACCTTATATACACAAATTAAACGACAACGACAAGAAACCCCAATAGCCCAGTGGCTAACATACTGGCCTCTGAAGCTACAAATCCCCGGTTCAAATCGCAGAACCACCCAACCTGCTTTTTAATTCATTAAATTTCCAGCGTTATCCAATTCTCGCGACAGATGGCGCTATTAACATGAGACAGAGAGAGATGTCTGGCCAACCGACCAAATCAACCTCGGGTATTGAGATCGACTTCGGGTATTGAGATCGGCTTCGGGTATTGAGATCGGCTTCGGGTATTGATATCGGCTTCGGGTATTGATATCGTCTTCGGGTATTGAGATCGGCTTAAGCTGCTATCTAACACGAGACAGACAGAGAGAGATGTCCGGCCCTGTAGTGAAAGAGAGAGAGACGGGGATGTCTGGCCCTGTAGTGAGAAAGAGAAAGAAAGAGATAGACAGATAAAAAAGAGAAAGAAAGAGATAGACAGATAAAAAAAAGATAGAAAGAGATAGACAGATAAAAAAAAAAAGATAGAGACAGATAAAAAAAGAGAGAGAAAGAGATAGACAGATAAAAAAGAGAGAAAGAGACAGAGAGAAAGAAAGAGATAGACAGATAAAAAAGAGAGAGAAAGAGACGGGAAAGAGAGAGAGACAGACGATGTCTGGTGACGTCACAGACGTCGGGCCAAACCGCCCTAATACCTACTGCCGATATATTGTAAATAGCCAATAATCCAAGATAACAAAGAATTGCTATTAAATCGTATAGCCATCATATCAAATGAAATATCAAAAACAGACACACGATTCGTTTGTAACGACTTTTAGACTTAATACCCTTTTGCAGTACTCGCACGTGGCCTGGATAATGCTTCTGTGGGATTAAGCCCACACTCTGCAACTGCAGCTCAAAGTAAAAACGTAAAAAATAAATAAAATTGAACAAAAAGCAAAGCAGTAATTACTCTGCGGTCTGTGGAAGTAATTACAATTACCATTTTACCTTTTGAAGAGAGGGCGATTAATGCCACGAAGGAAGGTGTTAAAATTTTTTTTTTCAAGCGTCATTAAGAAGTTCACTTGCCTCTGCTCATAATCAAGCACGGATGCGAGGAGGTGAGTGTGCGCGCAGAGGAGTTTTCTAGAATAAAAAGCATTTAACACAAAGCAACTTATCAAGAAGACATTAATTCAAAACTCATTTAAGTTGCCGGAGCTTAAGAGGGGACGAAATTAGGCACGATGGCGCATAAAGAGCCACCTGAGATCTGCTAAAATTAGACTAATGAGTTCCCTTACGAAACTTCTAGCGGAAGCGACTTTTCCCATCTGACTTCACCTGTGGGGGGGGGGGGTCCCGCTCCACCACATAAGCCTCTCGAGATCCACAGTGCATCGCGCGACCATTTCCTCAAGCGGATACGGCTAAAGTTAGAGCCACTCTCCTCCGTTTCGATCCTGCGGCACCCTCGAGCTCTTGTAACATGCTCCGAACCAGCTTATGTGCCCCCCCCAGGAGCAGGAAATTACTTAAAAAGAAGTTAGAGACGGGCGCTGTCGGAGCCCGCTGGCAGCATTGGCGAATGCAACATGTAGGGCTCTTTAATTATGGAATTCAAAGGATTTTAGCAAATAAACGAAAGAAAACTCTGCAGCAGTTCTTCGGGAGCTCTACAGGATTGAATTATTTATGGTTTAAAGCGAACCCGTGTAGCCAGGATCTTTTCTTGATTTTCACTTCCTGGTAGAATGTGTGCTGCTTTATACACCCTTACCATAAAAACTCAACTTGCCAGCCCGCGAAACCGTGGCTCCAGTACATTTTGAAAGTCTTCTTCTGTGCAAGGACTTTGATCCAAAAAAAAAGCATTCTCAGTGGGCTACCGGGTTAACCAAAAATATTTCGGGCATGAACATTTAAAAAAATTTCATCGACATCTTGAGCGCTTTAAAGATATCCTCAATTCACTCACGTCGAGTACCCTTCATCCACTAGACACGATCATCACGTACCATCAATCTATCTTTTTATCTTCCCGCAGATCCCACAGAAGTTGCGGATTTTTCGTGCACTCAATTGTGGAATTCCCTACCCCCAAAAAAAAGAAAAAAAAAAAAACTTGGACTGTGGTCCTTCGGAAGGGATGCTAATTAAGAGCCGCTGCATTGATCCAGTAGCCCAGTAAGAGTGGGCAAGTCAGCGATGTGTGCTTACTGCCCGAAACTATTCCCTCTGTCGGTTTAGTAAAGTAGAAATCCCCTAAAGAGAACTGAAGTCCGAGGTCACACAGCTCGGGTCCACCTCTAATGTCCATTCCAACTCTTTAGGGCTTTCTCTATGGATTGGGGGGGGGGGGGAAGGGACCGCCGCAGAGGAGGCAAAACCAAGAAATCTCCTACGGCACAAAAATAAAATAAAAATACAGAAATCGGACACAAGGAGTGTTTGCTTTGAAGTTGAAAACGTTAAAGGACATCAACGTGAATGTCGAGGCAATTTCTAATTAGCTTGACCCGGATACCTTTAGCAGAAAATAAAATATATCTAAATATATAAAATTAAAGGGCTCAAGCTCATGGCTTTGATTCGAATTGATTCTATAGTCGTTAGACTATTTCTTATGTTTTTTTCTCCAGGATGGGCTTTTAACAGTGGCGTAACATGAATGTCAGCTATAAAAATGAATTAGAGAGCGCTACGATGATATTTTTCGAAAGGGAATGACGACATTTTATGAAATTGACGAGCCTTTCAGAAAGGCTGGTGTGGGGAGGGGTGCACCACTCATCGATATTGAGAGGGTAGGGGCGGCTGAAGAAGGACTATTGAAAGGGATCAGACTTGTAAATGACGCAATTCATCTTTTCACAACGAATAAAATTTTTATTCACAGCTGAACTGGTTCCGAGCCGTGTTCCGACGAGTGTCTTCTGCATTAAGTGCGAGCGATAAAAGTGATTTAAGGGTCACCACCGATAGGAAAGGGCTGTGTGTGTGTGTTGGAGGAAGCATTCAACGGAATATACTTTCTGTACTTCAACATCTCGGGATTTTTGCTATGAAATGTTCTAACGCAAGACATTTTCGACGCTTTTTGTTGCATGTCGACTTACTGTCGCATTTCATTGAGTGATGTATCGATTTTGTTTTTTTTTTTTTTTATTATCGATTACCCTCTTCAGTAGAAGGATACATAGAGAGTGGGATTTATTTGAGCATAACATAGAATTTCTTTTCATAGGAATGGTTTGTTCAACATACAACTGAAGAACTTATTAAATCTCTGATATTCAAAATAAATCCCGGATATTGGCTAGGTTATCCAATTGATAGAAAGAACACATGGGGGTTTAGTGCGACCATGCAAAAGTATAGTTTTCCTGACCCTTTTGAATTTTTTTTTGGAAATCTTAAGGGAAAATCCTTTCGAAATCCAATTTACATTCATACAGTACAATCAACAACAAAAGAAAGTCATTGTATAACATGAAAACTGCTTAAATGCGAGTTAAACTTGAGACTGAAGAAGTTTTTTTTAAATTTATTTACCATTCCAGGCAAAACATATGCATATAATCGGTAATTTAGTTATATTAATTTGTTACTACTCCTGTATGGTGGTTGCCTAAGAAAGGCGGATTTAGGCCATTTTACTAGCCCATTGTGTTTAACCACGTAGCGTAGGAGACCATGGTTATTCGTCGGATTTGAAACCCACTAACCCTGGGACGGTAATCCATCGAGCTAACAATTGAACTACCAGAGGTCTCAATGTTTTATTTAATATCCCCACAAATTTACAACTTAATTCAACTTAAATAGAAGAAATTTTAGACATTCGAAGGGTATGATTTAAGCAATATTTAATTTTTTCAAAAACAAAATTTATAAGACAACAAATTCTGAAGTAAAAATGACCAAGGGTACATCTTATAAACTGAATTTATTCGTTCTCAAGGTTATTAAATTAAACTGAAAAGAAATATATTTCTAATTGACTTATGTATCAAAACAAGTTCAATCAAAAAAACAAAATTGGAGTCAGGGTCTATTTAATATATAAAGCCGATTTCTTTTTATATATGAAATAATTTCTTTTCCTGAAAGAAATCAAAGAAAATTAATAATTGACCTTAAGAAAAAATAACTTAAGATGCCTAGACCCCATCATCCCTTCGAAAGAAAAGTCCTTCTTCGTTGTCGCCGTCGAAACCAATCAAAGACCATCAGAAGCAGAAACGATAAAACATCCCATATAACAAATTCTCGCCCGAAATAAACTCATTTATGGTTGAAATAAAAATTCAGTTCGACTCCATATGAGCCTAAAGGAGCCCTCAGAAAGAGGGATGTGATCTATGATACGATCCTCAGCGCTTCACATTCGCCGATAAATCAATTTAAATCAATCAATTACAAATGCTAAAAATCCCCCCCGGGTAAGGAACTCATGGCACCTTTCTTTTTCCTTTTTATTTTTTCTCCAAATTCGGATGGAATTTAAATTCATCCAGGATTCCTCGGATTCCTTTAAGGCGTGGAGAATACGGACCGGGGCAGTGGAGGAAACTTATAAAACTTGTGCCCCCTGTCTGAAGTGAGAGAGAAATGGCAGCTTTCTGGCGGAATTTTATTTTGTAAGACGAACATTTTCTTGAGAGATGAAATCTAAGAAAGCGCTTTGATGCCAACGGGATTGGACAGAAATTGCCGGGGTACCACCCCCAAAACGCTGCAAGGCTTGAATTAGGTGTTGGGGTGGTTGTTGGGTTTTTACGGGCCTTAGAGCTCGAAATTACACTAATTCATCTCTGGACAGGTCCGTGAATGGTGCGCTGCTTGATGTCGCATTTAATTAGAAGGAAATAGGGAGAGAGGGAGCGCTTTAAGGTCTCAAACGTAATTGAATTCTCCCGGGGAGGGCGACAAATTACAACTCGTCACGTTACAAGGTTACGCCCCTTTTGTCTGCGGAATTTCTGATTTTCATTATACCATCAAAATCCGGCGCTTGATTGAATTCCTAACAAAAGACTAGCGATATCAGATTACTCGTAGATAGTCGCTTCGTCACCTGTGCTGCTAATAAATCGCGAGTTCATCGCGAAAAGCGCTCCCACGCTAATTTACTTCAATTTATTTTTTTTTTTTTTGCATTGGAGGGTCGGGATCAGGAGTTCAAAAATTAATTCCCATCCGAAGCACGACAGCACCCGGGAGGCAATAAATAACCCCGGCCTGACCTAATATTTGTGTAATTATGAAAAAAGCCCTCGAGCCTGTTATCCTTTAACGTTTCCTACGCCTATGCCCTTGCTCGAACGTTCAGCTCCAGGGTATTAATTTGTGATTAAAAGACCAATGAGGAGAACTGCTCCCGCCCACACAGGACATTTTGTATTGATTCAGAAATGGGATAAAAGAAAGTGTCCGGAACGTGTTCAGGTACTCTCTCCGCCGCCGGGCTGAGCTTTGCGACGTGAAATTTATTTTAGCCACCCACAACACTGACGGCCCCAAGACGAGCGATTTTTAGCCCTTAGCAAGCCCAAAATGAGCAGGTATAAAAATTACTTTACGAAGAACACAATAAGGGGGGAGAGCGACCTCTGTGCGACGCTGAATAGAACCCTCACTGAGTGATTATGTGATTTTCTTTTGTAAAAATCGATGGGAAATTTGTTTCAAACAATAAAACCAAAGTTCTGGGTGAACAGCTTTGAAAAATGGGCGTTAAAGAAATGCCGTCAGGTGATAAATTGAAACCGAGCGCTTATTACGGCGACAGCTCAATTGGAACGTAATCCGGAGGTGTGCCTCTGACAATTTTCTACGGGGGGCTCTACCTCCCCGCAAAATTCCATGTCAACAGTTTGCTTTCGGTTAAATAATTGGGCTTCATTTTTTTTCTAACGTCCTACAGACTTGTTTCTAGGTTGACACACGATCTCGCTAAATGTGATGACCTTTTAGGTATCCTTAACGCTGGGTAAAAATAACAAAAATGGAGATTTCATGGATTATAAAGGTCTTTTGTATAACCTGAACGAATAAGAAACAGTCCAGGTGTTCATTTTATTTGGAACCGAATAGGAATAGGAATTCTTTTTAAAATTAGACGACTCTCAAATGCCGGTAGACTTATAAAAAAAAACATAATCAAGCTTATCCTTCAAGACGTCACGGTTCACAATTCTTAAGGGATTTAACGTAACAGCAGATGTTCAAATATTTTCAAGTACCTTCGCAACATAAATTTCATTTTAAGCTAAAAGAGAATTTTTACTTTATTAATAGGGTTTTAAAAATAGTAGAGGTAACCATCCTATAACACAGTGCGTAATTTAATTTTATAACAGTGTTATAAGATAGTTTCCGAATTTTCAGTACTGTCTTAGAAAGAGGGTATATATTTAATCCGTAATCACCTTTCGTAAGTTAATACAAGGTGGCACAAAATTAATCAATCTATCGGAATATGTTATAATTATTGCAAATGGCGTCGTACGTCAATCATATTTGACATTTGTGAACTAGAAGAATACAAACAGACAATCAATGGAGCGCTATACACCACAAGAGCGTGGAATAATTGTGTCAATTTCTATGACTAATAATCGGTCATTTGGCATGGCCAGCCAGATCGCTCGATTTAACCGCTACAGACTTCTTTCTTTGGGGCTACTTGAAGTCGCGGGTTTATGCCAACAAGCCTCAGACAATCGCAGCCCTTAAAGAGAATATTCGACAGGAATGCGAACAGTTATCACCGGAAATCTTGCGGAAAGTCATTGAAAATGCGAAAAAACGGGCACAAATGTGTATCAACACTGGCGGCAGCCACTTGACGGATATCAAAATTGTAAAGGTCCAAAGATAAAGATTTCCATCACTCAAAATATTTTTTTTATTTAGTTATAAAGTTATACAAAAACAAAATTGATTGATTAATTTTGCGCCACCTTGTAGTAGCAAAAAAACAATTTAAAACAGCAATTTTAAATAAAAAAAAAAAACGAATTTTAGATTTCAGTAATTATAAGGACATAGTACAGGTCCTTATAATTCCTGAAATCTAAAATTCGTTTTTTTCTTATACCTATGTAGACATCTAAATATAGCAGTTAAGTTAAATATTGATTCTCATAATACGAGTATACTCTGAGAGAGGGATGGGGAAAAAGCAATTTGTATGAAAGACTACCGTCTCGTAGTTAAATATTAAAAAGGCGAAGTTGTAAGTTTTCATTACAGAGTGAATACCAACCAAACTTTTATTTTTTTTTACTTTCGATAAAAGATTTTGCTATAAAGCCCTCTAACACAGCATAGAAAGGAGAAATTGCACTACTCTTTCTTCACATCTCTCATGAAAACGAAAAATTTTCTTTTTATTTTTGTATTTTTGAGAAAAAAGAAAAAAAAAACAGAAAATAGAAAATCTTTCTTTGTCCATTTTATCCAAGAAAACTTTATTTTTACCGACATCTCTCCCGCAAACATGCGGAATTGATTAAGGTTTTGTGTTTTGCGTTTTCTAGCAAAGATTCGATTTTTACTCAAGAGAAAGATGATACGCGGCGACCAGGAAGAATTCAGGGAAATTGTAATGGTGATGGTAGTGATGAGGACGGTGAAGGAGCCTCTCTATGTGGCAAACTCTTCCAACACAGTCAATTTTTGAAAGAATGAGAATTTTCTTAGCATGTGACTGAGTGAATGGGAAGTTTTTTGTGTGTCACCAAAGCCAGCACACAATGAGGAGGAAAACTTTTACCAGAGGAATACTCTGATCCGAACAATGAATCAATGGGAAGAATGAGTACAAATTCAAATTGTAGAATGAAATTGAAATGAATGAGGCAGTAATCCATTAAGAGGAGGAGGAGGAGGTGATGGTGCGGGCAGAGCTCCGATCTCTCGTCACTCTACCCGGGCTTCCTTCACTCAAAATTGTATAGAGCTGGTGGTGCGAATTTAATTTGATGATAATGAAATGCCGGAGGGCGGTTTTCTCTCTAGTACCCAATTTCAGGGGATAGATTTGTGGCTTTATAGGCCAATTGATGAAAAGTGGTGGTGGTGTTAAGGCACTTTTCGTCGCTGCTCAGAGATATTTAAAAAAAAATATTTCAAAAAATTTAATCACCACCCTATTGGAATTAGTTGCTTCTTAAATATTATTTAAAAAAAAATAAAGCGTTTAAGACTTTAAAACAATACCACATTTATTAATATCAGTCCAGTAGTTTTGGATCTAGTCATGATTGTTTAACCCATTGGCTGCCGAGATATTTCGTAGTTGCCAGTGAATGGGTTAAAGGACTAAGGGAAATGGAAAGGAATTTAGAGATAAAGTCTAAGTGATTCGATTTGTTTGCTGGCGAGTGTAGGTCCACGAATTTTCAGAAGTCCCAAGATTTCCTAAATTCCCAAATGTTTAACTCATTCACTACAAGATATTCCGTAGTTGCGTATAGCTGAATGTGTGGCTGAATATGATCTCGGCAGTGAATGGGTTAAAAGGTATTGCAATACAAGTGATCTTAAGCATAAGTTTGCATTTCTGATTTAAGTATATAAAAATGTATTTCGAAAACATCAAATATTTGAAATACGAAAGTCGATTATTCAATTTTATTTTTGTGTTCAATAGCCTGCAACTTTTGGGTTCTGGGAAACGAATCTAATAAAATTTTTTGGTAAAAATTGAAAAGAGTACAATAACCCGGTTCATAGCCGTAAGCTAGAAAAGAAACCCTTCATAAAATTCATAACTTTACCGAACTAAATCCAATTTCGGCAGAGTCCCAAATTCAAACAAAAAACGAGGAAAATTCAAATAACTTTCTCGAAACTTGAAAAGTTTTCACTGTACGTGACGTAACAATTTACCCCTCAATGTCTGGACCTTTGTATTGCGGTTTCGTTTTGTGTTTTAAACAATTAAAGAAGCACACCCCCGAAAATGAGGCCCCATACCACCCCTCCAAAATGGGACGGACGGTTGGCTCGAGCAACAATTCTGCCGGTGGCCCCATTTTAAAGTCAAAAGGTGGTCTTCAGTGACAAACGACTGCAAATTTTGAGCTCTCGAAAGACAAAACATAATTAGGGACTGGAGAGCTCAAATTTCGGGGAGCTCCTCAGGCAGCCGTGCTGTGCCCAAGTGGGTGTAAACAGTGAGTCCCCTGCTGCTAAGGGAGGTCCACTTGAGGGGTGGATTGGGCCGCTTTTGACCCACTCGAAATGTAAAGGGCCGTAATCATATTGCTAGTGGATTCCTCCGAATATCCTCTCAACCGTCGCGCGGATCACAGTGCCCCTCCTCCCCCCACTCCTCGAGCTTCACCGACAGTTCTGGTTTTGAAATTCACCTTCATGCCAGGGAGGAGTTGCGGAGCACCAGCAACAGCAAAAAAACGAAAATTTTAAGCCGGTACCCAATTAGGCACAGCCGGTTTGGTTGACACACTTTTGAGACCGACCCCTTTTGTTTGAGGGAATCGCTCTGGATGACGACGAGCCTCCTGCCCGAAAAGGATTGGAGGGGGGAGGCGTAGTACACCAGGCTAAATGGATTAGGGCTACGACGCCAATCTGTTCGTCAAAGAAAACGAAAAATGTTCACAGAAGCCGCACTCTGAGTGATTCTAAAGTGTGGGTTGACGTTCTCACCGGAATGAGATTTCGCGAGCGGTTTGAGGGACCCCACCCCTTGCGGTTGCCCCAATTTCTAATTTTGCAGCAGCACAACGCTCGTCTGCCTCAGGAAGAAGAAGAAGAGGTGCTGCGAGACTTGTTTGCCATGGAAAAAGGGGGCGCTCGGATGGTTAGTGCGAAATCCTAAAACCCGACCATGCTTCAATTTGGTTTGCGTTTTATTGCGATTCTTCCCAGTTTTACCTTCGCCACGTGCTCCGGAGCCCCGTTGCTTCCATACGAGGCACCTCACCAGGGCGTTGTGACCATCGAACGCCATTCGCCTTAATTAAGTGTGGCACTTCCACGAAGTTTCCCCATATTTTACGGTTCCCGCACGAAATTATTCAGTCAATGGCCTCTCAATGGTGCGATTTTTGTCTAATGGCGGAAGCACCTTTAACACGCCATGCAGGGGCCCGGACCAGGGGAGTTGTTAGTTATTCGTACAGCCAGAGGAGCCCCTACTTGTGCTCTGGCTTAAAGCACTAAAGCACTAGCCACTTGGCTCGGGCATAGGTGAAAAAAGGGATTTTCTGGTTGCAAGATTTAATACCTGGGACCCTCAATGTATCTTTCTGGGTGTCCACTATGCAGAAAAACCTAAAGACTATTTTAAAATAGAATTGACCAAACACTTCTCATGGTAAAATGGATATTTTTTTAATATTTCATCTATAATCCCTGATTCTGATTGTTACTTTAGCTTCAACAGCGAGACAATTTATAGCTGAATTACAAACAATTTTGTTACTTGCAATTCAGCCATAAGCTCTCATGTTTTTTAAACTAAGATAAAAACGAGAAACACAGCGTAAAAATTATATTTATGTATTCATATTAATCTTACAAACAAACAATATTCAGCCATAATAAAAGAAATTAACACATTAAGACTAAAAGACGACTATTCAGCTACATATCGCTTATAGCTGAATAGCTGTTATTAGCGTCAATGTTTTAGAAAATAACCTTAACTCGTTGAAGCTGATAATTTCAATTCAGCTATAAGGAGAATAGTCGTATCCTCTATAAATAGGGCAAAACTTGGATAATTGAAAACGAACTAAAATCGCTAAAAGATCAAAATATTTTTAGAACAAGATATGAAAAGTTGTTGACCAGTCATGGTTATCGTGACTTAGTTTCTTTTAGTCTTTCTGAAACCAAGACAACAATTACTTCTTTTTTATTTCGTTTCTACTTTTAGATTTTGAAAGTCGCATTAAGGCAACCGCAGCACAAAATAGCCAAGGGGGCCTCCGGTCATTATCATCATCATTAACCTTCCCCTCCGAGGTTTTGACCGTAGTGCCTCTGTAACCCATTTTGTTGGGTTCCCCATAATTTAATAACTTCAAACCGAAAGCCGCTATTAAGCGTCGAATGTGAAAAAAATTTAAAAACAACAAAAATTGCAGTTCCCGCTGCAAATAAATTGCCTCGAATTGGAGTTTTTCTGCGAAACTGGAGCAACACCGGTTTCGCTCATTTGGGGAAATGGGTGGGGGAAGGGGCACCGATGTATAAATACGTGCATAATTTACGATCTCATGCCTGAAAACGATCGCTTAAAATTGTGGCAAAAAAAGCACACGGCGCGGGAATAGCTCGGTATCCGATGCTGCGCGCTGAGCCGCCGAGAAACAATGATGACCTCAAAAATGAGAAACACGCAAAAAGGCCTGTAAGCCACTCTCAAGCGGGGCTCCGCTGAATGAATGAAGCTATTTTTCTAATGTTGGAAGGGGGGGGGGGGGCAATCGACGGAGCCTAAGTGTATGCCCCGGCGCTATTGAAGTGTGCAACTAGCTAACGCTTTTTGATTAATAACGCAATTGCAGCTGAAAACGCGGCAAACCTGCGGGGAGTCGCAATTTTCTAAATGTGAGATTTCGCTCCGTAATTTCAACAGTGCGAGAGTTCAAATCGTGAGGGCAATTTGAATTTTTAAGAGAAAATATACGAAGTATTATCCCTCGAAGGTATGACTTCATCGGGCATTATACGAGCAGGCGAAAGGCGCACTGATGATCTTTGGGTTGTTTTACACGTCTTAGTCACGACATGTTTTACTTTCATCCGCCCACAAATATTCTCCAGGGACTGCGTAACGAGATATCGTCGGGGATAGTGCAAATCCGCGAAACTAGCATTGGATAATTGCGCGTATCTGACAAAATGTAGCCAATTGAAGCAAATCCGCGTAATTGTTGTAGGGCCTTAATTATTTACATATTAAATTGATATATTTTTCTAACAAGAGATAAAACACATTAATAATTACTTTCTATGTAAAAATGAGCTTAAAATTCATTGAATTAATAAAGTTATTAAGTTTTAACCTTCCTCTGTAAAACTGGATCTATTGCAGATACGCGGCCTTTACGTATGGTAGATTCGCGGATTTGCACTATCCCCGACGATATGCCTTTGTTCCAGAGCCCCATGTCACAACAAAATGAGCTCTACTTCCGGGCACTGTAACAGAAAATACATTTTCTATGAGTGATGTGCCGTTGAATTGCATTGTGACAAACATTACACTTTACCTGTTACCTGCCTTTAGCATACCTCCTTTGGATTCGGGATGTAACAAAGTCGTTCTGTGGTAAAAATGTACTTTTTCAAAAATAATTCACACTCTCCATCACCAGCAAATCCTCTTGTCCTACCTTTACGAAGTAGTGTTCACAGAAACAAGCAGAACACTCTCTGAATGTCGTCACAATTGTCTGCACGAAAGACAGAAAAATAGCCCCGGGTGACGACATCAGAGCATGATGCAGACGGTCAGTTGAAATTTTTAAGTCCGTCTGAGAGAAGGCAAACAGCTCCTCATGTCAAGTCAAGTTACGTAACGTAATGTGGGCTCCCCAGTCAGAAGATAAAATACCACGACTGAATATAAGAAAATAAGGAAAATAAGGAAAATATGAAAATTTAAATTCGCACTCTATGCTTTTGGAAACAATGCCTTAGAACAAAAGGCTAGCAATACCGTCTCTTCAAGTAGCTTTAGATTTTATTTATTTAGTAATTTTTTGTTTATAACGAAAAGAAAAATATATCTGCATATTTCAGAATGGGATATATTATACTTCTGACGATCGTATCCGTTAATAAATTTTAGAATAAGAGCTGTCTTCGTTTAACATAAATAAAAAATCCAACAACTTGATTCCACAGCAATTATACTTTAAATTACGAAGTTAACAAAATTCGTTAGTAGCAATTCCTAATCAATAATAAAAATTTAAACGTTTTTGAACCCTGTCAAAATATCTTTTAAAATATTGTTTGTCTGGGTTCGGCTACGCCAGTGTACAAAAAGTTCTTTCTACGAAGATATCCCTTCAGGGTATCACAGTAGGATGATCCCTTAAGTACTTTGTGTTTCTTACTTCCAAGATATAGAAAACTTCAATTTTTATTCTACCTATCTTAAAAAAGTCGAAACCAGACACCATAAATTTAAAAGTCGAGAACTTTGATGGAATTTTCCGACAAAGTCCAAAGATAGACTCAAAACCGTAACACTGCTGGGTTCCCTAACACGCCCTTAATGCACTTAGAAATAATGAAAAATTGCTCCTTTAAAACTTGAAAAGCGCTAAAACACGAAAAGGAGTTTTTACTTATCCAGTCAACCAACCAACAGGGTGGATTAACCCACTTTTCACCTTTAATTTATCTCGAGCAAAGAATACGTCATCCCACTTCTGGTACTGAATTATTATCCAAGCGAATTCAATTTACTCACGACCAAGTGCTAATTACAGCCATTCTGGTAATAGCGAAAAATAGGATAATTTTGCTGACACCTAATTCTTTTGCAATTATCCCCGACATAGTGCAGGTGTGGGCAACTCTAAATCATTTCGGAATGTCCAATCCGGTGCCTGGATTATCCATGTCTTTGGTATTTTGTCGAGGTGCGGCTCTGGATCAACAGAGCAAACGCTTAATAATTCATGCAACTAATCAAATTGTCTGGAAAGCCGTTCCAGGAACCCTTTTCCCTCGATTGATTCCTCACCCTACCATGACCAAACTCACGGTAGCTTGAATAATGCAGGTCGTGTGTGTGTACCGGGCAAATATTTGTCAAAGAATTTTAATTTGCGTGCTTCAACCGGAACGATGTCGGTGAAGTATTCCTTCTGTTAGCTAAAGGATTACAAACAGGCTGCTTTGACGGGCATATGTATATATATATATATATTTTTTTTTGCGGTTCATTATGTTTTCTTGAAAAGGTTTTCTCGAACAAAAGATTTGG